>VZRQ01008850.1:635038-715796 GCA_013397975.1 Machaerirhynchus nigripectus | reverse complement strand
AAAAAAAAAAAAAGACAAGACAATAATGTGGGTGGTGGGTAAGAATAGATTACAGGGGTTTGATAAATTTTTCAAGTGAAGTCTGATTTATTTTCATTGCTTTCTTTTGTGTCAGTATACACCCAGAGAATTTCAGAGAGATCATCTTTCCTGTGAAAGAAGAGCCAAGTGCTGGGTTGGCAGAAGTGTTGCAGCATTGACACAGTTGGTGAAATACAATAATGATGCCACCTTGGGCAGTTCACACTCTGTGTTCTACAATACAGTCTTCAGTCTGCAAAATGTGTATGCAGATCTCATGACATTTTAGAAATCACTTGCATCAGCATCAGAATTGCACTATGCAGAGCAGTGCAGAAAAATACTTCCAAATTTGCCTGGCACGTTGGTGGCACTGACACATATTTTAAATTACTAGAATCATAGAAACACAGAATATGCTGAGTGGGAAGGGACCCATCAGAATCATCAAGACCAACTCCTGGTCCTGCACAGGACACCCCAAAAACCATGCCATGTGCCTGAGAGCATTTTCTAAACACTTCTTGAACTCTGTTAGGCTTGGTGCTGTGACTGCTGCCCTGAGGAGCCTGTTCCAGTGCCCAACCACCCTGTGGGTAAAAAACTTTTCCTGATATCCAGCATAAACTTCCCAACTCAGCTTCATGCCATTTCCTTGAGATCTGTCACTGGTCACAAGTGTGAAGAGATCAGTGTCTGCCCCTCCTCTTCCGCTCATGAGGAAGTTGCAGGCTGCAATGAGGTCTCTCCTCAGACTCTTCCAGGCTGAATGGACCAAGTGACCTCAGCTGCTCCCTGGTATGGCTTCTGCTCCAGCCCCTTCATCCTCACAGTCCTCCTTTGGACACTCTCTAATAGTTTAATATCTTTCTTATATTGTGGTGCCCAAAACTGCACACAGGACTCAAGATGAGGCCACACCAGTGCAGAGCAGGACAATTCCCTCCCTTGACTGCTGGTGATGCTGTGCCTGATGCATTCTGGGACCCAGCCGGCCCTCTAATAGGGAGACATTTTCTCTAGAAATTAATTTTGATCCATGACATTGCTTCAGATGCTACATAGAGAGATTTTTGTTGTACTTTTTTTTTTGTCTTGGCTTTGAGCCAGATCCTTAGATATATTGGTTCTTCTGTTGCTTTACACTATCCCTACAGATCTCACAGGAAGAAAGAGACAGTGATTGAAGATAAACCTCTACTACAACACTGATATTTTACTTTGTCTTTGAGGGATTTGAATGGAGTGTCAAAACACACTAGAGATGCACTTTGAAAAAATGAAAAATGTTTAAATCAATCTAAAATAAAGTGGTTGCTTTTCTTTGACTTGTGATCTTTTGGGGATGAGTCTGAGTCCCGGAGACAGTGAAGGGAAGGAATTGTTCTGACCTTGGTAAGGATATTCATATGTGTTTGTCCTCTACCACCACCAAATTGCTATCTACACGTTTGTAGAATCTAAATTTCGTTTCTTATTACCCACCTGAGAAAGGACAGAATATAGCAAAAGTAGTAGTTGATTTGCTGCTGCATGGCAACATGTCCATTCCTGGAAAGATACATTTGAAGCACAATGTTGACCCTACTCCAAATTCCTTTCCTATAACCATATCATTTGGTGTGGTATAATATTATACCTATCTTTCTCTAAATTAAATAAAGTATAAAATAAAGAGGGTAAAATTAGGAATACAATTCAACCCTAATGCTTGATCTTGCAAAAACAGTTATTTGATTCATGATTAGTTGCCTAAAATTTAATTTAAATATATGGATACATACCAAAATTACAAAAGTTCTGTGTTAGAGAAATGCTACCATTTCCCTAAAGTCTATTTCTTTAACTGTACATATGACTCCAGCAACTTTACAACAAATAATTTTAAAAGCCTATTGTTCCTTTTTTTCCTAGTAAGTATAATCAATATGTTGCTGTTACTGACCTAATTATACTGCAGAGCCTGCTTTTATAAAGGGGATATTTGGGCTATTTATATGTTTTCCTCTGTCGTCAACATCATTATCTGAAGGACTGACTGAATTTACTATCGTAGGCTACAGACACATCCCTAATTCAGATCTGCAAGAATAAAAAGCTATTGTTATAAAACCAAATAAGGTCTTTTATAAAGTTATTTTGTTCACCAGGAATATTTAAAAGGTAAAATATTTTTCTCAGCCTGAAAGGTAAATTTAAAGCCAGTCTTCCAGGTGTATAAAACTGCATTAAACCAAACAACAATCATAGCCAGGCAACTTATTTTACAATTAATATTAGCTAATGCTCTCCAGTGTAGCTCGTTATATCAATGGACCTTTCTTAGGACCCACTGTCTTCTATTATATTATAGAAAACCACATTGTTGGTTTCATCTAACAGACTCCAAGCCATTCACAGTGAGACAGTTTTAAGTGCTATTTATTAGACATGGATGTCCATGATGGAAATACTGTCTCTATACAAAAAGTACAACAGAATCCATAAATTAAGTCAGTTACCAAACCTCCATGGCAGAAGGTTTTAGAAAACATGAGTGTAAGCTGTTCTGCTAGCACATGCAAAATTACACTACCAATTTCTGCCTTTCTGTTGTGGTGGTCACAGACCCTTAGAGATGCTGGAGGGAGGGGCCTCTCTGAAAGTCGTCTAGTACATAATCCTGCTCCAAGCAAGGCTATTCCCGCAACTACATCAGATGAACTACAGCCATGGCTGAGTCTTCAGAGCAACCAGGACCAGGTGTTTCTACATGCTGTATACCTCTGGTTAGTGATATTGCTCTCACTGTCTCTTTCCAGTTTCAACATCCCATTTCGACACAAAACACTGGGCTACTATCTGAGTTGAAAATCTGTCATTCAGCTTAGACTCCATCGGGTTTACAGTGAGAATGCTGTAATTCTCCACATCCTCCTCACCTGTCTCAAAGAAGGATGCGGTGTTGGCTTTTTTCCAGTCAGCAGGAACCTCCTCTGATCAACATGAATTTTCTTAGATTAATCTCCCGATCATTTCAGCCAGCTCCTGCAGTACCTCCAGATATATCCAATTCAGTCCCACAGATATGAAGACATTCAGCTGCTCTAAATAATCCCTTGAAATTTTTGCTCCTCAACTGTCATCTACTTCTCTCTTTCCCAGCCATATTGATAGAAGCAGTGGTCCCAGAAAAGGGCTTTGTCTGTATGGACTGACACAAAAGAATACCTTGAATATTCCAGCTTCCTGATTTGCTCAGTGCTATGGTGCCCTCCCTCCAGATGTATGAAAGGTCCCCATAAGGACAAGAAATAGCTATTTAAGGCCCATACACTGTCGTACTCAGACACGAAAGGACCACGCAGACACTGTTCTGTTAGGATAAGGCCTGGGCCAAAAGAGAGAGAGCAAGAAGGGCCAAGGTAGGGCAAGAAGAAGGAAGAAGGAGGAAGAAGACCTCGGCCCGGCCCTTTATTTAGTTAGTTATATATCTTTTTAGAGACAACCATGGATTGGAGGATGGGGTTACCACCTCTCCATGACACTGGTCAGATCAAAAGTCTATCATAATTCTCCGCCTAACAAAAAGAATGATAATAATAGATATTGGTAGGTAAACATGCCTGATGCTTACAGTAAAGTGCCTGGGAAATTCTACTACAGGAATGAAAACATAGAAAGACTGCAAAATTCAGGGCGACACATACACCACCTCCTCTATCCAGGCAATCTGTTACTGACCTCCACCACAACATATCAAAATATGTCCCATCTCACTTTGAACTCTTGTTTCTTACTGTAGTTTTTCAACATTCAAAGGTCTCCTCAACAGAGGCTGCAATTTTTCCTCCCTTTTCAGCTCTCATGTCTATGCTGAACTGCCTGTTTCATCCATGCCAGTGCTCCTTTTCCATGCCACACCTCTTCCACATGCACTTATCTCTTTGTAGCACTGATCCTAATTATAAAAGCTGAGGTATCTGGCCCAGGATCCTTCCAGGACTTTTTTCTTCTCTGCTGCCAGAGCACTGGAGTATATTTAAGGCTAAATAGCTGCAGGTTGAAATAGAGCCCACCTCCCACTGCCAGAAGGCACAGACTTACACCCTGCTGGATGGGTGCCCTCTTGCTGCTCCACCATTGCCTTCCCACCTTCAGGGTGTCTCCTGTCCCAGCAGAGTCTCTTGAAGGCTCTATCAATGCCTCATCTGTCATTCTTCACAGAAGGGCTGCTCATTTCTTGGCACGTATTATTTTGCTTGTTTTAATTAACAGAAGGAAAGCATGAAGTAGCAGAGATCTTTTGCGTTCTCATTTTATTTTTCAGTCTGGACTCCAGTCCCCAGAAACACATACCTGCAATGTGAATAGAATGCCTGGCTTGTGCAGATGGGAAGTCAAACTAGATGACTTACCTGTATACATAAAATCTGTGGTCTACAATAATTTTGCCTTCTCTTTAATCATTTGTGAAACAGAACATTCTTCACGCTGTGAAGGACACAGAAGGAGATGTGTAGAAAGAAATGCAGTTGAAATTCCGCAGTGTAAGTCTGAACTTTCGGAGAAAGAGAGCATCAGTTGTGTAGAACCTGCTTTTTGGGGCTGAAATGCCATCCACCTGTGCCTGCAGAGAGAGGAAAAGTTAATGAGCTGGTATCCTACTGCGGGAGTCTGTGCTGGGCATCTCTGAAATCTAGTACAGTAGAAGAGATTTTTCTCTCTATTTTGGGGTGAATCATACTTAGAGTGCATGTTTCTAATTTAGAATGTGTTCCAGTGGAGAAACTAAACTGTATTTGTTATTGTGAAATATCTTTTCTGCGCTAACAGAAATACATCTTGTGACAAACTGACGCACTTCTTCCTCAAAGGCAGCAGAACAGACGTATTTTTAGGAACAGAGGCACCCTTAGGTGATCACTTCAGTGTTCCAAGACAACCTCAATATTCTTCAGGGTAGCTCTTTCTGAAATAAACTCTTCATGGACACAGTCCACCTGAAGTCTCACCTGCCAATGGCTGGTTCATGCTTTGAAACATAATTTCTCTGCTGCAATTCTGTAATCTTTTGGTGAGTTCCTGCTAAGCTTCCCAATAATGTAAGTTATTGGAATGAATAATTATTACTCAATAACTTAAATTATTGAAGTTAAGTGAAGTTATTGCAGTCTTTCAGTATTTTCTCCTATGTAGACTAAATACCTCAAGCATTTTAATTTTTTTTCTGGAATAAAATAAAGATCAGCAGCATATGCCCATTCACAGAGAAGTCTTCTTCCTGTCAATTTTAAATGTTAGAGGTACTTTCGACATTGAAACCATAAGGAATAAATCACGTTAGTTTCCTTCTTGGACAGTATGACAGGTGGATAGACACTTGAATTTTACGGCATTTTAGCTCTAATTCAAACAGTAGATCAGTAAAATTTACCATTGTTCTTTAATACATGTATATAGACCCAAAAGCAGGAAATGCAACCAGACCATCCCCAACAGATACGGACTGACCTGGAATCACTGGGATCAAGATGTATGTTCATTTACATTGGTTGAAGTTACAGATCATAATATTGAGATTGTATGTAAGCAAAAGGCTTACGACTTAGGTTTTTGCATATCCTGACATTAAATAATTTGCTTTATCAAGAAATGAAGGTCCTGATTCATAAAGCACTCCTCTCAAGTTCCTCTGACTCCCACATTTAACTAAAAAGAGACACAGCAATATAGGCTTCCTGAATAGTATACTTCAAAGGAATAAAATTCTCTATTATAATTCTTCTTTCTCTAAATCCTCCACAATCTTAACTGTGGCTGAGAGATTTAAAGTAGGATTATATCAGACTTTACCTAGCAAGACTTCCAATTAGTTTTTAAGGCAATACTCATATTTCTACTATACCAGGAGAAGCAGCAAAATTTATGGATCATTAGGCCAGTAAAGCTGAGAGGAAAGTAGTTGCAGCTACTTTAGACAAGACATGAATGCACCTATTTTTCTCATATTTTTATGTTCCGGGTTTATACTATATGTCACTGCCTCCATAATTCTGAAAACTGCTACTTTTTAATAATTTTTTCTTCTTCCAGTGCTAAATCTCTATCACGGCTTGAAGAGAAGGATTGTTACAAGAGAGATAACAAATAAATGACTATTGCATTACCTGTCTGTGTTCTCTTATCTTGGGATTTATTTGAAGACCTCTGAAAGCTACTACTACTTTTTAGGGAAAAGTATAATAACATATGCACTGAAAATGGTTTTATGTCTATTAACATAAAGTAATCCCATTTTCTTCAGCATAATATGAACATAGAGCTCTTAACACCAGTTTTGACAGAAAATATTACACTAGCTTGGTTTATTTGAAGTAGATTAGGAACACTGATTAGTCAGATAAAGACTCCTAATTATACATTATTCTGCTTAATGCTCTTAAATTATACGTATTCTGTATGAAGTGCCTCTGTGCTCCTGTGCCAGAGACCAACGGCCCACAGCCCCAGTACACAGTTCTGGGCCCAGCTCTAAGGTCAACACCATTGTCCTGAGTAGTCACTTGGGCATCAAGGATGTCAGGCTGAATATGTATACATATGCTTGCATGTGTATGCAAGAATTTTGCAAAACTAAGGTCCTGCTTAGTGATCCCTCTTCCAGTTTTCACATCTTGTAATTAATAAGAAACTTCATAGACACTTTTTGATAAGGGTCATGAACATTCACAAAACTTCATGAGTCAATCAGAGAAAAACAGCTACTAAAAAAATTAGATTTCAAGTGCTATGATTTAACCTTCCCAAATTTTGATTTCTTTTGTCTTTAGAACATTAAAATTGTATAGCTTTTTGTTTTTCCAGTCTCACATTCACAACAATCATATTTAAGTGTCTTTCTCTCTTTCTCTGTGGTATTATTTTGACAGCAAACCTGATCCCTTTAGTGTCAATATTGTTACTGCTATCTTTTATCTCAACAAGTGTTGTCACCAGATTTGTACAGGAATTTCACTTCCAACTCACGGATCATGACATGAATAATATGAAACACACCAGACACAATGCTGACAACTGAAACCTCTGATAATTATTCCCATTACTGAAGTGAACAAACCACCCCCCCCATCACTTCACTATGATTACCTATAATTTTGTTAAAATTATATGCATTATAATGACACTTTCAGCATAGTGTGTGCATGTCTAATTCAGAAGAATTTATTCCCTGAGACCTGTCCCATGATTTACCAGGACTCCACACACTTCTACATAAAAATCCATCAGTTTAATTTTACAGCATGCTTTGTATGTGAATACTGTGTTCCCATTTTCATAAAGTGCTTTACTAGATATTAATAAGAAGACCAGATGGCTTCCAGGTAAGAGTCAATGTGATACTACTGCAGCAAGTCTACAAGTGATTTGACTCATCTACAAGTGGTTTTACTCACAGAATTATAATTTCTCTAAAAAATGCCCTAAAAGGGAGATAATTAAGCCAGGTTACAGCACACAATCTTCAGTTTACCTACATTTCCCACTCTGCAGGAAACTGCAAAACATACAGGTAATCCAAGACCCATCTCTCTTGCCAGCACAAGCAGGAAAGAGTTAGTGAGGTCAGGTACTACAGGCCAAAATATAGCTATTAAAAATGAAATCTGTTAAAGAGGAGAATGGTTCCTTCCACTTGCTTATTCCCTTGCAAATCACGGCCATTGTCTGAAACCTTCATACATCTGCCATCCTTTGATGTCTCTTTCACCAGTTCGTCATGAATCAGAGAAAAAGGTGCTTTTCTGAGTTACCTCCTTTAGTCTCTTAAAGCATTGATTAAATAGCCACTTATTTGGAAACATGATCAGCATGGCAGAAAAAGGCATCCAGCTGCATCCAGAGGCATTATGTGATACAGTAACACTCATGGAGTCTTATTTTCAGCAATGCTCCAGGGAGGGTGCAAATGAAACTTAGCTACAACTTACACTCTTCAGTCAGACATCCATAAATGGGCTTCTAGTTCATTTTGGGAGTTTTTAATATGCTGTTTGACACAGTTCTTCAGTGCATGGCCTAAAATGTCAAAAATAAGTGCTGTTCTGTAGATTAGTTGTGTCTTACTAGCTGCTCACTCGTTACAAGTCACATAGCCAACCATACAGCCTCATTTCCATGGCCTGCAGGGGTCTTTTGAGGTTTCTGAGTCTCTCTTTTTGTTCATAAATTACCCAGCTAAGAGGAAAGACCAGGTTTACAGAAGACAACTGTAGCGACTTTCTGTGTATGACACCATACGCAGTGATATTTCTTACCCTCACTTAAAATGTTTAAAATGGAAGAGCCTCCTATGAAGCACATCCACATGCTGCACTCTCAAGTTCTTCTGGATCTTTTATATCATATTTTCCTTGGAACGATTATAGATCGCATTCAGAATGAGATATGGGAGAAATAAGTCAGCCTTCATTATAAATTGATCTGTGCTGATCACCAATGAGATGAAGAAACTTATTTGTTCTACTTTGTTTCCTACTTGTTACCTTAATTATCACAAGATGCTTTTTGGGACAGTAAAAATCCACTTTCCAGATGCATTTGACTCAGTTTCTGCTTCTTACACCTTTGTGTCAGAGTGAGTTTTGGCAAATAGCAGCAATAATTATTTAGTTTCCTATTACACTCTAGTTAATTCCTTCTCCATTTTACTTTCAAATATTTTTAACCAACACTGAGGTAATTCAGTCAAATGTACTAAACATACATAAATGTCTAAACCAAGAAAAAAACAGCCCATGTATCAATGGCCTTTCACTTCCTACAATAACAAGTGAGTTTTTTTCTTCTTACCTGAAATTGGCCTGAAAACCTTCTCTGAGAATAGCCAAAAAATTTAATTTGATTAAGTTACAATTTGACATCTATTTTTCTCATTAGTGGACATCCATAAAATCACTGCTGCATTCAAAAGTAAGCTTTCCTTCACAAGTTGAAAGAAATAAGGTGCTGCACTTCAACCTGCTTATTTTTGCCTTGAGACAAAATTAGACCATCCAAGTCTTGGTAAATCTGTGAAAATAGTGAGGTAGTTTCTTTTTTACTTTCCAGCTGATCCAAAAGAAAACATTTCTAAACTATGGTAAATATGAAGCAACATTTGGAGGAAGGACAATATTTCTGCCTAATCAAAATTATTCTGAACTGGTATCTTAGCAATCATGACAGTTTCTGCAGTTTCCATTTCAGGCTTTTAAGAAAGTAATGTAGAGGCAGAAAGAAAGAAAGATTTCAGGGGCAAGAGGGTACCAGTCAGCAGACAAAAAAGCAAAAGCACTTTGTGCTCCAAATATACTGTGGCTGATTTTCCACCTAATTTTTCACAGAAGACCTGTTCTTCTCCTTGAGGACACAGACCAAGGCCCTCAACACTCAGGAGAGTGCCTGAATTCCTGAGCTCTTCAATTTTAGGAGATGGGGTTAAAACTCAGGTTGTCTTGAGTGCAGAGAACAGACAACCAATCTAGCAAGGCACCAGCTGGAGGCTCTTGGCCGATTTTTTCCCCGCAGCCCACAAGAATGATATTAACTATCGGGCTATAAGGTGTGAGAGTTTCACACAGGGTAGTGCTCTGAAGAGCTTCTGCTGAACGACAGTCCTGGTAAGTGCAGTGAGCCAACAAAGACGTTTCATACAAAGGAAAGCCCAAAAAACAAATACCAAAATCTTGCCATCCACCTACTTTAAGATGCTGCACTTAGAAAATATCTATCTTCTATTCACAGTGAATAGATAAGGCATTTCTTTGGTCGTTGAGAGGGAAAGGTGCATATATAATACTTTCCTATTTTATACTTTCAAAGTTCTGATGCTGCAGGGAATGATGCCAGCTATGGAAAGTAAAGGACAAGTAAGGAAACACCAGTGGTCTAGGAAATCTGCTACCTTGGCCTTTAGAAAGACAGAAATAATTTAAAAAAAAGGAATATTTTTTTAAAAAACATTGGAAACTTAGTAATTCCTAAGTAAAATAGAGCACCTATAAGGACTAAGACTGTCCTGTGATGAAGTCCAAGACTAAAAATCAAAATATAGACAATTAGAGAACTGAAGCCACAAAGACTATGATTATGAAACTGGTAGTGAAAGACAATTAAAAAGAAGGAACAGAGACTTGGGTTTTGAGTGTTTTATTTTTATTTGATGTAAACTCTTTCCAACTTATGATAACACTAACTTTCCTCTTGGTTGATATGTAGGCATTTCTTGCAATTAGTATTTCAAATATATTTTTTTCCTATAGATATCAGGTAAAAACCTGTTCAGTCATACAAATATACATTTTTTCTCAAGCTGGGAAAGATTATGTAATTACTTTCCTTGGCTTTAAAATTGTAATTATAAGTTTGGAGGGTAATCTTTCGTCTTTCATCTTAAACTGCCGTTCAAGGAATCATTCCACATCGGTAGATAGAATCAATTTAATTTTCTTTAAAATACGCAGTTTCTGCCCTTGCTTAAAACTGTTACCACACCCTTCCTCAGATCTCTCCATGAGCTCACTGGAGGCACAGGGCACCTTTTTTGGCAAGCCCTGACACCCTTCAGGTCACTTACCTGCCCTTGAAAAAACCCCATGTGTTTTATCATCTGCAATGTCTGTTTCTCATCATCACAGTATTTTTCCTACTGTAAGATGCTAGAAGATATAAGTAAATAATAATAAAATATACCATACACTGCTGAAGTACAATAAGCCCCTTGGATCTCACAGGTATTTAATCAGAAAGCAGTCTGCAAATAAATGATTTATTCATGAATCCATTGCATTGACTGCCAATATGCAGGCATTGTAAAATACAAATATTGAAATGACACAGAAACGGTGAGGTAGAAAAGAAGGTATTTAACTGCAGACAAACCCCAAGATAACATTCTGATAGTTTTAAAAGTATTTGAAGTATTTTATGTCACCATAAAAACCTCTGCAGAGTATACAGTATTTCTTTGGCTACAGTGAACCATGAATAATATTGCAGAAATACTTAATTTCATTTAATAGCATTGACTTGTTCATTTCATACAGGAGATAGCCTGGCTGCCTATATTTGATTCACAGCAGTGAAACTGGTCAAATAATCTATTTTGAATAAAACCTATTGTAAATTTGACCATTACTCACAGAATAATTGCCCATTAATAACCTTGCATTATTCAGCCAGCTATAGACCACAGTATATTTATTTCTGAGGAAGATACTGAATTATTTGAGAAACTTTTGAGTGGATAGTTACACAGCTTCCCTTAAACTTTGCACTCACTTAAGGATGTTGTAGTGACTGAATACTGAATTGTATCACATATGGCACAGACATGAAGTAGAGAATATTCTATAAATTTGATCAGACAATTAAAAGTAACATTTAGAAAATTACGTTAGAAGTGAACAGACTCTTTTGGCCAAACTCTAAAATGACAGCTCACAGCCCTCTGTCTGCACCATTTTTTGTTGTGCAAACAGACATTAGATGTTGCATCTTGCCCTTCCCTTTACGCTGCATTTCAAGTTTCATGAATATTAATAGTGTAAACAGACCAGAAGTATTGCGGGGTTAAAAAGCATTTTTGTTCCACATTCCAATGCAATCAAGAAAAGCTTTTTGCAGAAGACTCTGAGTGCCAGGGACTCCATCTCTGCTTTCCTTGAGAATAAGCAAATCTTTATGGCATTCAGACTAGCAACTACCGAGGCTGACTGGACATTAAAGTTTGACACAGCTGCTAATTTGTTCCTCTACCCTGGTATGAAAAAGGGACCTGAACTTCAGCGCTTTGTCGAAGCATATAACCCACTGCAAAAAAAGTCTGTCCAGACTTCTTCTATAGCAAAGAGAGACAAATAGGTGCATCCTGGAGATTGCTCACCCAAGATAGTTACCAGGACACATCTTTGTCTATTTAGTAAAGTTGTTATCTAAATGAAGATTTTATACTTCATTCTCAAATTCTAGTTGGCTGAAAGTAGGCAAGACAACTGCTGTCCTTGGTTGGTATCTTCTCTTTATTAAAGGTAGAGCAGTGACCTACTGACCATAATACCGGAGATGTATTATTCTCAGCCTCAGGTGCAAGAACTGTTCTCTAAGAAAGTACCCAGCAAAGCAATAAGTTGAATCTGTGTCTCCTACACCCTCACTGAGTGCCATAGCCAACAGACCACTAGGTATTTGGGGATGATGATATTTGTAGTGTGTTCCCTTTTTTTCAGGTTTGACCCTTTGAAAAACTTCAGCCCACAAAATAAACATTTTCTGACAAATATCGAAGTAAGGAAAAAAACTAACTACTTACTACTAAATGTTAGCAGTACCAATGCATTATCTGCAATCCCAATTGTCTTTATTACTTTTTACTAACAGTACTTTCCCTTTTCAGTGGGATTGTCCTCCCCCCTTGCCATTCCAATCTCATGGAAGACCAGTCCATCTGTAAGCCTCTGCTGTATAGGTCTTTGTCTTCCACTTAGATTATGGGTAAAGTACTTAAAGTTAGCACAGGGACAGTACACATAGTCGAGATGACTGCCAAGCACCCCAGGTTACATTCTTCTTTTAAGCATTTTGCTACCTGTCAGTCTCTGGAAGCATATTTACATATTTCTGGGTTTTTTAGAGTGTTCAGAGATAGATTGACCTTTTAGGCCAATCTTAGACGTTTTGCCTCTTTCCAAAGCTATAAAAACTTTGGTTACCCTATTTCTAGGATACTTAGTCTACTGCTGTAATGCACTTACCTACTGCTTACTATAAGCACACTTCTTTCATTTGAAAAATATCTAGTTTCCCAGTGTAAGTAAGGAGTTAGAGTGAAAAGTGATTACGCATGAAAAGAATAAACGAAAACCCCACAAATATTGATGTCTTAATCTTTTCAAACTACAGTACCAGAAAGTTGAAGATAAATGACAGTTTTCAAACCATAATAAAACTAATATGAAGTTTATTTCTTAGCAGGTGAACATTCTTCCTGCTGATTTCATAACAGGAAAGCTAGAAAATCAACTTATTTAGGGATGTTTCAAATATGGGAAGAAATAAGCACATTAATGTTTTTAGAGGTAATATTCTTCCTTCAAATGAGAACGTCAGTTTTCACCTTTGATGACAAATATGCGTTATCACAATGCTTGCAAATTTTACTAAGTATTTATTAAGACAAGCTTTGTCCACTAAGTATGTTCACAAGACACATCTTTCTAGGAACAGAAGAATTGTAGAAAACATTTCTTCTTGCATTTATGGACTTGCAGTTGACACTTTAATTTCTGTGGAATGTTGTCAATACTGCACAATGCAATAGGAATCATTAGGAAAGAGAAGATGAGATGAATGGACAGATGGTGTCAAACTGTCTGAAATTTTAACTGAATACTGCCTAATTTTAGTTGCTAAATTCACTGCTACGGTGGGGTTCTCTGCTACTTTGCACAATACCATCTCACATTGTGTGTGCTAAAAAATTCTGTTCTGCGCTAGATAGAACTACTTATATGGTCTTTGATATAATTGATAAAAGGAAACTAATGGAGTGTTGCATAACTGTGAACCGGGGAATGTAGCTGTTGAATTAGCAAGCATTTACAGACTTGCTGCAGTTTCTCTGGGAACATGCCACAGGGGTTCCTCCTTTATTCAATAATTTGGTACAATCTAAACTTCATCTGAGGATCTGCATCTATAGTGTACTGAATTTTCTGTGCTCATTAGAAAAAGCTGAAGGAGATTCAGATTTACTGAAGAAATACAGTCATGCCATGATTTCCTTAAAAATATTAATAATGTATTTATTAATTTAGAACTATATGCATACTTAGGCTTAATGGAAGGATGTGCTCACACAGATGTCTTTGTTCTTTTTTACTTTATAGATTGTCAAAAGTTTTTCCAAGTTTCTCTAAATCTGGAGTTCTAGTTTTGCAATAGTTTATAATAACTGTGTTCATAAAACTGTTAAGTTTTGGGTTCTTACATTTCTTTTAAATTCTTTTCCCTATACAGAAAGAGGACAAAAAGTTTTTGCTTGGGATTTGGATGTTTCTTTTTTTATGTTTCTTTTTTTTTTTAAACATTTCTACATTATGTTTTTCTCTACAAAACAATAGAAGAAAAAGTTATTTTATGCTTTATTAGGCTCGGTGACATATTCTTCCAAGATCCAGTGGTCAGCAGTATTTTCAGCAAATTGTGTGTTACACTTGACTGCAGCTTATAAGAAATTGTAGAACAAGTAACTACAGAGTACAACAGGTCTAATTATTAATACACTGGCAACTTTCTTTTCTGTACATGTCAGTCATAAACAGGCCTTGATTTCTGTGTACATATTAGACAATCATGAGTATTTGTCAAATACGTTGTAGAAATTATATACTGTTTTGTTGGCATCTATTTGTTCTGCATGCCTATGAAGGATCGTCTAAGCCAGACTATATTATTTCTGTTTCCAAATCTGAGAAATGTTTTACCAGACAAACAGAATCCAGTGCTAGTTCTTGTTCTTTAGCATGTAGTATGTTTTCAAATGGAGAATATATCATGCATTAAAAAAACCCTCCTTTTGGAAGTTTATTTCTGTGCCCATTTCACATAGTACTTCTCATGCTGCCTTATTCAGTGCAGAATCCTGCCATTAAAATTTTAAATAGCAATAATTAGGTTCAATGAGGTAGTAAATATGATAGAGTTTATTAATATCTCTTGTATTTCAAATAGCAACCTTCTGAATGTCAAAGTTGCTAAGTGTAATGATTTACTTTCTAAAAAGCAAACTAGAACTCTATAGAGAGCTCTTTCTTAAAGCAATTACCAGTTACAAATTTCCTCAATATGTCTCATAACTGCAAGGAACACTTCTGGTTTAAGTGTTTCAGGGCACACTGGGCAAAAAGCGCTAGCTTTACACATCACTGTGCCAGCAAATATAATATACCTTATAGAAATGCTTAAGCAATACCACAAAAAATCTTGTGGTATTTTGGAAATATTTTGATACGACATTTTGATGAATAACCCATGTCCAATTTAAAGAAATTACACAACTGGTTCAGGCCAGCTAACCGGCTGGTAGTTGGCAATGATGCAAAATAGTTTCACTGTAGTTTCACTATAAAACTTGCCCAAGACTATAATGTCCCCAGCCTTCACTGAAATAATTTAATCTGTCATTTCAAAATGTCAGTGCTTGAGGTTTCCCATACATTTTTGCCAAGGCTGTTTTCTCTTTAAAGATAGTGAAAGCACTATTTTGAAATGCAGTTTAAAAACAGGTTGTAAAATGTTTTCAAGTTCTGAACATATATGAAGAACTTGCAAATTGACAGATTTATTTTTCCCTCAAGATAAGTGCACTGCATCATTGAGATTAAATACAGTTAAACTGTCATGGTTCTTAGCTTATTGCTTTGTTTCTCTAAGTTGTCACATCTATGGGTAGTCTTTAAAAATGAGTTAGCACAAAGGGTCTGTAAGAAATCAGAGGCCACTGGAATCCATTTTAAAAGCTCTTACTGTTTTCAATTTTATCACCACATCTTAATGATCCATAAAGTGATAAAGAAATGGACAACTCAAATCACACAAATGCGCATGACCAGTCTCCACCTCGCAAGGACAAAGCAAGTTCTTCTTTGTACTGGGCACAAAGTGATCCCCAGATAAAATTCTTGAAAGACATCAAAACGCCTACTCTATAGCAGGAAAGTCCAAGTGGAAACTCTCAAGTGGTGAGGCACTTGGAACTGGTAGCCCAGAGAAGTTGTGGATGTCCCATCCCTGAAAGTGTTTAAGGCCAGGCTGGATGCAGCTTTGAGCAACCTGGTCCAGTGAAAGCTGTCCCTGCTGATGGCAGCGGGTTTAATGATCTTAAAAAGTCTTTTAAGATCCTTTCCAACCTAAGCCGTTCTATGAATCTGTGATTTTATGAGATCTCCAAGTTGAAGACGTGCACAGTGGCTAGCAGACAGTGAAGTATTCAGTTGTGTTGATGCCACAGTGTGCACAACTATTTATCTATAGATAAGTCTTGTTCTGTAGAAGCTTTTACCAGTTGTTGGCTCTGAGAAGGGATGAAAGAGAGAGAGACCTTCCCTGCCAAAGGTAGCACATTTCTGGAGACACTAGGTCAAATTCACAGCCACACAGTGGGTGAGCTCTGCTCCCCTCAGGGTCTGTGCAGCCTCATCAGTGGTCAACCTCATGCTCACTGTGCAACCCAGTGTGAGGAACTGCACAGAGAACACAGCATCAAAGTTAGAAATATAACTTCCTTCCTTTATAAAGCTTCTCCTAACCACACTAATTTCCATGACATAAGCAACTCTAAGGAGACAACTGGGCAATCTGTTTCTCACCTTTTATACACCTGCTCTGCAATCATCTCCTTGGTTGAAAAGTGCACCACAGATTAGAAATAGGATGCTTTTGATAAGAATTAATTCATGGCCTTCAGGTAGGCACCAAGCGTGGAAAGTCCTGCTTAACTGTTCATGTTGCCTGGGATGGCATGAGAGGAGCTAAGACAGAAGACCAGGGAGATATAGTTTTGAGTAATTAAAAATAAAACACTCTACATTTTCATGAAGATGTGAAGAGAAGAAAGGTAGTACAGGATGCAAGAAGAAGTGAATCTGAAATATTCATAATCAGGGCTCCTGATCAACACTCGTGAAAAATAAATGCATATAATAATAGAATCACAGAATAAGCTGAGTTTGAAGGGAACCACAAGGATCATTGAGTCCAGTTCCTGACCCTGCACAGAGCATCCCCAACACCATGTGCCTGAGAGCACGGTCCAAATGCTTCTTGAACTCTGTCAGGCTTGGTGCTGTGACCACTTCCCTGGGGAGCCTGTTCCAGTGCCCAGACACCCTCTGGGTGAAGAATCTTTTGCTGATGTCTAGCCTAAACCTCCCCTGACACAGCTCCATGACATTTCCTGGAGTCCTGCCACTGGTCACAAGAAAGAATAGGTCTTTACCTCCCCCTCCACCTTCCCCTCATCAGGATGTTGAAGACCCCAATGAGATCTCCCCTCTGTCTCCTCTTCTCCAGGCTGAACAAACTAAATGTTCTCAGCTGCTCCTCAAAAGGAGCACATGGACATGCATGTGGACACTGCATTTTTTTTCTGTTTGGGGTTGTTCAGACATTTTTGATGTGTACTCTTGTCACGAATTTCAAGTGTTGCTCTACAACCTTGACACTTAGAGGATTTACAAAAGGGAAGGAAAAGCGGGCAAAGACAAAAAGAAGAGGGTAGAGATGAGAGGAAGGGGAGAGAAAAGATTCATTTTCTCTGGAAACGAGGACTTTCCATCAAAAATTAAGTAATAGATTCAATGAAACCTTGTTTTCGTGACACTTTATGAGTGAAAGCAATAACATAAAAATTGCTGTATTAAACTGATGAAACTCTTGTTTCAGTATTTTATCTTACAGATACTGAAGCATTCAGTCGGAGCCATGACAATTAAAATCTTGTTGGATGGAGACCCTAAAAGAATTCTGAAAGAATGGAGTGGTTTTCTTTGTGAAGTTTACAGTCAGGTTTGCTTTTGAGTACGTATAAGCCTTTCTTTTCAAAGGAACTTCATTCTAGTAATTAGTGTCAAAAGTGCCTATCAGTTGTTTAACTCTTCTGTTTGATCGTCATTCTCTTCCCTATAATCTAATTCTAGATAAAGCAGTATTTTTCAGAAGTATTTTAATGTAAACTTTTGAAACTGCTGTTCAAACATATACTTGTGTTATTTATAACAGAATATAATAAAATAATTTTATGGAATACAAGCTGGTGAGATAAACCTTGTGCCCCAAAATGTCCTCTTTCAAAAGAAATACTGATACTTCTGTATTCTTCTTTCACTCAGCAGTAGCTAAAGCTTTCTGAAGAAGTCTTATTTTGTTGGGCACTAGTAACATAATGCCTCAGGCCTAGATTCTAGTCTGGTTTATTCATGAAAATATTTAATCTATGTTTACTTGGGAAATGAAGTACAACAGACATGAGGCATATGTGGGGCAAAAACCTGGACACACAGAAGTCAGTGTTGCCTCATTAACTGGCAGTTACAAACCTACAAGGTTTTGTTAAGTGTGGAACTTTCATTAAATATTGAATATCTACGTTCTGATTTATGATAAAATAGACACTAGTCATTATCACATAGTTTACCATATAGCTAACTAATACCAGATCATCAATGCCTTTAAAAATTTAACAGCAAAATTCAGAAAAAATATGTAGGAAATAAGGAGAATGCAAGATGACTTTTTTGCTTTAGAGTCATATTGGCTGTTCACAGTTAAGATAGTTGAGAAGTTATTCAGTGGTTTGTAGGCTTCTAAAGGGAAATAAAAGTTGATAAAATTGCTTCTGCCATGGTAAATTATGTCTATTTTCTCCATTCATGAAAAGATATTTATCCAAAAGAAGAATCCTCCTGCATCCAAGGTAATAAAGTAGAAAATGTACCTAAAGTTAGAGCTTAATCCTGATAAATGCTTTATCAAAATATGAATGCCAAAAGAGTTCTTGTAATTAGGTAATTTTGCAAGTCTTGTCTCCTACTCTTATCATATATCCTAAAACGGGGCAGTATATTTATCCCGGTGCCTACCCAGCTTGTGAAAGCCATACAGCACCAACTAATGCTTTTTATTCTCTGTGTCCTTGGGACTGAGGCTTCTGGTCTCTGGCACAGGACAGCATAAGAACAGGGCCTGATGCTCAGCCAGGGTCTGGCCTTGATTCTGAGTCAGGATTGGGCCAGTATGTACACTTGCATATGGACCATCCAAATTACCTTATGGTAATACTGGGAGGTTTGCCATTTATTAGTGTCAGAAGAGCCAGGGAGATTTCAGGGGCTTGGTGTACTTGTGACAAAGCTCTTCCTGCACACACTGATGAGCTGCACAGCAATAGGATTCATGCCTAGCACAGTTTCCTGGGCAATTGCCACTGGGATCGGCTTTTCCTGACAGTTCTGACTGCAGATACAAGCATATTATCTAAATCAATAAAAGGGAGTTCACTAGAGATAAAATATGGGAGACGAAAATTTGCAATTTCTTCCAGACAGTCTGAAAAATCCCATTATTTTTCTTATGAAGAATTCTGTTTCCTTTATAAAGCCAAATGTTTTTTTGACTTTTTTGAGTACTCTTGAAAGAAAAAGTCAGTTCTTGGCAAAATGAGTCCTTAAATGGCAAAGATCAAATCAAGTTTAAGCAGAAAAGGAGACAAACAGAAGTGCCACAAAGTAGATATGAAATTTTTTTTTACCAATGAGTAAACGAGATTAAAATCCTGAAGAGGTCAGCTAAGGCTGAGAGCATGCATGCCCGGAGGGCTGAACTTGGCCTGAAGAATACTGCACACAGAGCAGGATTAGAAGCAAAGACTGCATGAAGCTTTTGTAAACTGAGCTCATGAAAAAATGTAACAGTACTAAACACAGACCCTGTCAGTGATTGGGAGGTTTGCCATTTATTGCAAAAGCTGATTAAACTTCATTATCTTTTCTTTATCAATTGATGTGGCATAATTCTCTGTCATGAATGCCTGGCTGGATAGGAGTGAAGCCTGATAACACAATAACATTCTTGCATGCACCAAATTGACAGGATGTAGCAGATCTTTGAAAGCTGTAAAATAGCATTAGACAGAGATAATAAATATAAATTTCCATCGGGATTCATTAATAACACGGGGACTGAGAATAGTGCTAGCTTTTTCAGGGATGGAAATATAAAAGAGAGGAAGCAAACTACGTTAAAATGCAACATCTCTTTCCAGATTCCACATCAGCTATGGTATCAGAAGAAAACTCCTAGAAAAAATACCATGGCATATTTTCATGGCATATTTGTTAGCCCACTTCATGCACTTCAGTAAATGTTTCATGAATTAATGACAAATATTCTACACAGTTATTTAGATAATGAAAAACAAGAAATAATTATTTAGCTGGTAAATTTTTTTGGCGGATATTTTTTGTAGTTTATAGCAAAAAATTAGAATAATGCATTTTCAATTTAAAAGAGCAAGAGGGAGTCATAAAACACAGGATCCAAAATGAAGGTTTCAGAAGACTGGATATGAATGAACAACTCTAGTATAAAGTGCTAAAATTAAAAAATTAAAACATTTTAAAAAGGAACACTTTAAAAAAACTCACAACCCCAACTTATTAAGGCTGTTCCTGACATGATTTTCTGCCAACTGTTTCCTCTTTGTTCCTCCACTGAGAAATCCGGAAATAATAAAAACAAAGAGACTATTCTCTCAGAAGCAAATTTTAGAAAAGAACATTCATTTTATCCTGCCAAAGTAAATTCAACTCTCAATGAAAATACCTTTGAGCGGAAAGATACAATTTTGTACTTTCACAGGAAAGCCATCCTCCTTCTAAAAGATGAAGGCAAAACATATACCTGAGAGATGGCTCCTATATCCAAAAGCTTATTTGCCATTTTATCAGCTTGATAAAAGGAATTACTCCTCATTTCAGATCCTCCCTCATTTCCATGCTCAGAATAGCGTGGTAACAAAAACTTGATCACTAAGAATACAACACACATCTTGAAGACCACTTTTTCAATGTAAAATTATAATTGAAAGCTGTGACATTTAGCTGTAGAAGAAAACTATATCCTGGTTATATGCCTGAATTTGTTTTTTAGTGTAGAGCATAGCTTAAATTAATTTTTCTATTTGTAAATTATTTCTACCAGAGAAAATCCAATTATTATTTAGTTTATTTTGCCTATAGCCACTACTGTGTTACTACTCTGTTGATGCAAACCATCCCCAGGTCCTTTAAGTCCTGGTCTCGGAGGTAAACCTTCCTGTGGCAGGGTGTGAATGGTGAGATTGGGAAGAGACTTAAAGCTTGTGTGACACTGGCATGGCTACAACTTAAGAGGAAACTTACTGTTTAAAGTCTTATAACTGAAACCAAGCTTTGGAAAATTCCCAAGAGCCAATCCTTAAATTGTCACCATGTGCATCCATCTCCACATCAAACACTTACAGTCAAACATAAACATGCATCTTCAAGGCACGTATTTAGTCTAAACCAAATGCCTGGTCTGTCTTTGAGAGAGACCTTGATTTATCCTGCAGGTCTTTGTCTCTCTGGAGGTGCTTATCCCCTACCACCGTTACATATAAGGCCTCCCAATACATATCTCACACTGGCCCAGGGACCTGTGCCATGTGAAAGGTATGGGTGAAACAAATGCCACCACAGACGGAGATGTATGATGGGTACATATGGCAGTAGTTTGTCTGATTGAGTCATTCACTGCTCAGAAGATTAAAAGACCAAGTAATACAAAAAAAGACAAACTAAGAAACAAACAAAAATCCTCTCAGGATCCATTAGCAAGAGAAGTTTGACATACACATAGCAAAATAAATTCTAACAAAGAAAAGTGATAGAAAATGCTAGGCGCTTATCTCAAATAGGTGACAAAATGCATTAAATTACTTTAATAATTTAGGCAAGATATTTCAGTCATCTCTACTACCATATAAATTCCATAAAAAAGAATGCAAATAACCAGGGAGTACTGCATGGCTGTTACATTAGCAGCACAGCAGGATGCAACATCAAAGTCCTCATAAATGAGAGGAATTGTTGTTGTTACGCTATGATATGAAACTTGAATGAGAGTTTTAAAGTAGCATTCATTTTCTTGATTAAAGATTAACAAGGTGAAGTGTTTAATTGGCATTTTAACTGGATAGCAAGGAAATAAATTCTACATTTTGGAGTTGAATGGATTTTGTGGATCCTGAGAACACAGTTCTTTGTCTAAAATTAATAGTTAACTCAAATTGCATTTATTTAATAGCATATTTGTTTAGATTTTGGGAAATGAGGGAACCTGATAAAAGTTTATTTTGATTCCTAAGCTTTATTTCTGTGTCAACTACTTTTCTGCTTCATAGACAGTAAATCTGGTGTAACTCATCTTTGGAGTTTAATGACCTTTCAAGTTCGGCTCAAAAAGTTAATGATGTTAATATAACATTACTTCATCCATGTAGTGGTGTCCTCTTAAGAACTCTAAAAGATCTCTACCTGCCAACACAATATCTTCTCTCAGTGCAGCACTTTTTTTTTTCACAGAATTTCAGGAACTTCCTTCTCCTGCCTATGATAGAGGTTTCTCAATTTCCATGGTCTTCTTTTGTTCCACCTTTATATTTTTTTGAAATAAGTTTTTTTTTCCTTCTTTATCTATAACTTCCTTTTAATTTAGGTGTTTCATTTGGCCTTGTTTTGTTCTGTTCCATAGTTCAGCTTAGTTCAGAAAGGGTCTAACAGGCTTGTTCATTGTCTTATGCTGTTTCTGTCACCAAATTTTGCTCATTACATTGGGATGAGACATGAAAGAATTTCTGGCCACACGAGTGGAAAATACAGTGCCAAACTGATTACTGAGGAGCAGCTTTTATAACAGCAACATAATAATTTCCTTAATTCCAACAATAATTCATACTTTGGATGGATTTGTACTTCATATGAATTATTCCAGATAATTGTCCCTATTGTAATTCCCGTTATCCAAGTAAGATTAGATGAACACAGCTGTATTTTTCTGACTTAACAGTTTGTGACTATTTGAATCTGTGAAATGTGCTAATATTTTGTATTTGTCAAGAGGCTGCTTAAAGAGAGATCTATTGGTCGTTGATGTCACTGTTTAGAGAAGTTGCTTGATTTTCAAACTCTACTGCATACTAAGACTGATTGGAAAGATGAAGCTATGCAATACATGTCACAGTGTCTGGGAATGGATAAAATCAAGTGTTGGATTAAAGACCAGTCAAACAAAACTCACAGGCAACAATAAGAATGCTTTCAGCATTAGCATCTCTATTAGCAGATATTGATCAACATCATCTTAAAAACATGATCATGAAATGTTGTTGGATATGAACCAGATTCTCTTTCCCAAATCTGTTTAATGTAGATCCTGCTTGGTGAGCTCAGAGCTCACTGTCAGTAATAAGTGGAGCAGAGGGCTACTTTCCTTGGAAGACATGAATCCACATTCTGTCCCCATGCTATTTTTTTATGTTCAGAACTACCCAGCCCAACTCAGACCTTTTCCAGGGAAGTAAGGAAGGAGAATCAAGATATTTTCATTGTTGAATATATGTATCTCCTTATGAAAGTTGTTCAGAAATCCTCAGATTTCTAGAATTAGTACCATCAGCTCGTCTTTGAAATAAAAAAAAAAAAAACTATGAGAGGGCAAATGGAGCAGAATTGTTTGACTTAGTTTTTGATACTGCAGTAGTATCCAAACAAGTAAACCTCAGAAAAGTCACCTTTTACAACAGAGAGCAATAATGTACAGAGCAGCGGGAATTGTACTGACATGCTGATCAGAGCTGAAACCTCTTTGGCCCATCTGGGTTTTGAAACCATGCACCAGAGGGTAGCAGATGTCCTTCTACAAAGGAACTGTGTTACTCCCCATGACGTGTATGAGGCATTTCTATCGTGCAAAACTGTCCTACCTATGCAGATTGCTATGCACAGGGCCCAACAGATATAGACAGACAATTTACTGTAATTAAATCTTATTCAGCTTCAATAAAATTTGGTGGCAGCAGCTTCGACCTCAAAGAGTAAAGAACTCGTGGCTTCAAGTGAAGCAATCCTTCAGCTACAAGAAACTGTAGGTTCTACTCTACAAACCTCATAGGCAATTACTGGGATAACATCATATGTTATGAAATAATTTTCTTAGGACTTACTGAGAAACAGCACCTGATGTAAGCAATAAACACAAAAAAATAGTTAAAAAATAATACACTTTGCAGAGATTCTAAAATCATGATAATCTGTATTTACTTTCAATAAAATGTGTTCTTTATGGAGATACAGGAAAAAGCTCTCCAAGTTGCTCTGACAGTAAAAGGAAATTAAAAAAGACCAGAAGATAACAAGAGAACTGACCTGTACCTCCCTTCCTGCACTTGCTTATCACTGATGTCTGGTAGCTCAGTTATTTTGCTTCACTGAAGTTGTTTCTGGGATCTTGTAATGCAAGAAAACTTTTCAGTCTGTTTTTCAAGTGGAAAAGGACTGCTGCTGGAAAGATGAAATGAAAAAAGAAAAATTAAACATGGAAGGAAAAAACCCCAAAAGATAGCCATCCTCTCTATATTTTTTATAAACTTAACCCAGAACTTCCTGACAGTGTTTCAATTTTCTATTTTCAATATACAAAGAAATACCTTTGGCTTTTGCATAAACTTAGTTAACTGTTTACACTTGACGTCTCAACTAGATAGAAAAAAAATATTTGTTCCTGGATTAGACTGTTATTTTCCAGATTTTGGACATGAAGTCCTATCCACAAATGTTGGTCCTTTGCTGAATTGCAGACTCCAAAACAGTCAAAAATTTGATAATGATCACAATATTAATGGTCCTAATCTCTTCTGTCACTTTGACACATCCAAAATCATCAGTTCATCTCCCAGTCAATTTTAGAAATATTTTTCTACTTTATCCAACAGAAAAAAGCCTAACAAATATTTTTTATAGCAATATATTTTTCAGTGGGCATCTTTTTTCTGCGAGAGCCAGCTCTACAAACTGATTGACTGATTCATTTCTCATAACCATTTCATGTAAAATAAACTGAAAAAAGGCCAGCTGCAAAAGCTAGTACAATAAACTGCTTCTTCCCCAGAAACACAATAGAGAAAACAGGTATTATTTATTATTTGGATTTGATTGTTCACAGCTGGTGCTTTCATCAGCCAGTATAAATATTGGATGTTCGACCCATGCCACAAAATTAATCTTCAGATTTAATGCCCCAAGACAAATTTTATAGGGTTCAGATGCAGATTATTTTTTTCTTAAAATAATAAAGGATGATTTTTAAATTGGGTTCTTGGGTGAAACTCCAGGCTCACCCAGGCCTGCAAGTAATTAGTTATAGTGACTTGATTTGAGCACTACTGTAGTCAGTACACTTGCAGACTAATGATGCAAGAAAGGTGAAACTCATGGACTTAGAATCATAAAATCATAGAATTGTTTGGTTGGCAGTGTCTTGAAGTACTTGGTTTTTAAACAGAAATCTGGAGCTACTAAATAAAATATTTACAGTTACCTGCTTTGTCTCTGAAAATTGCATCTCTGAGTTTAGCTTTTAGCCTGAACCTTTTGGATTACAATGCCACACACAGAATCAGCCACGGGTATTTTAAGAAGAAAATAATATTTTACTTAGGAACTTATAAAAATCTGGTACCTCGTTTAAATCACATTTCATTGAGGTTAATTATCAGCACTTCCATTTTTTTGTGTATGGGAAAGGTCACTGCTGTAAAAAACAATATAGGCCAGAACTCTCTTAATCAGCATTTTGGCAAAGGAAAAGGCCATTCTAAATTGCAGTGTAGCACTGACTGTTTGTCTTATGTTATCAATCTCTTCAAACGTGGGAGTTCAAGCTAAAGCAATAAAATATGAACTTTCCATCTTTTTTTTTTTTCAAAATAATACTGAAAATTCCACATTAGTCAAAAGAACTGTTGAATAAACCAAATAGTAGGATGAACAGGAGTTTCTGCACGTGTGTCCAGATAGGAATTTTAAGTATCCTCCTTCCTTTTCTAATTTAAGGTGATGAAAAATTTAAAATTTAAGTATCTAGTCATCATATCAGTTTGGGTAATCTCCAGAGATATATTCTGTTCCATACAAGCTCTAGTCAGTTTAGCTGTATTTTTCAGCTGGTCAAATGTGTAAGTAGTGTTTATCCAGGCCAGCAAATATATACTTGCAGCACAGCACTTTCATCACAAATGATCCCCAACCACTTTTACAAACTCTGTGTTTACTCATGTGAAGTCACATTCTTTTCTAGTGAAATACATCCACAGTTTGGTTGGAACATAGCATCAAACTCAAGAGCACAGCAACAACAACAGTAAAAAATGGGAACTGGAGTATTCTGGATTTAAATTGAATGATAGAAAGATTTAAGTACAAGATTGAAGCTACATATTGAGAAAGTGGGTACTAACCAAAAGAACCCTTTCGGTCTTGCTAAGCCTGCAAACAAAATTGCTCATATTAAAGAAGCTGACATGTTGAGAAGAGGACATTCAATTTTCAATACCTGACTATGTTTCTAATTCCAGGTATTTCTGGCTGTTGTGGCAGCTCAGCATCGATCTGGATGATGTGAGCCTTTATGAAATATCAAAAACATTATAGCAATGACTGTAAACACGGAGGGCAGCCCAGAGCATTGCACAAACCAAGGACCAGTTTTTGTGTCTGACACAATCACTACTCTCTTGGAGAGCTAACTCAGATAGGAATGAGCCAAGAGCATTCCAGGCATGACAGACTGGCATCCATAACACCCTAGCAAGTATCTTTGGAAAAGATACTGGATATTTTGGCAAGGCAGCATAAGACTTGAAAGACCAAAGATGGGGGTTTGTCTAAGATACCAGCCAGGAGCTTTGTCTGCAGGATCTGAGTAATGTTTGCCTATATTGTGTTTCACATGAATTTCATGCTGAGAGCTGTTAAAAGAGAGGCTACTACAGTTAAAAGAAAAAATTAAAATAACATCTCCTTTTTTTCCCTTGTCATTGTTACTTTGATCAATCTTGTAATTTCTCAGAGTGTGTAATATGTCTCATAAATATGTTCTTTCTACACTAACTGCTTTAAAATATTTAAGTTAGCTTTAAACTGATACCACCTTCTGATACTATGAATGAGCTACCTAGATAAAATAAGTTAGATTTATGATGCAAAACTGAATTTTTCTGTTATGAATACTGAAATATAAACATATGTTGGGTTTTTAAGTTATGGCTACTGGTTTATCATCTTTCAGCTTTAACAAGTGAGGCCTTATTTGAAAAGGTTTAAGGAATATTTACACATACATAAGCAAATTCTTGGGATTATATTGATGTGATGTTATAAATACAATATCTTTGGTTTCTTGCCATGTAAAACAGCTAACATAATTGCCTTTCATTTATTTCTGAAGTTTGAGGCTGAATTTATCAAATCTTTTATTATTTTATTATAATTCTACCAAACCAAATGTACCTATTTATTATAGATGCATTTTTTCTAGGTGTCACTCTAGTAGGAAAAAGTTCCTTGACTTACAAACATGAAGTATCTGGAGTCCAGGAGTCAGCGTCATCACAAATGAAATAAGAATCTGAATAAACTCCTGAAACTAAAATCAAATAATCCATTGCTTATAACATATTCACATTTTCACAGAATTCCACCCCAAATCCTCAGTCTTTAACACTTATGGTTGCTGAATCCAGTCTTTTGCTCTGAATAATGATACTGTAGATGAAACCAAGAAAAGCATTGCAATTAGCTATTCTTCTAAAAAAGATTAGAACCACATGGGTATGAAACAGGCAATTTGTGAGTGGAAAATCTTTATAACTGTAAACAGAAGTAGATGGAGTAGGTGGCTGCAAAGGACATTCAAAAACCTGAGGAGAGAGGGGCCGCTGCTGCTTGAACAACCTCTGCTACTGCTCACCCTGGGAGCAGTGGATGGTTTGGGAGAGGAGGGAGGGCAGCTCCCAGCCCTGTCCTCACCTCCAGCAGGGAGGCTGACCAGCACGCTGGGCTGCAAGAACACACCTGCTCGGCACAGAAGGTAGCCCATATGAGTGAGGGGAGACACACAGACCTCCCTCCTCCCCAGAGCTCTGTGACTCCAGCCCATCTCCATGCTCTGCCACTTTATGAATGTAACCACCTGCCCCTCAAAACTTCTCCTTACTACCCTGTCCTCTTTCATGCAGTCCCTTCTGGGACTCAGCCTCTGCGCCCCATCCTGAATGGTGCAGTCTGTAGAGGTTAGGAACAAGGCCACCAACACCATCATGTTGGAGCAGACCTCTCATTTTTTCTGTGTCACTACAAAAATGTGGGCTGGGTCTGCGGAGAAAGCCTGCTTTGAAGTTGAAATCCTGCTGAGCACCCTGATCTATGGTCTTTAACGGCCCATGTTGGCCAGCTTTTCCTCTTGCTTAAATTTAAATGAATCCTACTTAAATTGTGCTGACACGAGTCATTAATAAAATTTAAGTAATCGCTATTTGAAGTTGTTTCTGAAGAGGTTGCACAGGGCATCATTAGCTCAGTTACTTTGAGCACAGTGCTAGTAACACCAAGGTGGTGGATTTGATCCTTGTATGGGCCATTCACTTAAGAGGTGAACTTGATGATCCTTTTGGGTCCCTTCCAACTCAGAATATTCTGTGATCATGTGGAAAATGTTTTATTCATGGAGTCTTCGTGTTATATTAAGAATACCAAATGGTATCCTATGCAAGCCTCATACTTGAAAATTCACCAATAGAGAAAACAAAAGAGGAAAAGGAATTTTAAGAGTAAAATGATAAAAAATCAAGGCATGTATCCATTTTCTACCTTGAATTACTGAAGCTCTGCCTTTGGAACATGGACCACAGTAATAGGACATTAGACTAGAAAATAAACCAAAACTCAAAGTTACCAATTGCATGGGAAATAAAAAGGCATTACCAATTATACAATTATTATTTCCTTCTTTTTCACCACTGGCACTGTGCAACAGTTTACTAATGGACAGTTCAGAGGAGTAGGGTGGGTATGACATACTGGGAGTTTTTGTGCGTACTTTGAACTCAGGGCTCTGAACTGAGTATGAACCTATGTACTAGTTTGAAAACAAACCAGTGGGAGATTGCAAGTCAGAATTATAATTTAATAGGACAAATAAAATAAATGCAATAGTACAAGAACACTGACAGAGTCAGGATACAACCTGACAATCTGTCAGGCAGGGTGGTGGTAGCAGTCCAGATGAAGTTGTTCTGTTGAAGCAGTGATCCTGTAGAAGGGTCTGGTCTTCCTCTGAAGATCCAGTGGTAGCTCTTGTCCTCTGGGAATCCAGTAGGTAAGAGGCCAACTGTGGTGTTCCAAACCTCAGATTATATCCAGGAAGGAATGCTTGGTTCCTCCCCCTGGGTGGAGCATCTCACAATGGGATGATGTAATTTTATGACTCATGCAGTGAGACTTGATGGCACTTTAACAGAAGATATCTCTCTGGAGGGAGTTATCAGGGATGTGTCATGGAAGAGATAAAGAACATTGCCCCACCTGACTCTAACAGATGGTGACAGAATACATAATTTTAGTTACATCTTACATTGTAACCTAAGACAACCTACTGTTCCTCAGGTCCCTTAATGTATGACCAGGTTTAAAAACTTTCTCCTCTTCCATTCCATACTGGAAGGAAGCATCCTAGAAGTAAGGTAAGGATTACAATTTTGCCATTGGTATAGTACAGAAATATTTTTTTCTTCTTAAGAAAACAGTAATTTGTAGGGAAATGCACAGGACTCCAAATATACTAATTCCACGTCCTACTAATTCATTGCTGAAAACATTCAAAGCAGTTTTCTCTTGTGCCTAGTAATAGAAATTCATTGGCTCTCTGAGAATTCTGCTTTTCTTCAGATACTCCTATCAAGAGTCACCAGGTTTTCTAAAATGTTTACGTATGCACAGTTTTATAATGGGAGAAATTGCTTTTGGTTGTTCTGTCTCCTCATTAAGGTCAGAGATTATATAGGAGATTACATATTTGTCCCCAAAGAGAGAGTGATTTAAAGCCTTTGCCAGAGAGGTGTAAAAAGTTGGAATTTATTTTCTTTCTTCCTTCCAATACAAAGTATTAGAGGAGAGCTTTAAAAAGTGATGTTGAATGTGCAGACATGAACAATATTTAAACACCAACAGCAATATATATTCTATTACTACTGTACCGTGCTATTACTACACTACAGACCTTCTATATGACAGATTCAGCTTTGCTCTTCATTGGGTTTTTTCTTTTTATTTTAAAATTATAGTTATAAGAGCCTGAGATTACACTTTTAATACACAATGTCTGTACCTGAAGTAGTTATGGATAGGTTGTTATCTATTACCTTCTTTAAATTCTACCCCCGATCCAAAGCCTGTGTTACATGGTAGCAGCACTGAGCAGGCACAGGGGCTGGCATGGTCAGTGGGGAGGGAATAACCTGCACTGCTTGTGGATGGGGAAGCAAAAGCCACATAAGGATAACTGACCCTTGAAGACCTAAGAGAAGGCTGTAACTACAGCCTGTCAGGGTAGGGACAGGAGCAAAAGCAGGGCCACGCACTCTCTCTGGACAGACACCCCCCCACAGCGGCACTGTCAGCTGCGATGTGATGCTCCCTGCCAGCACCAGAGTCATGGCAGCCTGGATTTCACCCCATGACCTGGCAGCCCAGGATCTCAGCCATGATGCTCAACACAGGTTGTCCCAGGCATATTAACTGCTGCATTTAGATGGGTCTGGCCAGCCAGGGAAGGCAGAAGCTCATGGTAGTTCCTACATGCCTTGGAAGCCAAGTACATGAAATTAAGATGCTCACATTAGCAAAAATGTTAAACCGTCTGCAAGACAGCTATGCCCATGGAAGCACAAAAGCCCTGAACACTGCCACACACTAACTGAAGCTGCATAATCGGCCAAAAGTTCGTATCAGAGTTGCTACAGAGATTAATCACATCTCACAATTAGTTTGGATACAGAGCCCTTTCACATCAAATAGAAAGTTTCTCAAGAACTTCAGCGATTTAGATCCTGGCCACAGAGAGGAAAAAGCTGTGGGACTCTCTAGATACTGATTCCGCTTTTGTTTAGTATGCTCTAAGAGTATGGCTTCATATGCTGAAGTTAATTTAAAGCACAGTGTTTGCAAAATGTCTTCAAGGGGCCTTTTGAAATTGGTTCTGCTACTTTTACTTGGGTTTCACTGAAAAGCGAGGGGGAAAATGTCTCACTGTTGTATTGACAGCACAAAAGAAATCACTCTCATAGTTTTGAAGAGGACTGTAGCTAATGTGAAAAACTGAAACATGTACTAACCTTAGGAAGAACACTTTCATTTGCAGTATTAGAAACACAGTGTCCTCAAAAAAATCTTCCAGCCCTAGAAAAAGCTTGTCACCAGCTATTTTGAAGCCTTGCCTCTAACTCAATAAAGCTCATAAGCTAGACATCTATACGTGGAAGGGGAAACTCTTGCTAATTGGGAAAAATACACATAAAATAACAAAAAGGTTAGACAGCATTTTTATTATTTTACTTCCCTGCAGGAGAGGTGTCAGGGGGATTAAGATATGACAAATATTTGACAGGGTAGTGAATTCATTTTCCAAATTGCCTGTTTCTCACTTACCATATTCCCACTGGACTTTATAATAAACTCAGCTCACATCTTTCCATTCACATCACTGGACTTAGGAAGTGGACAGGCATTAAGAGGACAGAAGTGCTCTTTCTGTGGAGGATTTAGAAATCTATGTATCATGGCCTTTTTATTTTATTTAAATTCAGGAAAAAATATTATAAATATTATTTTCACAACAACAGAAAACATACATATCCAGCAGCTGTATGGGATTACAAAGCAATATTCTAGCTCCCAGTGTCCTACCTCCAACACTTGCCAGTGGCAAATGCTTAACAAAAACACAGATAGGCCAAGCATGTGGTGAATATGTTCCCAGGGTACTTTCTCAGCCTCTAGCAATCTGTAGCACTAGCACTTAACTAGAGCTATAACTTCTAATAATCCACAACAGGTTTCTTTTTATCTGTCCAGGTTCTGGTTTTGATTCATGGTAGAATTCCAACATTCAAAACATCCAGTGGTAAGAAAGAAATTCCAGATCAACTACTCATTTTGTTAAAAACACCTTCATTTTTGTATTTGCTGCCAACTGATAATTTGAGATCTACTAGTTATTGTCTTGAAAAATCCTCTTTCATCCATGCCATTCACAATTTTACAAACCTCTTTCTGCCTTCACTCAGTTGATTGATCACAAGCTGATGAATTCTGAATTACTTATAGTATCTATGACTGGTAAAGAGTCAGTCTTTGTTCACCTTTCCAACTGTTTTATCTTTTCTGCTTTTAGCAAGTCCTTCTGAAATAGAACTGAAACCACACAAACTAGTTTTTAACTTGCAAAAAGGCATGGTGCTGTGCTCTGTCATTCTTTGCTCCTTTTCTGATCATTCCTCTGGCATGGTATTGGTTTCACTACATTACTGCTACTGGTCTCAGAGATGGTAGTTTCATCAACAAGACTTGTTTTAACCCCAAGGTCACTTTCTGTAGCCTGCTCATATTGCATAATTTCCCGACATTTTAAAATAAGGATAATTTTTTTCCATTTTATTATTCTTCTCATATGTAAAGCAAACTACATTCTGGAGTACAGTCTGTGGCCAGTGCATCCAGGAAAGTCCCTGTGTTCTAGTTTGGGTCTACTTTGGGACTCCCCAGCTTAAGTGTGCCAAGAAAGCAGTGAGGCGGGGGAGAGCTGCCGAGGGGCCAAGGGCACCATGAGAAGGGGCTGCAGGAGCTGGGCAAAGAGGAGAAACTGCAAGAGCAACCAGCAGTTGCTTGACGGGTAGTTGCAAAGGTGACAAAGCCCACAGGTCCTTGGCACCAGCAAATGATACAACAAGGGGCCAAACACTGTGGCGAGACTGAGGTTGGACATCAGGAAAAACTCTTTCACTGGGGATATAGTGCATCTTTCAGAAAAGTCCTGCAAAATCTGCATACTTGGAAGCTTTTGAGGTTTAGGCCTAGACATTGACACAGCTGACTTGGTCTAGTGTTAGTGACAGTCTGATCTGAGCAGCAGATGGGACCCGATGACTGCCTGAGGCTCTCTCAACCAAAACTTTTGTGAGTCTGTGAATGAATAACCTCATTTTTACACTGATGTATGACACTCGCTGATCTGTTTCTTGAGTCAACAGTGTAGAAAAGCTATCTGACTACCTTAATGCGTATTCAGCTTAATTCGATGCCTATAGTTTTGATACTGGCTTTAAAAAGATAAGTCCCTGACCTATGACATAGAGCTTGCATAGTTGCAGTAAAAATTTGTTTGAATTTACAATGATTCGACCCTAAGATTTTACATCTTTTAAAAATATTCATCTAAGATCATTTGTTTCTTTGCATCTTGAAAAAGGAGAGCCCTTAAAATAAAGTGTGTTTCTAGTACTTAACCACTGGGATTGATGAGCATAGCTCATACAGTGTGATTCAGGCAAGCACCCAGGCAGATCAAGGGATCCTGATCCCCTTTATTGGCTGATTCAGTGTGCTACAAGCACAGGAGATGCCAAAAACTTTCAGAGAGAGATAAAACAGGAGTAAGTAGGTCTCAAATGTTATAAATATTCAAATATTTTTCTATCAACTCTTTCCCAAGAACTTATATTGCACTTAATAAGGTCCATGAACTCATGATTTAAAAAGAACTGTTTTCTCTCAGAACTAAAGAAAAGAGACAGTAATATATCAAGTTTATTTCTGGTAATTAGACTTCACAATTGGTCTTCTTTTTTCTTACTCACGATATAAAATTTATTTTTATGTCTTGTCCTTACTACTTTTATTCTAATTCCCAATGCAGTAAAGAAATTACTAAAAAAGCATTTCTAGCATAAATTCAAGTGTGAATGCAAACAACCCTAGTTCTGGTTTATATTAGTGAAAAACAACTGCTCTAAATATTGATATGGAGAAATAAAATTTTACAGGAAATAGTGCAAAGTATATGATTGAAAATAATCATATTTAAGTTTGTGAGACATTTAATATGCAATGAAAAATGTTTTATAAGTATACAACTCTTCAGATTATGTTACGAGAAAAAATTTTATTGTACTGGTGCACAATACAATACAATGTATTGTATTGACCAGGACATGTAAATATTTTCCAAGAAAAATAATTACAATATAGGCCATGTGCCTATAGCATTTCATTCCTAGGACCATAACTCATTGTCAATAATGCATTAAATAAGTTTTGCTTTCTTACTGTCTGAATTTTTTCTCATCTTGACTTGGTTTCTTTTTCTACACTACTTTCCAAAGCTTTAACAATTGTTGTCCTTAAACTTGCTCTTCAGAAAGAGGGAAAAAATCATATTAAAGCTTTTGACTGACCACGGTATATTTCATTACCTTACTTGATTATGATAACTTTTAAAGTTAGGTTTGTGGTGTCAACAGAAGTAGTAGAAAATTCAAAATTCATTTACTAAATGAATTTATTAAACACAACAATTTTGCTTAAAATTAGTTGTTCACCAGACATTTTACTTGCCAAATATGCATAGGAAATACAAAACTGGTGCAGATAGAAGCAAGGAACAAAAATATTTTACACAAAAATGAAAAAGTATGATTAAATTCTGCTGTAACCTTGAATTCATGGACTTCTTTCAGATAAAAGTAAATACTTCAACAATACAAAATTTAAGTAAATGGCACTGGCAAGAATAAAAACTTTACTGGCATGTTATGCTTTTATATTTCTGCAAAATGGAGGAAAGCTTTTGCAAACTGATGCATCTCAATGATAAATTCTACCAGTTCTCAGGTGATGGGGGCTGAAAGGGCCCTGTGGAAGACCAGGCATAAGCACTTGAGCATGTTTTGTCTCAGGCACTCTGACTGTTACCACAGGAAGTGGTGATTGGAAGAGAGAGTCCCGCTGAGGTGGGGCAGTGCTGTTCGGAGCCAGCTTCCTCTTCTGCCTTGAGACCCATACCCTGTGGGTCTGCATCAAGCCCCCTGAATCATCTCCTGGAGGACCCAAAAGGACTGACTGTGTGGTGCAAATGGCATGGAAAATCTATTTTACATAAGTGGCATGCATGAGATAAACTGCAAAAGGAAGTGGATCAGTTCCCCTTGCTCTCTTTTTCTCTCTCTCCTTGTCGACCCCAGATCCAGACTATCCACAGCGGCAGGATCAACGCAGGATCTAACAGCTGGTGTTCTTTTTTTCTCTTATCTTACTCTCTTCCTCCTTTATTTCTCCCCTCTCTTGTTTTATCCAGGCAAATGCAGCAATTGTATTCTACCACTTACTCCACACCTGAAGTCTGTTGTGGGAGTTGGGAGCTTATTAAAGTTAATTATAAAAGCTGTTATCTTGTTAGCCAACACTTCTGAGACTAAATAGTGGGCTACTTGTCAGAGTTAAGATGATTAAACACTAAAGTGTAAGAGTTCAGTGACACTAACACGGACTGGTGTCTGCTCCCCACAATAAGGAAACCACAAGATGTGGCATTAAACCTGGCCCTAAACAAATTCAAGTGATTGATGTTTTTGGAAACTCACGGCTGCAACAAAGAGCTAAAGGCGAAATGCTGGCTCCCAGGACAAAATTCCCCCACAGAAATACTTAGTAGGGAATATACGTATGACTATTTTTGGATTAGATCTACTAAAGGGGAAGGCATGGGCTGATTTGAGGGAAAGGAGATGTGTGTTTGGACTTGCCCCGTCTGCAGTCTGACTACTACAAGCATCACAGTTCTTGCCTCCCTCTAAGGTAACAAATGTAAAACCTTATATCTTACCCTCAGGAGTAAAGGAAAGGATTAACATTGTCATTAGTCACTTACAGAACTGGGGATAATTAACCCTGCTCAGTCTCCTCTTTTGCCAGTGTGTGTAAACATAACAGGAGGTGGCAGCTGACCACTGGCTACCAGAATCTGAATGCAAATACAGGCCCTTTAACTGCTGCAGTTCCTAAAATGGCTGATTTTAGCTATCCAGGAACAAGATCACCCTGTTCTGGCAACTATCAGCATGAAAGATGTATTTTTTACAGTCCTCCTGCAAGAATCAGGCAAGGAATGGTTTGCATTTACATGGGAAGGAGAGCAGTATACCCTTACTCAACTTCCCCATGGATACTGGCATTCAGCCACCCTTGTTCTTTGTGCTCCAGCTCAAGAATTGGCCCAAATTGGCCCAGAAGAGCAGGTCAAGATTACCAGTATATTAATGATGTGCTAATTGGTTGCCCAGAGGTGGAGGCAGTGAACCAGACTGAGACAAAGATAATTGTTCATTTGGAGAGTTTGGGACTCCATATCCTGACTGAGAAGGTTCATCTCCCTTCCTCTGAGGTAAAATTCTCAGGCATCTGGTATAAAGGCTGGACAATGGGCATTCCCCCTGAGATATTAACCACTCTGGATCTGATTGGGATGCTAGGAAATAAGAAGGAATTGCAACATGCCATACGACTATTACTGTTTTGGAGAAAACACATTCCTGACTTTTCCAGAATTGCCCATTTCCTATATGATCCAACATGGAAAAGGGCTCTTTGAGATTGGACACAAGTCCATGAGGAGGCTTTGAAATTGCCTATATTTGAAGCTGGGGCATACCAAGCTCTAGGGCCCAAACACACCACAGACCCCTTGCATACTGAATGGGGTTTTGGCATCCATGGGTTATCAATTCATATGTAGCAATAGGGACCCAAAAGGCCTACACAACCCATTGAATTAAATTTCAAAATCTTCAAAGATGAAGAATAATTATATTCACCTCGGGACTATCTGTAGTAAGCATAACTTTACAGGAGGCAGACAAAATAATTAAATGCCAACCCATTGTGTTACGCCCCTTTTCAGGTGGTAAAAGGAATGACAACAGGTACTGCACCCACTCCAGGGGTGGCCCAGTGTGAAACTGTCACAAAGTGGTATGTGCGCATAGAACACCACTGTCATGACCATGATGTTAAAAAAGGCCCACCAAAAGACCTTCCAATACAGGGAGTACTAAACTGACTCTGATGGACTCAGTATAAGTTCCCCCACAGAAACAGCTCCCCTATTTAACTCCCAAACATATGGTTTGCTGATGACTCCTCCAAAAGGGAAGACAAGATACGGAAATATTAAGAAGTTGCTCTGCATGTTGACTCCAGGGATTGGATAACCACCAAGTGGGAAGGGTCTGCCCACATGGGCAAATCTATAACAATTTTGAGTGCTATAAAGAATGAAGCCAAGAACACTGACCCCCAGTACATCTATATTGATTTTCATGCAGTGTTTCAGGGATACACAGAATGGCTCTCTTTCTGGGAGCAAAATGAACAGGCAATGAATTGACTACTAACATGGCAAAAGGCTAAAGTGAGAGGAAATCTTGCAGAACGCTTGAAAAAAAGACCACATAGGTGGGGTGTGTTGCTGCATATCAAAATGGGCATAACCCAGTCTACTCCTCAATAATCAAGCTGACCCTTTGGTGGTGGTGTCTTGTGGTGGCAATTACCCCAGACAAGGATGGAAAGGATAGTGTCCCCTTGTCAACAAAGTCAGGAGATAAGTGGGAGACACTACTGGAGTGGTTCCATATGAAGCAAGGCACTCCAGAACAAAAGATTTGTTCAAGGAAGTCCACAGTAGGGGTTTGCAGCGAGCCGAGAACTCTGTACTACAACCATTTCAGTGTGCAGTCAGTGCCACTCATGACTGGACCATCACCCCTTGCATGATCCACCCCTTAACCTGAAAAACAAGAGAGGGTTGTGGGCAACATGGCAAATTCATTATACTATTAACAAATCTGAAGGAAAACAATATGTTTTAGTAAGAGTGGAGGTTGTGTCTGGACTAACCCAAGCAGAAACCCTTAGTCAAGACACAGGCAAACCAACACTTCTGAGACTAAACAGTGGGCTAGGTGCCAGAATTAAGACAGTTATAGGGCATAAGAGTTCCCTGACATGTAGATTGGTCTCTTTGTTCAGCTGATGAGAATTTATCACGGACATCACTGCTGCTTCTGGGTTGTGACAGGCCCTCAACATAATTTTCACGAGTTTAAGCTTTACTCTAGCTGCACTATCTCAGACAGCAGTGAGATGACGTGAAAGCCCATGCCAGCATACATTGGTGGCCAGCTATTCAATTAAGGAGGGGGAATTGCTATTGCTAAACACATTGAAAGAGAATAGTGACTCCCTGCTTTGTCTCTTGTCAAGTGGAAAGGCTAAAATTGTGTAGATTTAACAGACCAGCCATCTCACCCAGTGTCTTGGAGAGGTCCTTTCTCCACATCCTTCACCTCCTAAAAAAAAAAATTCCTGTTAGAAGTATCAGTTACCAGCGATACAAAGTCAAGCCTGGCCCCTTTTACAGGACAGCATCAAATCTTCAAGGATGAAAGTGATGGAGATTAGAACAATGGTTAGGAACCAGCCTTTGCAAGTGTTTCTGGAGAAGAGAAAAGCAGGTGCAGTCTGAAGGCTGAGGCACAGTAAGAAGGGAGATCTCCAGTGCCAGGGACTCCCAGGGCAGATGCCTTAGGACTGACCTACAACATGTATAGGGCCATGAAAACCACAACAAAGTTTTCTGTTCCGCTCTCTTCTCCAAAATACCGTGTATGCAGACACAGGGAGTGGATGATGCAAAACTAGTGCAATTAGTTTTCACCAGAGGCTGTGCCCTGTATGGTAGAAGTGTGTGGTGGTTTGAACCTAAGTTGATGGACAGTTGTTTAGACCAGTAACACGTCTTGAAATCTACATAGTTAAACCGTGTGGAGGTGCAGGAACTCTCTCTTGCTTCCAGCCCTTGGACAGGTAACTGGCATGCTGGCTCGGCCTGTGCCGGCTGGGCCAGGCCTGGCCAGGCCTGGCCGGGCCTGGATCCTGGGCCCAGTGGAGGCTGGGCTATGGCCCACGGCTCTGTGTGGGCTGGCCCTCCCAGCACAGCTTGGCAAGATCATGGCCACTCAGCTAAACATCTCAGACATTCCTGCTCCATCTTGGCCTGGAAGGGGCTGGGCCATGCCTCCCCGCTCCAGCGTGGCTGAAATGAACTGTACAGCAAGACCAGCTCTGCCACTGCGCTGCCCAGAAGAGATCATGTGAGCAACAGAGACAGATAAGCTCCAGCTGCAAACCGTGGGTAAGATTAACCCCTTCAAGGTAAGTTCCCCAGAAGAGATGAAGCCAGTAGACATCAATTCTCTCTCAGGTCAGAGGAAAGGGAAAGGCAAAGGCACGTGAATAGACACCATGATAGTGACACCAAAGTCAGTGAAGAAGAAAGAGCTGAAGCCCAGAGAGAGAAGACAGAGGAGATGCTTTAAACCTAAAAGCTGAAATTCTTTTGTAAAGCTATGGTGATGGACTATGGTACATCAGAGAGCCCCTTGTAATTTTGTGATAAGCGTTCAAATTAGGGGTAGAGTGTTCAAACTGTAGCCATTAGCAAAGATGCCTGTGCTGAAATAAGTAAATGTTGATGTAGCTGTGATCCACTTGAGAAGCCTGAGCGGGGCGGGGCGGGGGGGAGAGAGAGCTAGTGATGAAGTGAAGACCCTTGCTCCAGGGAAAGAAGATCTCTGTTCCTAGAGATGAAGATGATCTTAGAGGTAGATGAAGAGAACCTTTGCTCTTGAACAGCTCATCCTTAAAACAGTACCCCATTAGCTAAGACTGAACCCTTGAAAACAGCTGTGGGGAAAGCTGTAAGTCAAGGGAAGGGACTTTTCACATGCCAGCAGAAAAACACCCCGGGCGGCTGTTTGTGCTGTGACGTGGGAGCCACGAGAAGACTCCTTCTTGTGGAGAAGCTCCGTAGCATGGGCAAAAGAGACTCCTCTCCCTAAGTGAACTGATGAGAGACTATTATAAAGGTGGTAAACTGACTGAAATAATCCCAAATTTGTGTCTTTATATTGTAAGTGGGAGAAGGGAGAAGGATGGGGGGAGGAGAAGTGTTCTGAAGGTTTATTCTGACCCTTATTATTCCTTTGTCTTTTAGTTCTGTTAATAAACTTCTTTATATTCTTTAAGTTTGGAGCCTGCTTTGCATTCCTCCTAATTCTTATCTCACAGAAGGTTAAAAAAAATGTGAACAAACCCACTACACTAAATTGGTGTTTTTGCCTGGTTGCCAAACTGAACCCACTACAAAGTGTCAGCTCCCTAAGCAGCAGATTTCCACCTGCTTTACAGCAATGAAGAGGTGTGATGCACCTGCAGTGGACACTTAAGGAACTGAAAGGATACCAAAGTCTGGGAGAAAGGAAAGCTCAGACAAAGCTGCTCCTCCAATTCCAATGCAGGCTGCTGACAAAGTAAAAGAGGCCATGGGAGTAAAAAAGACTCATTCCCACCTCCTAGTTGTATTGATTGTTGTGCTTTATCACAGACTTTCAGTCCGTCCTGAGACTCCTATGCTGTCACACAGTCCCCTTGTTTTGGGAACACATGCAGGACGCTTGAAAACTCCCATTATTTATCCAGAAGAGCAGATTACAGCAGCTACTGATAGCATGAGGATGTGCAAGAACAGTGGCAGAGTACAAAATACTGCAGCAGCTACCAAGGGTTTTCAGTGCACAAAGAAAGAAACTGGAAAGATGTTACATGCAAGTACAGTAAGAGGAAAAAAGCTGAAAAGTCTCAAAAAAATACACTAAGGAAAATTTTCAAGGGACCGATTTTGGTGTTAAAAAGACTACTGCAAATGATTAATTTTAAACAATGTCATTTGGATCACTACAGTATAAAGGTACAAATGTTTCTTTTTAATATGTGAAAATGTTCTAAGAGATGTTTTTTAATGAATTTAATGTTTGGGAAACTTAAGAAAAACACCCTCAAAGGATCTTCAAGGAGTTCAAATGTAGGCAGGGTGTTCTTAAATGTGTTAACATTTATGTGAAATGAAAGTTCAAACGAGACCCTTCAATCCTATATACTATTCAAGCCAATAAAGGAATAAAACCCTATGTTAATGGGAGACATTGGTTTCACTGGGATCGCAGCAAGCCTCAGTATAGTCCTACTTTAATTTAAAGTTGGACTTGCAAACTCAAATTAGAGTTTTTTATTTGAGGAAGATTCCTTAAGCTGTATTGAAATTCAGCAGATGAAAGATGAATTCTGCTTTCCTGCCCATATCCCAGTTTCTCAACTTTCACGTGCTTCAGATAATCTCACAGACAGCTGCTCACTGATCAGCATCACTCTGCAGCTACCTGCAGGTTTATTTCTGCCTGTTCCTCTGCCAGATCACTGATCTCTGTTTTGTAGTGCTAGTTTACAGCAAATTCAGCTTACTCCATTTTGAGCCTGGAGCATTAAAGCCCTCTGGCTCTGAAGGAATTAACCTTTCATTTGTCAGCCTGTTAGAGCACCTCAGTTGATGTTATAGCATGAACAGGAAAATTACATTTCTTAAAACAAATGCACAGTGGATGGGATCAGCCACTGCAACTGCAGTGATTTACCTGGGGCTGCTGGTTCCCAACCCTTTCACTGGTCCCAGGAAAAACCCCTCAGAGGGCTCCACCACCATCTTGGTGCAGATGAATGCTGCCTGGCCTTCAGATAAAGTCCCCGACAAGGAAGATGCAAGTACCAGTACCCACCCAGACTTCCGCTGAAGTGGCTGGAAAGGTATAGGAAGGTTGGAGAAGTAGTAACTCCGTCTTTTACCCCTGTATTAAGTAAATTCATTGGCTTTAAGGATGTATCTAGACCACTTAGACTAAAGCACAGCTAAATGTTTCAAGACTAATACACAAATCAGTAGGCTTTCCTACTAGTGAAGAGAGAGACCAGAGAGGAAGGGAGACTTCTCTGCTCCACATAAAGCTTAAAAGTGACTTTTTTTCTACCCTTACCTAGTTGTTAAAGGACTTTTCTGATTAAAGACTTTCAGCATTTAATCAAAGACTATTTCATTAACCATGAATGAAGGGAGATGCTTCCACTAGACCAGACACAAAAGGAGTTCTGATCTGAGATATACCCTTGACTTCAAGGGTTGCTGCTGACACCCCCTGCCTGAAGTGCTGGTTTGTGTTGTTCTCAGTGGAAGGTGGCTAAATGGCACCATTGACCATGCAGAAATCATGGTGGCAGGTAATTTAAAACTTTTTCTGACATCTTCACATGATGCTGAGATACCTTTCCAAAAACTCACTCTCGCATCTGCATTACATGACCAATATTTTTAGAAGAAATACTGTGATGTGATCAATGGCTGGATGCACTTCAGCGAGGTCCCAGTTAAGGTTATGAACCTGATACCAGCTGCTGCAAGGCACATCAAATAATCTGGACTCAAACAATGAAATATGAATTTCTGTATCACCCATCCAAAACAAGAAATGCTAGTCATGTCTCCAGGACTCAGGAGTGTCTCCTGGGAGTTACTGCTTTGGAACAGGTGCTAGAAGCCTTGGCAAACAAGTGGCTGAGAATAACTCCTTAGAGTGACACCATGGCCTAACTTGGAATATAACTGATGCAGTCTGAATAAAAATTCTCAGTTTCACCATACAAGAACTCTGCATTACTTCTTTTGTGTGATTGCATTTCAGATACTAAATCCAGTTTTAGTGTCCTCAGAGAATGCTGACAGAGGTCACTTAAGAGAAAATGAAGAAAGAATCACATTACACATTTAAAAACCCTAAATTTTTGAGGAGATTTTCCCTTGTGACCAGGGCGAGTTTTGAAATGTCTTGGTCAGTTTAATAAAATATATATGGTAAACAGAAATTCAATGAGAGAAAATAAAGAAAAAGACAGAATCAATCCAGAAAGTGAAGGGAAACAAATTCAGAAAGGAAAAGCTTTTAGCAATGCATTTTTAGACATCAGAACACATACTCAGGCTTGTCTATTAGTGGAACAACAAACTTCATCAAGAGGCAAGTATAAGATAGTATGCATGGCAATGAACACACAGAGGAGATACCATTTCTGACAGAAAATTTGAAAGTTTTCACTGGTCCCAGGAAGCTGAATTAATTCAGACAAAGCTGACCTTAATTCAATGTCCTGAATGTTTTCACATTTGGGTGACTTTTTGATATTTTCCATGTACTTGCTGCAGCAATTCTGCTGAACTAGTCCAACCACTGACTGCAACAAGGATAAGCTGCAGGTGAGGAAAGACTGAAATTGTAAGACTGACATTTTGGCAGACGTGTTTTTTCCTCAGCAGCTTCCAAAAGTAAATTCAAAACAATGCCCCAATTTTTTTTTTTTTTTTTTTTAGCTTAGAATAAGCTCAAGACTACGAAGTGAAATCACTAGACAATTTTGGGGAAAAAAATTGCAGCTGTCAAAGTGTGCTGCATAACAGAAAAGTCTAAACACTAACAGAAATGACTTTGACAGAAATCTCTGTTGGAAAGTATGTTAAAGGCTGCAACTTGTTGCAAAAAGGGACTAAGGAGAAATGGGAGAAATAAGTTATTCTACTCTTTTCTGAATATAGTTTTTTTCTGTAGCTTTTGTCTTCAGTGTTCTGGTGACTAAAATGCAATGCTATATAAACACTTTGAGACATAAATTATGTTATTCCCTTTATTTGACTGTTGCTCTAGCAAAAAGTAAAAGTATCTGCAGTTGATGGATTTTTTTTCTTTAAATACTGAATTGAGAGTCATTGTCATGGCCACAGCATTCAACTTAAAGGGCTTAAACTACCTATTTAAAAGCCTGACTTGTCCATCAACTTTTTAATAGACTGGAAAGCCAATCTGATGACAACACTCAACTTCTGTTCCATGCAGGGATAAATTTATTCCAGTTCCTTCTCTCTGGAAAAGCAGTAACAACAAAGTAATAGATACCTCACCTTGTTAGTTTATGCGCAGCTGGGCTTTGATCTCATCATCCCAACTATAAAACTAATTTTGGGCTCTGTAAGTAACAATTTATATTGCACAAGTACAACTTCAGTTGCTACACACAAAGGGCATTTCAGGCCCCTTTCCACATTCAGCCCATGATTGGCAGGATGCTGCCTGGAGCTACTGGATTTTCCCAGCTTCCAGCGAGCAGCCTCATGGCACCAAGCCTGCTTGTGTACTCAACACAGCAATTTGGTTCCAAGGTAATATGTTCAACTTCCTCACATCAGTGGGTTCGTGCATCTCAGGATCAAATTGCTTTTCATGTGTGTTACAATACTGCATTATTCCCTCCTACTTCAAGAATGATTTACAATTATTCTTGGTGCTGCAGACTCCAAAAAATCCACGTCACAAAGAAACCTGAGCTAAAGAACAGATTCTCTAGTGCCTGAGAGCAGGCAGGAATTCACACTGCATTCTTCCCCAGCATTAAAGGAATCAATAGCATCCCCTCCTATTTGCACCCACCTCTTTTCATAAAACTCCAAGGAAATTCATTATGTTTGCGGTATCCATTCTCACAACTTCGGCTGAATTTGACTGATGACCTCAGAAGTTTTTGGGGCCAAGTTAAATAGACAAAGTGACCAAATGCAATCCTTCTCAGAAACCAGGCTAAAAAGGACATCTAAGGGATTACTGCTAGTTACCTTCTTTATAGCCTTTGTTTTTTGGACCCAGTTTTGGTTTTGCCAACTGGCAACATTAAGAAAGAGGAAAGGAGAAAAGAGTTGCTGAATTAGAAGTATTGTACACAAATCTCATATTGCATTGCATTTTACACTTCCCCAAGACTGGGGAAGTTCACCAGGTTTATAATCTGGTGCCCAATGTCTTGCAAAGAAAAGCCTGTGTACCTCAGCCTCTGAGGCTGCTGTGTACCATATGCACACAGTTCTCAAAGAACAGACATTTCCTAACCATAACCTTGATGCTCCATAGGTGTCAGGATCTGATTATTAAGGTTCTTTGGAAATTTCTCTGCCTGAATTAAGGTGCAAATGAGAGACCATATGCCAGTTAATAGTAAGGGTTTTATTTGATGGTAGATCTGAGACAGAGAAAAAGAACGAAAGAACAAAAGAGTGAAAGAACGAAGTAGAAAATAGGTGGGGGGGACAGAAAGAGAGTGACAGGGACAGAATAAGGAAAATATCACCACTCCGTGGATCCCAACCATGCTCCGTTGATCTTCTCCAGCTGGTCTTCTTGGTGGTGAAGGTCCCCCCCAAAAAGCATAGAACCTGAGGAGGAACATACGCTCAGGCCAGGTAGGAAAGCCCAGGCACCTCACTGCGGGGCAGGAGGGGTTTGCCATTATCTCTTGCAACAGACTCCACGCTTGTTACATCACATGCAGTCCTGCAGTGCAAGGCTTCAGGAATGACTCTGGGGGGGCACTTCAGGGGACTTTTGATGGATTAAGGCACCCCCTCAGCTGCCTTTCACATGAATGTCCCATGGATGCGGCCTTCCCAAGGCTGGGGGTTCCTCAGCTGGGCCAATTTGTGTAAAAGGGAGGATGGGTGTTCACTGCCCCTGAGCAGAGGTTACATCCAAAACCTCCTCCCTCCCTGCCTCGTTTCAGGGGGGAGTCTGTGTAAACCTGGCTTCTGTGGGCTGTGGTCTTCCCCACCCCAAACTCAGCCAGGGATGAATCTTAGCACAGCTGCTGGGTTTGGCTGACATTCTTTTCTTTGTTTACTTGTTTGTTTCTCCCAGGCCTGAGGTTGATGAAAGAATGGGTTTTCCCTTTATCAAATCTCAGTGGTTTGACTTACAGTCCAAAGTTCTTCAAGGAGGTTTCTGTGGTTGTAACTTCTTTAAAACTTTGTATCAATGTTTGCGGAATGAACTATTTTCAGTCTCGGACAATAGGGCAACTACTACCTCAGTAACCAAAGAGGAGGGGAGACCTCAAAGGAGCAGTGAATACATGGGGTTTATGTAAGAAGAGTGATGCTGGTTCTAAGATACTGGTACTGACATTAACATACTCATATTTCCCTCTGGACTTTTAGCTGTAGATTTACCATGACGTGACTTATTGTGCATCCCTTCCTTTTTCATTGCATAAATTGAACAGGGACTGAACACCTAGAAATAGAATACCTCATAAAATATCAACTGATATTTCCCTTAGTATTTCCATGCTTTTGTCAAAGGTAGAGTCTAAAATGGATGCCATGTTTTTCTCATTGATCTTAGTGTTCGCTGAAACATTCAATGTTATCAGAGGAGAATTCCTAGGAAAAGAAGCAAGAACATATTTATGTGAACCATGTATATGACTCTTACCAGAATTTAAGTCCAGCTTGTGACTCTGACAGCCCCTCTGAGGACCAGATGGAAAACAAGGGTTTGTCTTCTGCCAAACTGTTGTACTCTTAGTGCTGCAGAAAAACACCTTTTCCTGGGAGTAAAGTCTAGTTAGGGGAGTTTTTCTCGTATCTCTCTTCCACTTATAACAGCATTCAGAAGGGGATTATCAGCATTTCTGAGGGCATTTACCCTCAGAAACCCAAAGGGAACTGAAGACAGACTTTTTCATGGCTGTTGATCTTGTTCATACTGCTGTTTCTGTAAGGAGGATGATACTATTCACATATATTATGTGAGGAAAGCTCTGATGGCCACAGGATGGAGCTTGTTTGATTTACAATCCAAAATTTCATAACGAGTACACCAAACTAAATCTCATACTGAGAGTGGCAGAAACCAGACTAGATTCTTCTACTTCTCCATAGTAATGCTACAAAGAGGCAGCATGAGTCAATGATGGAGAAGATGACAGAAGTCTGAAGTACATGAGGACTACAAGGACGTCAAGAGGTTTTATGGAGAGAAAATTAAAAGGCCAAAGCTCAAGTACAACTCAATCTTGCTAGGGCTGTAAAAGCAACAGAAAATGTTTTTACAAATATATCGGCAACAAAAGGAGAGCTATGGAGAATCTCCATCCTTTACTTGATGCAAAGGGAAACTGAGAGACAGCAGTCCTCAAGGTACTCACCCTCTGACCTGGAAGACAGGGACTGGAAGCAGAGTGAAGCCCATATAATCCAGGGGAAAATGGTTAGTGATCTGCTACACCACTTAAAACACCCATAAGTCTATGGGCTCCAGTGGGATCCACCCAAGGGTACTGAGGGAGCAGGCAGAAGAACTTGCCAAGCCACTTTCAATCATTTATCAGCAGTCCTGGTTAACTGGAGAGGTCCCAGTTGACTGGAAGTTGAGAAATGTAACATCCATCTACACGAAGGGTTGCAAGGACTATCCCAGAAGCTACAGGCCTGTCAGCCTGACCTTGGTGCCAGGGAGGGTCATGGTCCAGATCATCTTGAGTGCCAACACATGGAACACACAAGACAACCATGGGATCAGGCTCAGCCAGCATGGATTTATGAAAGGCAGGTCCTGCTTTATCAACTTGCTCTCCTTCTACAAGACAGTGACATGCTTGGTGGATGAGGGAAAGGCTGTGGATGTTTTCTACTTGGACATTAGTAAAGCCATTGATACTGTCTCCCATGGCATTCTCCAGAAGAAACTGTCACTGCCTGCTCAAGGCTTAGACTGCAAAAGCAAAGCAGAAGTTTTAAAGCAGATTCCATAATCATTTGCAAGGAAAAAAAAAACCAAAACCAAAAAACACTAACCCACCACCCTGAGGATTTCTTCCTTCTTAGTTCAGTAGTCTTGAAAATGATGGATTAAAAAACCCTAATCCATACAACTGAAACTCCTGAAAGAGTTCCTTGGGAGGAAAACAGAGTCCTTGACAAGCCTCACTCCAAAGCATGGCAGACCACTTCTGAGTTGGATTTGGTCTGTGTTTCCCATTGAAATGCAAGACAGTCTGGAAAGAAGAGCCTGACTTGGAAAGATTGGAGAAGAGTTTTAGCTTTTGAAGGCTATGTTAAAAACACTAAAACACTGAACTCCTGCAAGTTAAATGATTCAGTTATTGAAGTAGCAACACTGAGATGCAGAAAGCACGGGCTACTTAACATCCCTTACAGGCATTGTACTAGTTTGAAAACAAACCAGTGGGAGATCGCAAGTCAGAACTATAATTTAATAGGAAAATTAAAAATAAATGGAATAGTACAAGAACACTGACAGAGTCAGGATACAACCTGACACCCTGTTAGTCAGGGTGGTGGTAGCAGTCCAGATGAAGGGATGCTTCATCCATGTTGAAGCAGTGATCTTGTAGAAAGGCCGGGTTTTTCATCTGAAGGTCAAACAGTAACTCTTACCCTCAGAGAATACAGTCAGTAAGGCTACTTGTGCTGTTCCAAACCCCAGATTATATCCAGGTGGGAATGCTTGGCTCCTCCCCCCTCAGTGGAGCATCTCACAACGGGCTGATGTAATTCTGTGAGTCATGCGGTGGGTCCTTGATTGCCCATTAAACAGAGATAGCCCCCCCAGGGAGTTATCGAGGATGGGTAATGGTAGGAGATAATGACACTGCCCCACCTGCTTTAACAACTTGTGAAGATGATAATAGAATACATGCTTTTGGGTACATCTTACATTGTAACCTAGGACAGGCATATAAATTGTCTCTTTTTTACTAGGGTAGGCCACGATTATAAAAAGTTTAAGTAACATTTTCACCAATTTAGATTATGAGTTTTAATTAAGCACAAATGAGTCCCAATTTCTAAACAGAATTTTGTTTTTAAAGCATCTAAAGTAGAACATATAAACACTTGACTGAAGAGTATTTCACAGGCACTTCAGGCCAGCTAAAATGCACTCAGCTGTTATGTGTTCTGTGTTGAGCACTGGTTCTGATGCCTTTTTGTCATCAAAATGTGGGCACTGTCTGTGTGACCATTATTAAAATAAAGCAAAGCAGTGTCTAAGTTAATCTTCGTAAGATAACTTTTCAAATAAGAAACTGGATCAAAATAAACAGGGAATGACAAATAAACCAGCAAACCTTGAGGTGGTGCAGAAAGGTTATATTTCCAGGGATGCAGGCACTCCAGGGACTGGCTCTCAGCACACTGCCACAGCCCCCTGGACCAGGGCTTGTGCTGAGCCACCTTCCTCAGCGGGGCTGCCAGAAAAGGGGACGGTACTGCAGGGGACCCGGCAGGCCGCGCTGAGCGACCCCCGGCTACATCCCCGGCTGCTTCTTCACGCGCGGCAGCGCTCCCGAAGGCAGCCGCCCGCCCTTACCCTAAACCTCGCTTATCCCCTCTTTTTTCCCTCCATAGGGCAGCGGTCTCCAGTGCTTTCCCGCGGGGGCTCACGTTTCCCAGCTCTCCCCAAGAGTCCTGAAGGCTCCCGGCCAGCACCGGCACCCGCTGCCGCAGGTCCCCCGCCGCCTCCCGGGCTCCCAGTCAGCGCCTCCCGCCGGCTCCCCCTGTCCCAGTACTCACGACCTTGCCGGCTCTCCTGGGCCCCTGCATCCCGTGGCTTTTGCGGCGGCCGAGGGGCACGTGGAGCACGTCCAGATGCATCGGCTACTGAGGGAGGGGGATCCAAGGGGATGAACTGGGAGCTGGAGCGCTGGAGGTCGCCGGCAGTGGTGCGGCCGGCCATCGCCTACAACGCCCACCCTGCCCGCTCCTGCATCCCGGGACACGGGCTGCTCGGGTGCACCCCGACCCATCCCCGTGAGATGACAGGGCAGTCAGAGTCACAAGTGGGAATGGCGCCCTGTGTCCTACTCCTGGCCTCTCAGCTTGCTTCTCTTCACTAGAAATAAACCTGAAGGAAAAAAAATAAGCAGCTCCAGTGTCTTCCAGCGATAAAAAATGTTTGGAAGATTTGAGACAACAGCAATTCCCTGCTGTTTTCTTGAAAAAAAACACTGTTGTCCTGAAAAAGGTTCTTTAACCCAGTGTGCAAAAGGCTGAGCCACGCAAAGTAGAGGTATTTGATTTATTTGCAGTTCTGTGCAGAAAAGGGTGGTAGGCAGTAAATCCACAAAGCCAGCATACTGACTATCAAAACTTTGCAAAGACACTAATGTTAATTGGCCCCCAATTACATAGTCTTCCTATTAATTAATATTAAGTCTTCTATTGGTTGAATGATTCTCTCACTTCATGTGCTAATTAGCCAACATGCTCAATCTTCTTTCAAGCTGATGCCCACTTTTCTTCAGCTGATGCCTTCCCTTCTTCAGACAGATCCTTTCTTGATCCAGTGGGCATGATCTACTGCCGGGATTACCTAGTTTAATAAGTTTGCCTTGTTTTGTTCCTCATAATCTGTCATTATATGAATCATTTCACCAAGTGTCGCTGGTTCAGCACTGTTATGTCTGAGTTATGTGCTTAGTTTCTTTCTTTTTTTTTTTTTCTATAGGTGATACAATTAGTGAGACATGTTAGATATAATTTATGTATTTGGGAGCCATACACAAACATTAGAGTATGTCAAGTATACTGAAGTCAAGTATCACATCCAACTGAGGGCTGCAATTTCTCTCTTCATATCCTAATAAGAAAAAAAAAAGACAAATTACGAGTCAGTGAGAATACAAGCCTGAGAACCCTGATAACTTCTTCATCAAAATAATTAAGAATCTGTACATGCATACAATTATGAGTAATATTTAGCCAATACATGTGCTACCACCATCACAATGTCCTTCTAGCCCCACTAGCTTCAAACACATCCTTAGGCTCCCAAAACAGAGGGTAGGCTAGAGAAACTGCAGGGATCTATCTCAAGGGACAACAGATCTCTATCAAGGTGCTTTCAACAATAAAAAAGAAGACAGTTCCTGAAGAGCCACAACTGAAAGCTGGAACTAAAGCTAAAAGTAGAGGTAGAAAAAGAGCAAAGAAATCAGGTCCAGTCACAAGAGCCCACAAGCCCTGATATAACATAAACAAATGTTGCTAAAACATGCTAAAACATATTATTTTGCTAGATGAGAGAAGGGTGCATTTTTCAGAAGTGGCCTCCTTGGCTAAAGAGAAGAGGCTTCCTCTTTTTTTTTTTTTTAAGGCAGACTGAAGCATAAAGAATATTCTGTAATTTCATGCACAAGCATCTGAAAGACAAATGGATTCAAGGATCTTGAATCTGAAGACTGAATATCCAATCTGTCTAAAACAACTCAATACTGAGAATGCCTGCCCTGGGACCATGGGTGCCTGTGGAAGATTTCTGCTGAGTTCTAACAACTCAGAAATCCTCTCTTAGAGGAAGAGATTAGAGATTTGGACTCACTAGCACCAAACCATCATAGGCAGAAAGCTCCCCATACATCATATTAAAGACACTTGAGCCATGTCAAGTTAAAAAGGAAGTCTGGTGAGCCTACAGAAAAGCCTGAAATTCTTGTAATGTTTCATATTTAATTTCTTTTCAATAATGGCATGAGTGCTATACAAGTGTTACCATGTGTGCCTGCCTTCTAGGGGAGAAAGAGGAAGTGGCACTCTGAGAAAAGAGCTCTCCTTTCACAGCCCTCCACCCTGAAAAAGTTTGGAGAAGGACTAGTGACCGACAGATAAACTGGTTTGAGATGCCTATGTAGGTGGACCCACTGCCTTTTTCTGCTGAAACTGCCAACAATTATGCCAAATACAACAATGGGTTTGCAATATGGGTAGATGTCTTACAGCCTGAAATGAAAGTCTTGTAACACAGTCAACTAAGCAGTAAAGAGTGATAAATAAAGGTGATATTCACAGAGAACACATACATCTGCACAACATACACACATGCGTAATACCATCTGACAGAAAGTGCTATAAGACAAAAAAAATTACCTCCACTAATTCAGTTTTGTCAGGATTTTCCCGATGTTGGTAAATGCACATGCTAAGAACAGAATATAGTTTTGCCATGCTTGATATACTGACGTTCTCAGTTGCCATGACGACGGCATCCAACATTTTCTGAAGAAAAAAAAGTGGAAACTACAATTCAGAATAGGACAAGGTATGTCCTACTTTCTTATATTGTTAAATATGTATAAAAGTGGCACTTCAGAGAGTTGATTAAATATCTCACAAGATTTAACTGGAGAAAACAAGTTAACTTTTCACACTTCAGGGAAAAGGAAGGTTTAAAGTTCAGACAGTATTTTCTTACTCATCAGTGTATGACATCCACGATCGTAATTGCCAATCAACTGCCTCCAGAACAGTGGAGAATGACACAATCTACTTCATTATAGAGTAGCTGCCACCACAAAGCCATGGTTGTATTTAATTAGAAATGCAATACAGGGCCCTGGAAAATGTGTCTTTGGAAGCCAGGCTAGAGATCTTCCAGACACAGCTGTGCCAGCTGGAAACAGAAGCTCCTTAGGTGCTCACCTCTACCCATCAGCTGGATGTGTACTGTGCCAAACACCAGTTAGCTCCTACCTTTCAACTCAAGAGTGGATGAACCAGCAGAGTGACCGCCTGTAGCAAATTACCAATCTCTCACACAGTCCCTTCTGTTGTGGAGATGTGACTGCGATAATCTATGGGAATACAACACTAACAAGCTAGTGGCACCACTGCTGGGGCTGTTCAGTAACTGTATTGTGTGAGGTCATGAAGATGTAGCTTAAGGAAGCAGATACACCCAGTGAAAATATTACTGCCTCACAGCTGCTTGCCATTAACTCAGCCTGACTCAGATGAGTTAGCACAAGATTCGAGTATTCCCCTGAACTTTCTTCTACCCAACGAGCAGGTAAGAGGCACAAAATGCACACAGCATGCTTTCAGCTGCTGCAAATACAACACGTAGAACATGACAGAGATGCACGGCCAATATCCCCTGTGAAACTATTTCTAATTGCTGCCACATAGGTGACTGCATGCTTTTCTATTTGTTCATCAAGTTCTATGCCTATTATCAAGCAAATAAACAATTTGCCACCAATCAAACCAACTTAACAAACCCAAACAAACAATAAAAAATCCCATCCCACAGAAAACCAAGCAGAGGTATTTCGCTGGTTCACCCAGCTTATTGACTTCAGGAAAGTTCCAAAGAGGTTCTCTGGTACAAGCGTCAAGTTCTAATGACACTCATGTTAAGGAAACAAGTTTTCTAAAAAGACATATTTCATGACTATAGCTTTCTCCTCACAGCTGAAAAATAAATATAAGATGAAACATCTATAAGGACTCTACCATACCATTTCTCCAGTTGGCAATAACTTCAGAGCACATGCTATTAGCACCCTGACTCTAGAAAAACCTATATGGCTTCTCTGCACACGCAGGCAGATGCAAACAACAAAACCCACTGAAATTTGCTTCCTTAGGACACCAGCCTAAGAAAGTTAGTTTCACTTCTACAAATTATGTCACAGCTTAAAAATGTGATAGAAATTGCATGGACAAGCCCCTTCACCAAAGGCGATTCCACTCTGGTCATATTCTCCCCATACAGACGAAATATCCAAATAATACTCCTTTTCTGGGGCAGGTAAACAGCAACCTCTTCTGCTTTGACCAAACTCCAGGACTTCAACTAGCAATTTCCTGAATTTTTGTCCAAGCAATATTCCCTGGAAGTCAGGTCCTTCTTTTATACCCTCTCAGTTCATGCAAAGGAACCTCTTTTACCCCCTGCAGCTAGGCCCACTTTTGACCCTTTCCCCAGCTATAGCCTAGGATAACAACTTCTCTCCTATAGAGGACTGGGAAAACCTTATAACACTGTAGCTTTATGAATGCAAAATTCTAACACTGGATTTTGAAAGAATTTTGGAAAAGCAGGTATTAGTATTTTATCCAGGATGAGCTTTAGGTCAACCTGCTAACTTCAGGTTTAAAGCCATAACTGCTAAAAATCAAGGTCCTTTTCTGGTTCCTAATAAATGAAAACATGCACACAGAAAAACAAAACAACCCTACTCCGACCCATCATAAAAACTGCATTAATAACTAACAGTACTAGCAGGTGGTCTGTGGGCTATTTTAAAATTTAACAAGCTCTTTTACTTTAAAAATTAGGAAGAGAACCCTATATTCTAAAATATAGCAAAAGCAGCAGTTTAAACCAGCTGTGGAAACAACAGTCATAGTCCTTTACAGGTTGAATTATTTCACAAGCTATATATCCCTCTCACAAATTGTTTGATTTGGCATTGCTTAACAATCGACTTAATTTGCAATCATAAAGAAGATGTCCTACTTCAGTATTAACAAAATTGAAGTGAGACTTACTCTGAGCTCAGAGTATTCCACATACACTCCTCGTTTTTTAATTTTGATTGCTTTCTTGTCCCATACTTGTGGTTGCCCATCCACCTGAGAACATCTTGCAGGAAGGTGTACCTGGGAACCTGGAATGACACAAATTTAAGCCAGGATTTCTCTTGATGTGGAATAGAGTATCCGTAAAGTATCCTGTAGCTGAAGTAGGGTGCCTTTCTGCAGTAACAGAGAAAAATTTTAGTCAATTCATGGTACTCAAATGCAAGCCCATGAAAAATGATTGACAGAAACTTATCACCAAAGCAAATACTGTATTAGCTGTTAACTTACAGTAACAAAGTTTTATGTGTAGAATATCCTTACCTGCGTTGTTTTTTGATGCAGGAGGTTCAGCAGATTGCTTTATAATCAAATCCTCAAAAAACCCTTTTCTTTCAGCACAGGTAGGCCGCGGGATATTGAAAACTTCTTCACGATTAGCATTAAACAATGCTTTTATCTAGACCATGAGAGGAAAAGAGATTTCAGATATAAGGCCACAACATTTTTTTATTTGGTATTTCAAACAGATGAGTGCATTTCTAAATTACACTGAATACTCATGTAGATAAGACAAGCTATTAAAAGTTAACTTGTTGGCCTTAAAAGGCTAGATTTTCATAGCACTGCAAAGTAAAATACCTCCTCTAGTGAACCATCTAGAGTTTAAGATCCATGAAAAAAGTATGATAAACCAATGAGAAAGGGATTTACCACCCCAAACACTGCTTATTTTGCATTTACCTGGCTTGATGTCCTTTAGCTTGAATATTTATGACAGCTAGAGAGGGAAGAGGCAGGGCTCTGCAGACAATTGCCAACTTTTTGGTAACGTGGAGTTTTTTTTTAATTTTAGAAGGCACTTATTAATTTTATAAAAACTTCTGTTACTTAGACAAAATAATCAGAGCAGCAAATTACCACTTTAAACACCTTCCTTTAATAAACACTCTCAGATTCTAGAAAGCTCAGCATGTGTTCTTAATTAATTTTGTTAAGAAATACAACTAAAAATTTATTTCCAAGTTGCTTAAACAGAAGGTGGTCCTTAGCTCTTTAATTTGTCAAGTTTCCACCTAGATGAAGAAAGAAATTGAATTTTTTGTAAAATAATTTAAATTAGAAATGACATTCTATCACTAACAGTGTGACCATAGTACTTTTTTAGTAAAAATGTTTTCAGAAAAACAATCTTTTTCCCAGCTACCTTTCAAGCACTGTGTATTCTTCACTAAGTACACACCTAACCACCTTGAAGCCACTGAACTGGTTGTATGAAGTGTATCTATATGTCTGTCTAGTAAGCATGAGTGTGTGAGAAAGGAGAAAAAGTTGGGTCAAAGTCAATCTCTTTACTCAAAAAACACTTTAAACAAATGTTTTCAGCACTGTTTTTTCTAAGGAAATTTTAAGACACAGGCTTCTGGTGCCTGAGTAATAACAGCATGAATCTGCCTAAGAGCAGCACAGTATTCCAATGCTTCATGGATTTGTAAACTAACAAGAAACTGAGTAACAAAGAAAGAAAAGTATTGACAGAAATACCTCTTCTGGGAGATCTTCATGTGGCACATCAGATGTTGCAAGGAGCAAGACTGGAGCAAAGTATGGAATGTTATTCAGTAGTCCTGTAAAACCAGCTTTCAGAGTAGGTCCAATGGCCTCCCACCACGAAGGGATTTGTGGGATATAAATGATACTTGGTGCTGTCCTTTGAGCTTCTCGCATCAACTGGTAAAATGAAAGCTTGGATAAGAAAACTACATCATGTAAAACAGACTACTGAGTAATTACACATCAGTCTATCTATCTTGTGAAATAAGAAGGCATAAAGCCAAGACATCAAGACAAACTAATAAATGAACAACTACTTAACAATAGGGTAAAATTTTCACTTTGCTTCAAGTATAAACATTGCTATGCAGACAAAACCAGAACTGAATCTGATTTCAAAACTCCTTAGGAGTAAGGTAACTCCTAAAGAGCCTCAAAACTCAGGTGTGATGGTTTGACCCTGGGTTGATGGACAGTTGTATAGACCAATAGCGCTTCTCAAAATTCACATATTTAAACCAGGCGGGAGCCCGGGAAAGCTCTCTTCCTTCTGGCTTTCGGGCTGGCAGGACGGCTCTGGCTGCATGGCCGGGCTGGGCCTGGCCGGGCCGGGCCTGACTACTCGGCCCCGGCAGGGGCTGGGGCCAGGCCCGCGGCTCCGTGAGGGCCGTGATGCCCCCCTGCCTTCTCCGGGGCAGCCAGAGATGGACTTTTTACAGCTACGGCCGACACCAGCTCCCCGCGGCTGCCCAGCAGAGAGCATGTGACCACCAAAGAGATAAGTTGTAACTGCAAGCCAAGGCTCTGGGTAAGATTAACCCCTTCTGAACTGCAAATTCCCCAGANTTAACTCTTATTAATCCTTTTCTTTTAGTTATGTTAATAAATTTCTTCCTATTCTTTAAGTTTGGAGCCTGCTTTGCATTCCTCCTAATTCTTATCTCACAAAAGGTAAAAATGCAAACCAACCCGCTACATCAGGTTATGTGATGATGTGTGGATGCTAAAAAGTTCTTAGCAGAGAAATTTTCCAGCTTTCTGCAGCATTCTGTGAGAACTCTTTCTCATGCAAGCTATGAAAAACAGTGAGACGGTTTTTGTAAATGAGTTCTCTATCTAACACCTGCAGATTGTTTTTCAAGATTGTTATGGTTCTTTGAGAAAAATATTTTGAAATGAGTGTTGTAGAGTCTCAGCCAATCATGCTGAGGGGTGGCTGGTCAAAGGACCAGTGACCTCCTGCCATCTTTGCGAATCACCTTATAAAAGGCCAGATTAATTAATAAATGGTTGGCTTTTTCTCCCCGGACTTGCATTTTGTGTTGTGCTTTTTTCTCTCCGTCCCTGGCTCAACAGCGACAACGATGTGCCTGAAAAATCAAGACTAACCCTTCAGCAAGATGTGTTAGCCTGGAGAAACCACTACACAACTGTGACTGCACCATTTCCAGTTCAGCGTGGGCCCATACCTATGTTAGACTGGAGCACAGCCTGAACAAAGGCCTGTGTGAAAAGATGAGGGCTAACACAGTAAAAGAAGCCTGGTCACAATTCACAATTTCAAGCACACTTTGTAAGAGGTGACCAGTCCCGAGCCTGTCTGAAGAGCTAAATCAATCACAGCCTCTCATTCCTGTCATTATCAAAGTATCCATCAGACCAGCTGATGGGCTTTGAAAGACCACAAGCCACTGCCTACAGATGGCATCTCAGTCATGGAAGAGAACATGAATCTACTGCATTGGAGAAGTGGCAACAGTCCTTTCACATTACAAATTTCTCCATGCACCATTTCAGAGTATATTCAGTATGCAGGGAGTTGCTCTCACAAGATAGGAAATGTGTGGTATATCCATGCAGTAGACAGAGTATTTCTATAGCCATAGGTACAACCATGACATAACAAAAAAAGAATTGTTCCTTCTGTGTGGCAAACGAGTATCCAGTCACATGATGTGTCTGTCCTGACTTGTACAGCTCTAAAATGCTGCTTGTGAAGATCAAGATATTTTAATACAGTGATGCCAAGTAATTAAATTGATTTCCTGCCTAAAGGTAAGAAATCAAAACTGTAGTCATCTGCTTATATTTATTCTTTCTACTTAAGGGACACACATCACTTTACACATTTAAGCATTCCATGAATTGTAACGCTTTCATTGCACTTCACTGCAGCAGTACAAGCTGTATATGTATATGCAAAAAAACTTCTTTTCACAAAAACTTTGGCTGCCCTACGAATACAAAAGGTGCATGATGCCATCAGGCTGATGCAGAGCCAAGTACTGGGAGCACAGAGACTTAAGAAGCAACAAAAACCACTTTCTGGATCCCATAAAGACCAGCAGGATTACTTGCCACGAAAAGGGGCTTATTAGCAGCACCTTCCACCTTCCCAAGCTGCTAGCAACATCCTCCCTCTTTCATTTCAAATAGAAATGAAACATGGCTATGTATAAATGTCCTTATTCAGTATCATTCCATCTACACGAAAATGGATTTTCAGACAAAGGAACCATAGCAGCAAATTCAAATCAGGCCAACTCCATTAACAGCGAGTTGTGCTTATTTCACTAGTTTATATACAGTTCAAGAATCCTATGAGATCAACAACAACAAAAAAAAATACCTGTGAACATGTTTCTTCTTGTGATGTGGTGCTAACAAACAAGGTTGGTAGATCTAGTGTATAAGCTGGAAACTTTTCCAGGGCATGTAATACTGCAGGTGCCAAATCAAAAGCCTGCCCACATCCTGGCTCTTCAACTAGTAAGAACCGTGGCCTGTAAGATGTTGGCTGGTAAGAAGGATTTCTACAACAATAAGAAGAAAACAAGTTTAAAAAGAAGTGATGAAGATGCACACAGATGTTAAATGTTTTTCCTGCACTTTTTTTTTCTGTAAATATGTTCCATGTTCTACCAAATAATAAGCTGGTCTGTGATAAAGAAGACCAGTCTTTTTATCAAAGTCTGATTTCCCAAAAACTGCTATCACTCCTCTGCTAAAAAATCCTGCCATTCTCCAGCATGACTGATATTCCTTTGGCTGGGTTAACTAATAGTTCTTAAATCCCACAGGGGGTCTGTCCAGGCAAATACACACAAAACAACTGGTCAGTAACCTGATACAGGGCAAAATACCAACTCTCACAGCACAAACCAATCTGGATCTCTTCACTGTCCATACACAAGCATTTTCAGCTTGTCCTGACTTTAAGTGAGATCTCTACAGGTGTCAAATTTAGCTAAAATTTGGCCGCAGTTCCTGGAGACAGTGGGAAGAAAGGGGCAAAACTTTATTTCTAGGGAAAGATTAATATGGGTACTGTAACACATTAGTTGTATTTGAAGAAGAACATGAATGGATTGTTTAAATTACAGTACTACACTAAATATGTATTAAGATATATATTTATTTTATTCAGTCATTCTATTGGTTTCATCTTTGACTTGTGAATAAATTTCCTAATCATCTTGCTTTACTTGCATGAAATGCACTTGTGAAGAGGTTTGTGCATTTTCCCACCACCATACTGTTGCACCTTTGCTTGCTGAAGTCAAAGATCCCAGAGACCTAATCAAGCCCAGCAAGTCATATTTTCCAGGCAGCACAGCAACAGGAAGGGAGAAAAATATCTGACAATAATCTATTTTTAAAACTATTGGACTATGTGAATTTCACAATTAAAATGTCAAAAGATAACAAAAACTCAGTAGGGTAAAGGTGAAAAATGCAGACATCATACATTTTTCTCAGTGATTTAACAAACCAATTCTTGATTTTGTTTCTGATACATAATTTGCTACTGGTTCAACCGTCTTGGAAGGCAGAAGGGCAAAAGATGGCTACATAAATCCATAGAGGATTTTTTAAGCTAAAGCAACAGAATGAACATTTTTGGGGTCTTGAATCTTTCAAGGAATACTATGGATTGAACCAACATGTTTCAGTAATCTGTGAACCAGTTTGACTTAGTAAAAGAGGGCTGGGCCATTCAATTTGACGAGTCAGGGCAGTGTAGTCAGAACAATTAGATCTAGTACCCAGTTGGATCTTCACAGTTGGGTTCTGGCAAATATTGATCACCCTCACACACACCCTTAACTCCTCAATCTAGCAGCCCTCATGTATTTACATAACATTTTACAGATGCAGCCATCTCAAAAATGTAACCATAAAGAGGACAAACATGTACCTGCCAAAAGTGCGGAATTCTGCTTTTTTGCTGTCAGGCTTCTTTTCAGAGATTGATGGTGAGTCATCATCACTGTCAATCCCATCATTCCCTAAAATAGGATTCAAAGAAAAGAGACATTTGTTAACTTTCCTGAACAAGTTGTATCTCCCTCTTGCTTTAATACACCTTTGAAATCAGTGCTGGAAACCACTTCTTTTGCATTTTGTCATTTGAATGCTGTTATCCGCAGGGTTCACCCTACCACAGATCTAAAGAGGTTTCACAAGTCTATACAAAGTTGTCCCATGTCCTGTGATTTGCATCAGGTATTATCTCTCTGTTGACGAACACTTGGGAGGTTTTTCCTTAGAATAACGATGATCAGGAACAACTTCGGTGGTTCCTAGATACCAGAAAAACCCTTCTCCCCTCATTTAAGCATTTATTTACTACATTATAAATAATTATTGACTACATCAGTGGACAATGGAAGGGTTACAGATGTCATTTATCTCGACTTCTGTAAAGATTTTGACATGGTCCCCCACAATGCCCTTCTCTTTAAATTGGAGACAGATGGATTTGATGAGTGGACTGTTAGACGGATAAGAAAGTGGTTGGATGGCCACATCCAGAGGGTAGCGATTAATTCCTCAGAGTTTCAGTTGACATCAGTGACAAGCAGTGTCCCTCAGGGGTCCATATGGGGACCAGTGTTAGTTAGTATCTTTATTAATGACATATATGAAGGAATCTAGTGTAGCCGCAATAAACTTGCTGAGGACACCAAGCTGAGTGGTGCAGTTGACACACCTGAAGTATGGGATTGCCATCCAGAGGGACCTGGACAAGCTCAAGAAGTGGGACAACGGGAATCTCATGAGGTTCAACAGGTCCAAGTTGAAGGTTCTGCATCTGAGTCAGGGCAAGCCCCAGTATCAACACAGGCTGGGGATGAACACATAGAGAGCAGCCCTGCCAGGAAGAAGTTGGGGGTGCTGGTGGATGATAGGCTGGACAGGAGACAGCAATGTGCTCTTGCAACCCAGAAAGCCAGTTGTATCCAGGGCTGCATCCAAAGCAGCGTGGGCAGCAGGTCTAGGGAGGGGATTCTGCCCCTCTACTCTGTGCAGGTGAGACCCCACCTGCAGTGCTGCATCCAGCTCTGGGGTCCCAGAATAGCAAGGACATTGACCTATTGGAACAAGTCCAGAGGAGGGCAAACGAGATGATGAGAGGTATGGAGTACCTCTCCTATGAGGAAAGGCTTGGAGAATTGTGTTTGTTTAGCCTGGGAAAAAGAAGGCTTCAGGGTGATCTAATTTCGGCTTTCCGTACCTGAAGAAAACCGACAGGAAAGATGAAGAGGGATTTCTTACAAGAGCATGTAGTGGCAGGACAAGGGGAAATGGGTTCCAACTGAAAGAGAGTAAGTTTAGATTTGGTAATAGGAAAAAATTCTTTACTGTGAGAGTGGTGAAGCATTGGAACAGGCTGCCCAGAGAAGCTGTAGATGCCCCATTCTTGGAAGTGTTCAAAGCCAGGCTGGATGGAGCTCTGAGCAACCTGGTCTAGTGGAAGGTGTCCCTGTCCAAGGTGGGGGGGTGGAACTAGATGACTGTCGCCCTGAGTTGTGCAGTCTTTCTATGTTTTCATTCCTGTAGTAGAATTTCTCAGGCACCTTTACTGTAAACATCAGCATGTTTACCTACCAGTATCTATTATTATCATTCTTTTTGTTAGGCGGAGAATTATGATAGACTTTTGGTCTGACCAGTGTCATGGAGAGGTGGTAACCCCATCCTCCAATCCATGGTTGTCTCTAAAAAGATATATAACTGACTAAATAAAGAGCCGGGCCAGTCTTCTTCCTCCTTCTTCCTCCTTCTTTGCCCTACTTGGCCCTTCTTGCTCTCTCTCTTTTGGCCCAGGCCCTATCCTGACAGAACGGTGTCTGCGTGGTTCTTTCGTGTCTGAGTACGACAGATGACCTTTAAGGTCCCTTCCAATACAAACCATTCTATGATTCTACAATTTGGAAAGAAGTGCCTCATATGCGAAACCTTAGATCCATCTCTGAAATTATTAACGTGATGTAAGCTACTGTCAGTAACAGGGGCCTCCAGTAGAGAACTCATAGTTCTCCACTGCATGTTGCAAGTCACACACAGCTCCCATCCTGCACTGTGCAAACGCAAAGTATAAAATTGCACTGTCATATGGCTGAGAGGTTTGTGTATGTTGGTTGCGCAAATGAGAAGTTTTTTCTTTGGCAGGATTTTAAACAAGTAGATGTTATTGTAATACCTTGGTTCTTCTTCAGTGCAAGCTTTGCATGGGGAAATGCTCTCTGCAAGGCTTGTAAAATTCTTTCCAGGGTGTTCTCTAACAGCGGCTTTGAAATAGGTGGTAGTGCTCTCCCAGGTGAAGCCCCAGCTCTCTGTGATGCTGGAACAATCTTCTGCATGGCCATGGCAAAATCCTTTGCTGTTACTTTAATTGATCTGGCATCTATCTTCAGTCTCTTGTCACTCTCATGTATCTGCGGATAGCGGCGGCGCAAAGCACAGAGCCCAGCTTCAACACATAGAGCTTTGATATCAGCACCACAGAATCCTGACAAACAAAACAAGAACCAAATGTTATGTCGACATATATATGTGTTATATAGGTTAAAAACTGTCTGGGTGGCCAGGCCAAGAGTGTTGGGGAATGATGCTACATCCAGTCGGCAGAGGGTTTACTAGTGGTGTTCCCCAAGGCTCAGTAGTGAGTCCAGTCCTTTTTAATATCTTTACTGATGATCTGGATGAGGGGATTGAGTATACCCCCAGTAAGATAGCGGACAACACTATGTTGGGTGGGAGTGTTGACGTGCTGGAGAGCCGGAAGGCTCGGCAGAGGGATCTGGACAGGCTGGATCAGTGGGCTGAGGGCAACAATATGAGGTTCAACAATGCCACGTGCTGGCTGCTGCACTTCAGTCGCAGCCTCATGCAACACTACAGGCTGGGGGCAGAGTGGTTGAACGCTCCCCAGGGGAAAAGGACCCACACTGTTTTAAAACTCACCAACACATTTCTCAGCCAGGTCTTCAAGTAAGTTGTCTGATGGCTTCAGGGTCCAGTCTCGTGTGTGAATTTTGAGAATTTCTAATCTTGCCTAGAAACAAAGGGGTTGCATTTTAGTTTGCCTTAAGTTTTCTCATAAAAAAACAACCACAACACAAAACCCCCAAAACTCTCACACTAGTACAAATACTTTTCTTGTCTGCTAAACTCCTAAGTATTTTAAACGTCAGTTACTAATACACTCACTGCTTCTTCAAGAAGGAAATTTAATAATTCCTAAATTCTTATATCAAACTCTTGTGGAGGATGCAGTGAAATAAAAGGCAAGTGCATCTGCCATAAAAAGTGAGTTTTATAAGTGTAAGACCTAACGATTTTGAAGAACAAATTGTAGTAAAAGCCTCATCTGCAAATGGACATTTTGCGTCAAAGAAAATTCTCTCAAATTTAGAAAAATTTCACAGTGAGGGTTTCAGTAGTTCATCAGATTTGCTTTTCTGCCAGTTCATTCAAAGAAAACAGTCCTAGCACTCCATTTAAAATTGCTGCAGTTGCTACCAAGAAGAACAAAATCTATGACTTAAACTAGTGTAATTCATGCAGAAAATGTCAAACATCGCCTATTCTCATCTCTGATCCTAGCAGGTCTTTCAGTGAAGTATCTCCTGGTACACAGATTAATTATGGCACACTTCTAGGATTGTTCCACAGCAGGGAATTGTGTATTAGATCTGTTTCATGGCACCTCATATTCTGTTCCTGGGAGCAGATAAAAACTGGATACAAGTGTTTGTGCTAAATGCCCTGTTTCATGCACTTTACTAGCCTTCAATCCAATAAGCCTTTTATCTTGCTCCAAAAAGTGCTAAGAAATATCAGTGATATCCAGAGATAAAAACACAAAACCAGGGTAACAGTTTTGTGCACCATCTCTCTCCCAACCATCCCCTACCCAATATTTTTAGTTGCTGTAAGACAAATTTCTTCATTGCTTAGCTATTGCCATTGAACTCGAAGTACTGCACCTGTGCAGTGTACTTCATATCTTCGTCCAAGAGAGAAGCAACTACTTGTTGACATCATCTTATTCCTATATATATTCAGTACCAGGTTGCCCTCCACAGTAAAATACAGTGTCTCTGGATATCTCTCTTGTGTCCAAGCTGTACACTGCAGATGGAGACTTGCACTGCTCCACAACGTTGCCTTGTTACGGGGTTTGTTATAAAGATGGACTTTGCCACATAAGGTTGATTTGAAGTTCTGACCTCTTTGTTTGGCAAACTGAAGCGGAATTCCCGTTCAAAGCGTCCAGGTCTTCGTAAAGCAGGATCTATAGAATCCAGTCTGTTGGTGGCCCCTATTACCACAACCTCTCCTCTGCTGGCTAAGCCATCCATAAGTGTCAGAAGTGTCCCCACAACAGAGCTAACAGAAAAATACTATTTTCATTCACTGGTTTAGTAAATTTTCTTCAGTCCCACATAACCTTCTCCAATGATCCTTCAAAAAGGACCAATTTTAATTGACAAGACACTGACCAGCAAAATAATTATTTTAAGACATAGCAAAATACAGATAAGGTAACACAGACCTTGTGTTGATATCAAGCTCAGCAAATTGTTTCCAAATATTGTTTAAAAATCATCTGAAATTCACTAGCACTGAATTACTAGTTTTCAGGATAAACGAATGTGTCAAGTTAAATAGGTTGCAGTCTTCTTTTCACAAAGATCAAGCACCTTCTACATAGATACAAAACATGTCCTACCTATGAACCTGGTCTTGTTTGCTGGACCGTACAGGAGCAAGAGCATCGATCTCATCAAAGAAAATAATTGAAGGTCGCATCTGGTAGGCCTACAAAGAAAACACAGGAACATCAGGAAAACAGCACTACTTGAAAGAGAAAATGCATGAAAACATTATGGTTGGAAAGGCACTTGAACCAGATTTTTCAGACTAGCATCAGGGATCTCTACTAATTAACCTAATGAAAAACAGCAGCCTGTCAACCCACTGAGACGGGGTGACAGGAAACAAATCATACCAGTAGTTTTTACAGCTATTTGGCTACCATGAGAACAGGGACAGGACTCAAAGGTTCTGGAAGCAACCTTCCATTACCAGTTTAAATGAACGTGTTTTCACCCTGCATCTGTTCCCCTCTCATCTAAAGCCACCATCTCTTGCTCCTTGAGATCTTTTTTGTGACTGTTTGAGTTGTGTGTATAGTGGAGGGCTTTTGGAGGGTGGTGGTGGTGATTTTCTTCTTTGCTTTACTAATCTTTTCAATACATTTCAAGAGACTCCACTGAAAAATGGAACACTGATAATCCCATTTCAGTGGAAGGAGATGATAAAACATTAAAAATAGTGCGTTCTTCTCGACCACAAAAAGTTAGTTACAACTCCAACAGAACACATGGCATGTTTCAACCTTACCTGCTCAAATACTAAACGAAGCTGTCGTTCAGATTCTCCTACCCATTTACTCATGCAGTCAGCAGCACTTCTCATAAAAAAGGTTACTTTCCTGTCACCTCTGCTACATTCATTAGCAAGTGCACGAGCAACCAGAGTCTTTCCAGTCCCTGGTGGACCATAGAATAAACAGCCTCTACAATTTAAAAGAAAGAAATGTTAAAAAAATTCACATAAGAAAAAACATCATGGAAAAGTATCTATTACAACCCCCATCCCTAAAACACACGACTCTGCTCTCCTAAGATAAACACTTCATTGATAAGATAGCAGTAACAGCTGAAGTGTGAGAAAAGTCAAAAGTGTTCCTACACAATTCTGCAAGGCAGCAAACAAAATGAATCAAGAGAATGGTGCAGATGTACAAAATCTTGAGAAAAGATAGTAGCACCCCAGAAGGACATTTTCAAAACTTCTGACAATCCAACAGAGATGGTTATAGTACAGTGGAGCAAAACAAGAGCAAACTTTCAATGCAGAATCTGAGACTGGGATAACTTAGGAATCACCGGTTCATTTTTCAAAGATAAACTGCATATTCATTTTTGTTTTCACAAAAGTCAAAATTTGAGAGTAAAGCATTTCACTCTCCATTAAAAAGCTTTAAGTTACTGGATTTGGTCTCCCCTTGCTGGTAATTACGGAAAAGGAACTGGTCTAAAAAGGAGAAGGTATTCTGCATTTCTGTATTTCCATGTGGTGGTTTGAACCTGAGTTGATGGACAGTTGTTTAGAACATTAACGCTTCTCAAAATCTACATATTTAAACTGTGTGGAAGCCCGGGAAATTCTCTCTTCCTTCCGGTCCTTGGACTGATAATTTGGGCTCTGGCCACTCGGCCCGGCAGGCCAGGCTGGGCCTGGCTGGGCCTGAGTGGGCCTGACCGGGCCTGACCACTCGGCCCTGGCAGGGACTGGGGCCAGGCCCACGGCTCCGTGAGGGCCGTGATGCCCCCCCGCCTTCTCCGGGGCAGCCAAAATGAACTTTTACAGCTTTGGCCGAGACCAGCTCCTGGCCGCTGCCCAGCAGAGATCATGTGGCTAAACACCAGAGAGAGATGAAGTTCCAGCTGCAAGCCAAGGCCCAGGTAAGATTAACCCCTTCTGAACTGTAAGCTCCCCAGAAGAGATGAAATCTGCAGACATCAATCCTCTCCCAGGTCAGAGGAAAGGGAAAGGCAAAGGCACGTGAATAGATACCATGGTAGTGCCACCAAAGTCAGTGAAGAAGAAAGAGCTGAAGCCCAGAGGGAGGAGATAGAGCAGATGCTTTTAACCCAAAAGCTGAAATTCTTTTGTGAAGCTATGGTGATGGACTATGATACATCAGAGAATCCCTTGTAATTTCATGATAAGCATAGGGGGCAGAGCATTCACTTGTAGCCATGAGTAAAGATGCCTGTGCTGGAATCAGTAAATGTTGAAGTAGCTGTGAGCCAATGAGAGGCCTGACCAGAACAAAATAGTGGAGTAGCTGTGATCCACTTGAGAAGCCTGAACAGAGAGATAGTCCTAGGGAAGAAGATCTCTGTTCCTGAGATGAAGATGATCCCGGAGGTAGATGACGAGGACCTTTGCCCTTGAACAGCTCATCCTTAAAATAGTACCCCATTAGCTAAGACTGAACCCTTGAAAACAGCTGTGGGGAAAGCTGTAAGTCAAGGGAAGGGATTTTTCACATGCCAGCAGAAACTTACCCCGGGAGGCTTTTTGTGTTGTGACGTGGAAGCCACAAGAAGACTCCTTCTTGTAGAGAAGCCCCATAGCATGGGCAAAAGAGACTCCTCTCCCTAAGTGTACTGATGAAAGGCTATTATAGAGTTGGTAAACTGACTGAAATAATCCCAAGTTTGTGCCTTTATGTTGTAACTGGGAAGAGGGAGGAGGATGGGGGGAAGAGAAGTGTTCTGAAGGTTTATTCTGACCCTTATTATTCCTTTTTCTTTTAGTTCTGTTAATAAACTTCTTTATATTCTTTAAGTTTGGAGCCTTCTTTGCATTCCTCCTAATTCTTATCTCACAGAAGGTAAAAAATGCGAACCAACCCACTACACTAAATTGGTGTTTCTGCCTGGTTAGGAACTCCACCCGCTACGTTCCATCAGCTAGAAGAGCCAATGCACTGCTGCTTCAAAAAGAATTTCAACAAATAAAGAAGCAAAACACAGATTTTCTTTTCAATGTTTGTATTTCTTTTAAAGTTACTGAAAGCAAAGAATTCAAAGTCCTATTTCAATATACCATGTCTGATTTTTGCTGACCAAGGATATATAAAGTTAATGAATCTCTAATAATCTCATTTTGTAACACAGAACTCGCTTAGCTGTGTAAGAGGGGGACAGATTCTTATTTTGGCCCAAGCACAAAAACCACTGCAAAGTTCTAGTTGCAAGTCCTATCAGCTGTAAAATTAATACCTGAAAATACTCGGAAAAAAAAAAAAAAAGAGTTGGTGGAAGACAGAACTGGAGTTTCACAAAACAAACTACAGTTAACTGGCAGTAGATAATTCCTTCCTGCTCACAAACTAATCAAGTCCACTTGCATGCAGGATTCAAAAAATCTCCAACTCCACCTTTTAAAGGCAAGACACTTTTAAAGGATAGTCTTGCCACACAGCAAATCTCTGAACATACATACATGCTGTATTCTATCCATTTTTTTAGAAATTATTTTTTACTAGTGCTAAAAAGAACCATAAACACTTCTGAAAGTTTTGAAGCATGGAAAATAAGTGAGTTAAGAACCTATAGTTTTAAATGGTGTCTCTTACCTTGGAGGTTTAAATTTCAATATCTCAAAGACATCAGGATAAAGCAATGGCAAAATGACCATCTCTTTTAAAGCTGAAATGTGGTCAGATAGACCACCCACACCATGAAATTGTGCCTAAAGATGAAGTCAGCAGAACACATCTGTTAAAGAAAGCTGCAACCTCGATAAGGTTCCATCAGAAATTAGATATCAGCACAAAGAAAATGTTAGTGGCAATTTTGAAATTGCTTGAGAGAAAACTGTAAGCCAAGGGAGGTGTAGATGGCCCATTACTGGAAGCCTTCATAAGTACTGCAAATGTCTCACTGACATGGTGAAGTAAAAATACTTACTGAACCATCTATTTCCATTTGCTCCACACCAGCCAGACTTGCTCCAATTTTCATGTGATCCCTGTGAACATCATTTAAATTGCCTTTCCGAGCTGCTTCGGTTTTCATGGGATCATTTGGAACTCCCTTTGAGTCATCTTTCCGAGAGCTGGCCGAAAGAGACCTAATTTGAATTAAGGAGAAAGAAAAAAGTACTTTCTAATTTATGATGCAGTTAGATGACTTTTGATTTTCTAATGATAGTAGGTGAATCCAAAAGACCTTATAAATGAGCATAAACTTCCTAAATAGTTAGATATTCATTCCAACTGTTTTATGTTTAACGACCATGAGTAAATAAAGAACTTTAAAATGAGTTAATTATTATAACAACTCTTAGCACTTACAAATATGACTATTGAAACTTTAACTTAGCATTTCATTAGGCATTTTTCTTGCTTATGGATTGTTTCATAAAGAAACATGAACTCTCTTGAGTGACAGAAAAAAAATCCATTCAAATTTCCATACAGGCTCTCCCTTTACATTGTCTTCAGTTTTAATAATTTTTACCCTTTAAGATTAAGTCTTAAATCTTAATTTGTACACTCTTCAAGTCTAAGATTTTCAGAGGGAGATTATGGCTTCCATTCCAGAAAAATGAATTTCGGTTACATAATCTCAGCCACAACCCTCATCACCACCTTATTAGTGACCAAAGTACGGAATTTTCAAATAAAATCTAATGGCTAGTACAAAGGATGGCCTCCCCTGCAGTGTTTGGGTTTTTTATACCCTCAGACTACTACAGTAATAATCTGCAATTGCATTAATCTCTAATTACCACCAGTCCAAAAAACCTTAAAAGAATTATTCAGTCATATGACCAACAGCACTCTTGAGAAAGGAGAATAACATAAACCATACACCAACCTTTTAGGTTTTTTGCCTGAATCTCTCTCTTTGACAGGTGAAGTATGGTTGGAAACTCTTCGGTTACGTTTTCTTAGACCTGTTGAAAGCAAAGAATTTAGAATTTGTTACAAACAAGTTTGAGAGAAACCGGGATAGCCAAAGAGGCAGAAAATGGGACAGCTATTACCCATCTAAGTTCAGGGAAAGTTTCAAGGAAGGGGAGGTTGGGGGGTTTAATCAGTGCATAATAGAAGTAAAAGGACACAAATCTGATTTTTAAGGAAAATTGAAAACTACAAGAGTAAGATTATTAAGTGTCTTTAATTGCTTTTCTTTTAAGGGTAGATAGGTCACTTTTTTAACTGAAAAGCAACAATAAGGATGCCAAATGGCAAAAAAAAAAAAAAAAAAAAGTGCACGGGATATATGCATTCATTAAAATTTACTGGCAGAATGAAGTAAGAAATTTTAAGAGAGGTGGTGTGCATGTGTTTTCACTTAAAAAAACTGCAAAACAACAAACCCCCACTTCCATTCAAGAAATTAGCTCTCAAGAGAAACTGTACAATGTATAGTATTGTATAATATACTGTGTTGGGTCTGGGTGGGGTGGACTTAACTTTCCCCACAGCAGCCTTCACAGTGCTGTGCTCTTCATTGGTAGCTGGAAAGGTGTTGATAACACAGCAATGTTTTAGCTACTGCTGAGCAGCACTGGCACAGCATCAGCGCTGTCTCCCCAACATTCCACTCCCAAGCAATAGGCTGGCAAGATCCTGGGAGGGGACACAGCTGGGACAGCTGACCCAAATTAACCAAAGGGATTTTCCATACCATATGACATCAGCTTAGATATAAAACTTAGGAGAAGTTTTCTTAAGGGGGAAGGTGGGGCATTTGTTATTTAAAATGCTAGCCTTCTGGAGCAATCGCTACCCATGCTGCTTCCTGGGAAGTGGCCAGACATCGCTCGCTGATGGGAAGTAGAAAACAAAATCTTTTGTCTCTTTGCTTGTGCACAGCGTTTCGCTTTTGCTTTGGCGAACTGCCTTATCTCAGCCTACAAGTTGTCTTCCATCTTATTTTATCTCCCCTGTCCAGCTGAGAAGCAGGAGTGATAGAGCAGCTTGGTGAGCCCAGGTGTCCAGCCAAGGTCAGCCCAGCACACCTACTTCCCAATGGAGATTCATAGCGCTCGACAGCTTTCCTCTGCCGGAAGGAGCGACGCAGACCATCGTCTTCTTTTGCTTCATTTCCTTCTGGTGAAACCACTGCACATTAACACAATGTTAAGTTGTGTAAGTACTGTTGCAAATGTGATGTATTCAAAACACACTACACGACGGATTCCCACCTGTCCACAACCTTTTATCTTTTAAGCATTATGGAAAAACATGGATTTTCTTTTTCTCTGAATACCTGTTCTGAGCTCACTACGGTACAGCCCTAGAGCTTACGGCTTGTAATGGCAATAGCAACATGAATTCTTTGATAGATGTGAAACAAGTAGTTCAGCCCATCTCAATTTTTTGAGATAAGGCTTTTGGCCAGAGAACAGTCAAGAAAATTTAAAGCAGAAATAGCCTACAATGTTACCTGGATCATCAGCTTTTTCATTGTTAGTTCTTCCCATATTCCTAATTAGGAGATACAAGAAAGATCAGTCAGAAATATGCAAAAAACCCCTGTGGGCATATTTGGTGCTTACACAGTAACATTATCAAGGCATTCCATATACACAAAAGATTAAATTAGGCACAGGAGGAGAGAATGGGAGCATCTCTCTGGTACCCAGGCCTAATAACAAGTCTTTCTGCTCTAAAATAGGGTTTAGTACATGTGATAGTTAAACATTTCACTAGATACAAAAAAGAGTGAATCAATTAATCCCTAAGAGTGTTGCAGAACCTAGGACAAAGCAATTCCCAGCAGACAAAAAAAAAAATCATCCTGGCATTTGGGAGATGACAAACAAAGTACTATGGAAAATTCTGGTTTCATTAAAAAACAAACAAACAAGCAAACAAAAAAACCCCAAAGAAAACAAAAAAAAGACCTATCAAAGCAGGCTATGAAGATGTTCAAAAAACAATGCACCTGTCATTCAAAAGGACAGCAGACTAACTTAATAGAGGAAAACTAAGAGGGAATATGGCTGCTGTCTATCCTTTTAACAAGAGTTCCTCTCACAACAGAGGACTACTTGAGCTCACAGGCAAGGCTGGCAAAAGAGCAAACACAGATAAAGCAGGCATCAGTTTTTAGTAAGATTTGAAGTCAAAACTCAAGCCCTGAAACAGCTGTTCATAAGCAGAGTCCATTCAAAAGTCATAAGGCAATTCAGAAAGCATAGTTTACAGCATGTATTGCAGCATTTCATTGCTATTTTTGAGTTTCTTCTGAAGAGGGTATTTCCTCCACCCTTAGAATGTAGCTGTGACATGACTGTAAGATCTTTACAATTGGAGAGCAAAAATTATTAGGTTTCTAGACTAAACTATGCTTTGGAAGAAGTTTGTTGAGCTAAATTAAAAATAGAACTAGTTCCTCTATGTGAAATACCCTACAAATCTACTTCCCCTCATCCACTTTTTTGCAAGGCTGCTCCTGAAGTACTAAGATACAAAGTTGGCATGTAAGAGCAAAGATAGGTTGGTGCAAAAAACATTCACTGAAAGCAGCACACATAATCAGTATGACATTTCAGTACAGTGTGCACAAAGCAAGTCATGGACCTCCAGATAAGTTTTTCAACGCTACTTAAAAGTTAGATCAAATGTTTACTTTTTTACAGAGAGATTTAAGAACAAGTGGTTAAGCATTTGCAAACATACACCATTGTCACATATATTTTCCCCTCTTGCTGAACACAATAAAAAAAATCTCTTTTAGCAATAAAAAAAAAAAAAAAAAGAATTCTGAAGATCATATTAAGATAACAGAAAGAAATTATGGAAGTTTGTCATTGCACTTAGGTTGCTCTGCATGATAGCATTAAGTCATTTCTAGTTCACAGCCTTCCTCAGACAACAGAATCACAGTCTTCTGTGTTGGAAGGAAGCCACAAGGATCATTGACTCCAACTCTTAAGGTTGCTTATTCTGCTTGTAACTGGAACTAAGGTCTTACGCTGGTTTTCTATGACTATATATCCTAGAAAAAAATCTCATTGCAGTTACATTTTGAAAACCTTTCAGGAAACAATGTCAGTGCGGGCTTCACTAAGAGAATTAAGTTACAGACACACAGACAGAAACAATAGGACTGCTTCACTTTGTATCCAACTTTCTGCTGTATCTTAACTCGACCTGGCAGTAGAAAATCATTTGTAAGCTTGAAAGAAAAGTTAATTAAACATGAAGGTGCTTCTGATGCCAAGAGAATTCATTTAGAGGACAAGTTCAATCTACTGAAAGTCACAACATAAAGTGATTGTTTTGGTGCACAAGAACCAGCCCACACATAACAGAGGCTCAGGTATGAAGACCTCTCTGGAACTGGCAACCCCAAAATAAGGACACCAGTAGCCAATTTATACACTGGCTGTGCCCAGATTCTTTACACATGAAGCACCTGCCAAATACACCTTTCCATACGTACTCTGACCTGGAAGTCTTAAACAGACACAAGCACTTGTTCCCAAAACAAGCTCAGATTCAAGAGCTTAGCTGCAAAGTACAAAGGCCCACACTTTACATAAATTAGCACATTTACAATAATGACAGAACATACCCATGCAGGCAGAGTAACAGAGATGGACCCTATGTGCCAACTGCAGTGGAATGTTTACAGAAAGGCTGTGAGGTTGCTTAGCAACAGACCCTCTCCAAAGTTCCAGGCTTGACCACACCCAATCCTGGTGGGACTCTACTGCAGAAAGTCCCCCTTGCTGCCTAGAACTTCACCATCACAGAATCGTGGAATGGTTTGGGTTGGTGGGAACCTTTAAAGATCATTTGATTTCAACCCCTCTGCCATGTGCAGGAACCCCTGTCACTAGACTAAGTGGCCCATGCAACCTGGCCTACAATGGAGTGAGCACAAATTCTCTGGGCAATCCGTTCCAGTGCCTCACCACCCTCACACTAAAGACCTATTGTATATGTAGCAGCACGTAGGGAAGTCTCAGCCCAAACACATTTAGCTCTTGCTTCCAGGAGCAATACCTTTTCCTGCTGTCAAAAGGAGAAAATCCCTAGCCAATATTATGCACAACGGCTTGCTAATAGGGCTCATTTTAGCAGCTTTGCAAGATGATGAAAAACCCTAGTCACTTTTAAATTTGCCAAACAAAACAGATAGATTTCTAGTGCTGTAACTACTTTGTCAAGTCTGCAGCTTCGGTGGACCTCAAAATCACATTTTCTTCAGCTTTTATCCCAACCTATATTACAGAAAGTATAATGTGAAACTGGTTTGATAGGATTATTTTCCAAAACCACAAATGAATTGGTATTAATTCTGCTACTCACTTTTAATTCGTTATTAATTCAGTTTCGTGTTATCTGTTCCATTACTTTTTCCAAGGAATTATGTGACACTGACAAGACTATAATTTCCTGGCTAGTTTCTTTTATTCTATTTAAGTATTGGCATGTTTCCTTTCTTTTGCACTCCTGAAATTTTCCCTGTGTAGCAAGAGTTATTGAAAATCAACATTATGAGTCAAACTCCTCAGCAGTGCCTTTAAACCTGTAGGATACAGCTTATCCAAACCTGCTAATTTAAAAATGTTTAATTTCCTTTTCCAAAGCAAAAACAGAAACAGCTTCAAAGTTCCTGAAGCAGATGTAGGTCTTACCCCTCCAAATCAAGCCAGTAAGAACTGGGAATGCCCAGGATCCCCCATCACTTGAAATAAGTTAGAGAGGACAATGACAAGGATAACTTCTAACTGTGATACAGAAGAGAAGGTCACAAGTGAATACTCTTTGACCTGTTAGTTGTTAAAACACTCTTGTTTCTGTTTTGGCATGCGTGGAAACTGAGATGTGAGGAACCTTAGCAATATGCACAGTGCATGTACCAAACATGAGAGTAGAAGTCAGGAAGTCTGAACCACTCATGGCTTAACAGCTACAGGCAGCATCTCATACACCCTCCCCTACGTAACCCAGAGGTTCCAACCAAGTATCGCCACATCAGAGCGCAAAAAACCACATACAGCTGTTCATAATTAGCTGGCTATCTTTTTATTGGAATCACAGTTGACACTAACCATGAAAAGGGAAGGAAAACAAATAATTGCTGGGGTTTATTTCTTCTGTACAATTTCTGGGGTTTGCCTCACAGTGATTTTTTTTTTTTGTAAAGTAGTCAGCACACGTGGAACTAGCATGATGTGTAGCTACAAGTAATTCTTAAAATAAAACTGATAATCACTTTGTATTTTACGTTGTCAAATTTTTAAAGAGATGAAGGACAAGAAAAAAAGGTAAAGCAGACATACAAACAAATATTGTGTTAGAAACCTAGAAAAACAGATAGGGAGGTTACATGTCAAAATGGGACAGTCAGTACAGTATTGATAAAAAAATTATCCATATTCTATCTTTTCTTGTTGTAAGGCTGAAGTTCTGAAACATGCAAGTAGGCATAAGCATAAAAGAATTACAAAGTCAAAGATAAAAAAATTTAAAAATTTAAATAAATGTCTGATATAGTCTAGTAATAAAACAGTTGCACTTCCATATAGCATTTTCTGAGATATATTCAAGTAGGAAAGCAGCTGAGACCAACTGAAACAAGCTATAATGTTAAAATATTGAATTGCTCTTGGCCGGAGTAGCTAATACGTGTTATATATTTGAATTATATTCCTCCATGCTTACTGCTTGGAGATGTGGAATGATCCAGCAACAATAAGAAGTCTTTATAAATTTATTACTGTATTTGCTTCTTTGTGATTTAGCATTCTAAAACAGTCAGGCAAAAGAAAGGCCGCATTCAGAGAACATAAGTGACTCATATTCAGGGGATAGGCAATACCATATCTGGGATTTCTTTTATAATGTTAATTCAGCTCAGCTGTGCGTGTCCCTTTCCAACGGGGGTCATTTAATGAGAGCCTTCTTTTTCAGAAAACCCTGTCTCTCTCAGATCTGAGAATAAGTCAACATTTTTTGAAGAAGATGCTAAATGTGAGGCAGCCAATCCCTCATTTGCTGTAGAAGAGGAATTTGATGTAGTGAATGATGCAGCACTTGCAGAGCAGTTGCTGGATTTAGGAATTTGGGTATTGCCCAGAATACACACTGCTCTTTTTCTATAAAATTCCATGGCCATACTGGAGCAATTCACATCATAATTTTTCAAAATTGTAATTAATTCTGTTTTCCTCATTTTCTATACCAAATTTTAAATCATCCCCATTTGATTTGTGGAATTTTAAAATCTCACCGTTATAATTTAACATTTTGCAGACTGTAGGTCTTAAAGGATTTGCAGCTACCCTCAGTTACTCAGAAGTTGAGCTAAAGGATACCAGCTATTCATCTAAACCAAAGTGACTGTGAAAATTTGTCCTTCTTTCCTTTCTGTAGTATTCTTGGAACTTAATTCCAGGGGACAATAGACAGTCTGAACTTACTAATTACTATGAAAAATCAGCTCCAAGGTACCCATCTTAGGCATCCAAAGTTAGTGGCCATACTTCATTTCCATCTAAAAGCTGGAATGAATGGAAATGGAAATCTGCATAAAGTGTCTGAACAGCCATACCAGATGTACGTTCAGCAGTTCCCTGGCTCTTTGCCCTGCCTCCTAAGATAAATAAACATCCATACTTGGACTTGAATCTCCATCAATAGTTCTCCACCCAGGTATCTGATGTGAATTGAAGGATCTCAGGGAACATCACGAAACGGATTTCCTGTGCAACCTACACATCAACTTAACTTACTTTCAGCAAGCACAGATGATACCACTGACACAGCTCATGAGAATCAAGAGAAATTAGTGGTTGGTTGTGAAATGCTTAGGTGCTGTCATGAGGAACACCATAGAAAAGTCTGTAAGAAATCAACAATGTCTACCAAGAGCAGCATTTGAGCAGACAGTGATAAACAAAATGCAAGATCACATGTTGAAATGGGAAAAAAATTATAGTGAATTATTTGGCACCATCCATTCTATCCAATAAATGAGGTAAGGATGTATAGAAAGAACACTTTATGATCCAATAATGCAAGGCCATTGAAAGGTGCCTTTGCAGAGGGGTTTAAGCTTGCAAGGACATTTTTAATTCTGATCTATTCTAAATCATCTCATCTTGTATGTGACAGTTTATGTGCCATTTCCTAGATTTTTGTTAAAATAAAAAGTATCTACTTTATATTCCAGAAATATATATAAATGCAATTTATTTCATATTACATTTCACTGGGACTTTTGAGTTCCCTCATTTGTTGAAACTGCTAAAGCTCTATATTTGAAGTTTGTATCATTAACAAATACATGCTGGACTTACCCAAACATACCCTGACATATGTAATCAGTAGGTACCCAACTCATTATGGAATTAAATAGATAGTTGACACACTGACAAGAAATTACATGGAAATAACACACCCAGTTGAGCAACTTTCCCCTGATGCTTGCTTTTCCTAATCATCTGGTCTACAACACAGTATTATTGTTACATACACTTTTTTTCCTTATGACTTCCACTTTTCTTTTACATATTAAAATATAGTTTAAATAAATTACTTGATTAAGCTCAGTTGAAAATCTATGGCACTGCCATGCCTGCATTTATCCTTTCTTCCTTTTACAATTCAGTTCTTAAAATACTACTCCTCAACAATGATGATGAGTCTCATGATTTTTAAAATTTAAATAGCAAGAGAAATGTTTTTCCAATAGCACTATGAAGTGAAATTAAACATTGATTCCTTTCTTGCTTTCAGCTGGATCCAGTCTCCAGCTCAGCTGTATACACTGCACTCCTCCTTTGTATGAACTTTTCTTCATACAGCATTTTAAAAGGTATAAATTTTTCTTCAAATTTTCATTCTGTGTGCATTATCACCTTGAGAAAGGCCACTTGCTTCATGTATTTGTTTTTATTTGGGGGCTCATTCCAGTGCAAATTCAAATCCTCTGAAACCTTTGGTTGATTCCCAGCTTTACTGATGGGCACCCTAAACTTTGGGTATCTATGAATAATTTGTCATCTATCATTCTGATCTCTAAAATTTTTATAAATCAGTGAATCGAATACTGTAGCAAGATTTTTTTTCATTCTACTGTGTTATAATACAATGCCCTGTAAGACAGTTTCACCAATACAACATCCATCAAACCAGAGATCACAGTGTAAGAGCCGTGTTAGGCTGGGGCCATCTGCTGGTTGTGTTGCTGAGCTTTCATTGACAGATTTGGAAAATCACTTTATATTTGTAATTCTATTGTATTTATAAAAAAAGCAGCATATATTAATAGATTAATCACCTACATAAGTGATGTTTATTATGTGCTAGTTATTTGTTTTTAAGATTAAATATTCTGTGAACTTAATATGGCCCAATTATCAAAAGAAAAAAAAATTATCTTGCTTTCATAAACAAAATAAAAGTGGATGGAAGGAGGCCTTAAACAGCTCTTACTTCTCAGTAACACCAAAAAGAAATCAAGGAATAAAGTAATATTAATGCTAAGATGTAAACAATTTAGTAAAGGAATCTACATATTTGTAGTTTTTATTTCTGTAATGAAAAGGATAAATAATTCTTATTGCCTTACTTGATGCTTAGTAAGATTTCACCTTGAATTTGTATGTGTTGTTCTAAAATAGCTAAGATGCGCCATGTACTGTTTTCTTGGGATTTAAAATATCTCAGTCAACTTTATTATATTCTTCAAAGGCTTTTATTAAAAATAAATTCATGCCAAAAAAATGTAGCAGATGAAAAGAAATTTAAAGCCTTTAAAACCAGAAGTTCTAATCAATGAGCCACTGCAAACTAAGAATAATCCAGACAATTTAGTTCAAAGTCCAAAAGTGTATTTATATAATGATGCTATTACGTATGTATTTATTCACTTATCATATGATAATGTTGGTAATTATTTGTGCTGTGATTGAGTCTTACTTCTATTATTGCAAGACTATACACAACTTATAACTGTATTTTCAGGAGAGAGAGCATTTTTCAGGTCTTGCAAGTTTAAGAGAGATCTTTTGCACCTATTAAATTAGTATACACATACATTTATGTATTTATACAAACAGACATAAAAATATATACATATTAACTTATTATGCTAATTCCATGGTTTAGTTGATGAGGAGCTGTTAGGTCATAGGTTGGACCTGATGATCTCAAAGGTCTTTTCCAACCTAGTTCATTCTGTGATTCTGTGATTCTGTGATTCTGTGCCTATACATACATATATGTACATGTTTGCAAGATATGTGCATACATCTATATATGTATATGCATGCATGCACACCCAGATACGACACCAACATCTAAATTGTACTGTTCGCAGTCTCAGTTAAACAAAATCCTCTGTTGGCTCTTCGCTGTAGTGGGATTAAATATCTGCCATTATTCACATTTGCCCTTAGCAGATTCATCAGCAGGACAGACTTCTAACAGGAGCTGTAAGTGGCAAGTAATTTTATCAAGAAATGCAAAATGCAATTTAAAATGTATAAAAGGCAGATAAAAAATAAGACTTCCCAGCATAAACAGGAAAGCATAAGCATATTGCAAATTTGGAGACCAGACTATGGGAGCTAGAACTAGGAAGAAAGACATTGCCACCATCACAAATGGAACTGGTAAAAACACCTGTAAGAGAAAGAAAAAAAAGTGGTTTAGGAAATAAATGAACCAACTGTGATTTTATGCTTCATTCATAAGAGTAACAACATGTTCTTTGCCCCAGGAGAGTACCATTTTTCATGCTGCTATAAATTCACCCAGGAGAGAGTCATCTGACTCAAATTGCCTATAAGAGAGGCATTTTTAAAAAAATATTTATTTATGTTCCTTCTATTGTCAAGGGGGAGTGATAGGCAGTACTGGAAATCCATTTGTTCACATATGATGTTGTGGATTCCTATAGAACACTCAGGCCTGGGTGCCTAGAAGCCTTCACAATAAGCATACACTTCTAACCTAGCTTTCTGACTGCTAGAGTAAGAGGAAATTCAACCTATCCTTATGCCTGTGATTGTGTCAGAAAAAATGAGAGCAGATCAAAGTTTAATTAACTGTGAATGGCAATGGGTCCTATACTGTTTTTTTTACTGCTCCACACTGGTATGGTTCCACATTGCTTGCAAGTCTCCCCCATTCTGCAAAGAACGATCTCCTGTTTTCAAGTGCAAGTTCTCTGGTGCAGAGACTATCTGATTGTTTCTCTTCTTTTTACAGTGAAACAAAATTTTCAAATAAGGCTCTAAGCATAGATACTATTATTTCTATTTTTGTGACTATACACTTTTGATTTGCACTTCTTCTGTAACTTTTGCATGCTACCCATGACCCAAAAATAATCTATAAAAATATTTTGTAACTTAGACCCACTTACTTTGTATGGTCGAGGTAGATGAGGTTCCCGGTATCGAAGTACAATCAGGCTTGCACAAGTCAGTCCAATCATAAGCCAGGTAGAAAATCCAAAGTAATTTGTTAATGTAATAAGGTCAGAGGGGATGATAAAAATGGATGCAATGGTGGTTGAAAAAATCATGGCTGGTGCTGGAGTACAGGAGTGGACATTAAGCATGGATATTAAAACAGGTAAATGTCCTGACTGACTTCCAGCATAGCTTAATCGACCGAGTGCGAACATGCTGCTGTTGAGGGCACCAAATATTGAGACAGCAACAGAGAGAGGAATGATCCAGGCAACAGAGGGGATCACTCGATCAGCCCAAGTGACTGCCACAGCAACTGCAAGAAAGCAAAGAATTAGGGTAGTACAAGTACCATGTTCTGATTAACTGACAGACTCAACAGAAACAAAAGTTAAAATACAAGAAACACCTATTATTTATGAGCAATGCCTGCTTTTTTGTTGCAGTAGTCAAACATGAATCCAATCTTATGGGTATTTCATTCAGGAGCTAAACGTTTCCTGGGAGGATGACAGCAAGAAGGAGTGCTGCCTGCCTACAAGTCAGGGAAACCTGCTGGGGCCAATACCACAGTCATGGACTTCCCAGCAGGAGTGAGCTGCATCTCACGTCCTGCAACACACATGGGCAAAAAACCAAAATTGACTCCTTGGTCCCTGGCGTGACCACAATGGTGACACCATCTGCTGTTACAGGAAACTGTCAACAGGAGCACATCTGTGTTCAGAGACGGGTCAACAAATCTGCTATTAATGAGATTTTGCTTTGGGTGGAACTGGGAAATGCGAAAGACTGCTTCTGAACAAGAGATATTCAATATTGCTTGGAAATTAGCTATAGCTGATATTGTAATGAGGACAATATTTAGTGGGTCTATAACCAAATGTCACGAGGAACATATGTCTTGCAGTGTCCTGTGCAGCACAGAAAGTTATTAGAGATGGGGAAA
>VZRQ01008850.1:605915-628188 GCA_013397975.1 Machaerirhynchus nigripectus | reverse complement strand
GGCTGAGGGGGGGCCGGGGCTGAGGGGGGGCCGCGGCGTGGCGCGGAGCTGTCCGGCTGACGGTGGGCGCCTCTCTCCGCAGCCTGCGGGATGTGTCCCTGAGCTCGGACCTGCGCACGCTCAACGCCCACTGTAACCTCATCGCCAGGATCCAAGGCCTCGACCACCTTCGGAATCTGCAGCACTTGGATCTGTCATCAAACCAGATCCGCCGCATCGAGGGGCTCAGTTCCCTGGCTAACCTGCGCACCCTGAGCTTGTCCTGTAACCTGCTAACTAAAGTGGAGGGTCTGCAATGTTTATTTTTGTCCATTTAGCAAGTTACAAAGGTTTTCTAAGAGTTGTCCTAAAGTTTACTTCTGGAATGTTTGCATGTAATTAAGGTTATACCAAGTTAGTGTGGCTTAGTATGCTAACCGTATTATAAAGTAAATTTTAAGGTGCGTGTATATAGTCTTCGTAAGCCTCATCATAGTAAAATGCTTTAATTTAGAAGGAAAGTCTGATTTTTTTATTATGATTGTGGTGTAATGTCATAATTCGTAGCTATGATCTTTAAAGGTTCACTTTTCAAGCTTTGAATTTGATGCAAGCAGAGCATTCTTCTGAAAATCTGTTTCTGTTTTTTCCTCATTTTGTTTAGGACTGGAAAAACTCTTTAATTTAACTATGCTGAACTTGTCATATAATCACATACATGATCTCTCTGGTAAGTGACTTTGTCGTGTGCTGTGCAATACAAAGCATTTGCCTCACTTAAATTTTCAAGAACTTGACCGAGTGTATTTTGAGACATTTCTAACACTTCAAGTGCCAATTCACCGAGTAATTCTAATAAAGGTAGCAATGCTGCTCCTCACAGCCTTCAAGTTTCTAACACCAAAGACTGCTCTGAACTGGAATTTATTCTTTTGTGTTTGGTGAGGCCAAGCTTGTTCAGAAAGTAGTACAGTAAGCATTTCAAGCTTACTTCCAAAATATTCATATCTTTCAGTTTTATAGAAGAAAAATGCAACTTTACATATGATATGGAAGTTCTCTTCTGTATTTCTTTTGAAATGGTCAGTTATCGCTTGTAAGATTTTATGCTACAAAATCAAGAGAACTTGTAATGGAAAATTAAAAGAACACTGGTAACAATTTTGTTAATGACATGAGTTATAAAATGAAACTTCAGGGAAAATGTTTATTTTTACATGCTTTTTAACAGTCGGAGATTAATCTGTTGCTTTAAAGTTAGCTCACCTAACTAGCTTAAGTGTTGTACTTTGTGGTAGAGTAGCATAGACATAGAGTAACATGTAGACAAAGATGTGGAGCAAGTGTTGTTCCCTAATTTCCAGTTATGGTATATTATTCACTGAACATTTTTCAACAAGATGCCATTTATTCTAAACCCCATAGTCTAGGACTGTAGCAGAAAGCATTACTTTGTGGTTGTTCTTTTTTTTTCTGAAATTTCCAGGATTTCGATCCCTTCATGGAACCAGGCATAAGATTAGCCACATTGACCTTCACAGCAACTGTGTGAGCAATATTAATCACTTACTTCAGTGCACAAAGGGGCTGCACTGTTTGACAAACCTCACACTGGAAAAAAATGGAAAAGCCAATCCAGTGTGTCACACAGCAGGTATGGACCTTATCTTATGTAGATACTTTGTGCTCATTAGGTCAGTGATTTCCTTTAAGCTGTGAGCCATTTTCTGAAGCTTGCAAATTCGTTCATAAACTGGCCAGCCTACAGAAATCTAAATTCTGTCAAAATTAATGCATTTTCCATTAAAAAAAATCTTTCTTTTTTTTCTCTCTGGCATATTCTCAAAACTGTAACTTGTATGCTTTGCAAAGACTCAACATTTTCACTTGTGAGTCCAGAGGAGGGCCACCAAGATGTTTAGAGGGATGGAGCACCTCTCCTATGAGAGAACTGGGATTGTTCAGCCTGGAGAAGAGAAGGGTTCAGGGTGACCTAATTGGTGTCTTCGCAGTACCTGAGAGGAGTCTACAAGAAGGAAGGAGAGAGACTCTTTCCAAGGAAAGAGTCCTGTCCTAGTGTCCTAGTGACAGGACAAGGAGGAATGGCTTCAAACTGGAGTAGGTTTAGATTAGCTATTAGGAAAAAATTCTTTACTGTGAAGGGTGGTGAAGCACTGGAACAGGTTGCTCAGAATGGTTGTGGATGCCTCATCCCTGGAAGTTTTCAAAGCCAAGGTGGCTGGAGCTCTGAGCCACAAGGCCTAATGGAAAGACAGGAGTGTTAATATTATAAGCTGGATAGGTGGAGAATTCAAAGAATGTACGCAGAGATACTGAACTGTATAGACAGAGGGCAGGCATAGGAAGTAGATAGTCTGTTACTGATAGAGAACACAAAAGAAAGATCAGTAGCACTGTTAGCTTTTCCTTCTTTTCCCCCTCCTCTGGTTAGCAGTGACAAACTCCAGGATCCTCTTCAGTAATTAGCATTTTCATCCAAATAGGTGCCAGGTGTTTTACTAGGCAGCAAGGAGACAAGTTGGAGAATGTATGTGGATACATCACTTTCAGTTACATTGTTTAGTGCTTCTGGTCTGGGGGTAGGTTTTTCAGGCCATTAAAATGTTGCACTCTTAAGTTCAAACAAGTGTAGCATCCTATATTGGTGTCGATTTTTTTATTCTCTTTGTGGGTAAGAGGGGAAAACCTCTTACAGGAAGGTAGAAGTGGAGGATTGATACTGTTGGGAGAGCTCAAAGATAATTTCATTATGAACAGTAGGACAGTAGGAATTACAACAATACAAAATAGCAACCATATCTTGAGCATACAGCTGATACAGGTGTAATATATGTACAGTTAAAAAGAAACATCGGAGGTACTTGAGAAAAGCCAAATAAAGTTCTAAATAATTTTGTCAAGTACACCCATCATGTTTTAAAAATACATTCAGGCACTACAAAAACATTAACAGGACTACTGAAGTTATCTGATTAACTTAGAAAATACCACTAGTTTTCTTCTGCAAGTATTTACATACCTCCTCATATCTGTGTCTTTGGTGACACTTTCAAAACCACAGTGTTCAGCAGCCTAAATTTTAAGAATTTAAAAACGTTAACTTCAATGCTCTACAGTTTCATAATGCCTTACTTCATTCACTGACAGACGATGAAAATGTCTAAGCCCTTTGAGAACTTGACTTCCTATTACATTCATCCACCCTTCCTTTTGGTACAACTGTTTGCTGATGTTGAAAGGTTGTCTGTGCAACTGCAGTGTGCTGATGGTGGTTGGGAAATCCTTGTGTAGATGAGGACTAGGCAGGCAGCTTCCAAGTTGATTTAATTTGTAGTGTTGTCTGTTGAAAGCCTTGGGTGGGGAAAGGTGAGAGAATTGTAGATAACTCAGTACTTTTTTCTTACATTAAAAATGCAATGAATCCTTTAAGATGATGAGGTACCTAAAATATACTATACATCTCATTAGGAGCTTGATTTCAATTTAAATGTGGTCTTTTTCTCAAGGTTATAGAGAAACTGTTCTTCAGTCATTGCCCCAGCTAACAGCTCTCGATGGAAGAAATATTTCTGGTGAATCAGTGGACCTGGCAGAAGAAAACTCCTCAGATTTGCAGTGTTTAGAAGATATTATGGGCTCTTTGGTTTCATCTGGGTGCCCTTCATCCAGAGCTCAGGTGCCATAGTTTGTGTGTGCTGGTTATAAAACTGACACGTTCAATTTTTTTATTGCATGTACCATATTAATGCTACAAGGGTTGTCTTTTCTTCTGATAGAACAATGTCCCCTTACCACTGGCAACACCTCACATCGACCAGGCACTGGCTCAGTTTCGGCGGCGTACAAGGGTACCAGTGCAAGGTGCCACCAGCTCCTCCACAGAGCTTGTCTCATCTTCTGAACCTGAGAAGACTGAGCTTGATAAAATACACAGTGAGATGAGGATTAAAAAAATAGAAGATCAGATTTTACAGATACTGCAAAAGGTGATTTTTTTTTTCTGTGATTGCACAGCAAATTTTGTTTGTAAGATAAGGTGTGCCTTTATGATAATGAAAAGTTTGCTGAACCAGACTAGAGCATTTCTACTGCTATGTATGGGCCAACTGTGCTAATGTGTTCTTAATCATTTTGAGAAGCTGAGAACAAAATAAAAACAAGTCTTTAAGACTGAGGATTATACTTTGAATCATGACAGCTTTCATATAGAATAAAAACCATAGTGTATAGGACTAGCAGAGCTATCTGATCGTGTTATATTAGAAAACTCTTTTTATGTTGTTTTTTTACCCTAAAGCCATCAATGTAGTAACTGAACCAGAGTAAAACATGAAATGCACCAGAGTACCTGGATTATACAGTTGGTGAAAATTAATTTCACCAGTAGGTCAACTTGGTCTGACATGTTTGTCAGGTAATATAGTTTGTTTTATTAACATAGGTAGCATAAGTTTGTCAGGTTTGTTTGGTGGTAGTGTTTGCAAGGCTTTTCTGGCTTTTAACTGCTGTGTTTGTTTTACATTTTTCACCAACTTTTTATGCCTAAGGATTTTGCCAAACTTCAGGTATTTCAAAAGGAAACTACTATATGTTCTCAAGCATCCTGGGTTTACTTTAGCTTTAAAACAACAAAATATTTTAGCAGGAAGGGAAGGGATTGTGAAAGTAAAAAATTGGAAGCAATTATTTAGTTTTCATCAAAAGTATTTTTGATACTCTTTTAAAAATAGTACCTAAATAAGTGTTAGAAATTAGCCAATCAGAAATTATAAAATTTGTATCTAAAACTTTGATCTTTTCTTAGGTATCTGATAATTCAAGACAGGAAGCTGCTCCAAGTGCTCTCAAAGCTAAGAGAGACACAGATCCAACTTCTGAGAGTGAAAATGAGAGTGGAAAAGAGAACAGCAGAAAGGTCATGAAAGCAAGCAAGATCCCCACTTACCGTAAAACTACCTTATCCACGAAATGTCGTGCAAGTCATCTGAAGAAGAAAGTAACTGATAGGTATCCCAATGTTTACCATATAAAGCCAAAATGAATTAAACTGAATATTGTCAGCATGAACATAGTTTTAACTTCAAACATTTCACTGGAAGTGGTAGGTCGAGTAAATCAGCTCATTTAATAATGCCCTGAAAATGAGTAGCTGCTGAGGCTTCATTCAGTCATTTCTCCATAGGAGCACAGTTTCTGTCTTCAGGTGAGAAAGGAAATTGAACTGAAGATTCCAAAACAAACATTTTCAAAATTCTAACAGCTTGTATTTCCATCTTTATTTTAAATCGTGGTGACAAAAGAATTCTCCACAGATGGAATTGAGTAATTAAAAAATAAAAATAAAAGATTCATGGTATCAGAACAATCGTCAAGAATATATATCCTTGATGAAGCTGAGAATGCTGTAGTGATTTGTTTGATTTATACAGTAGATAGCAGAAGTGATGAATAGAAGACAATACAAATTGGAATATATTAGTTCAGTCAGCCACTGCAGCTCTACAGCTACTTTACTCTTCTAAAATTATTTCATGTCTTTGTAGTCATGAGATGGTTTTAGATACCATCTACTAGTTGTAAGTATCTTTTTGGAACTGAATATTTGAATTTAGCTGTTTCTGCTATGGTCTGATTGCAAATTATTTTCTAAATGGCTTTGAACTCTCTAGTATTCAGCTGCTGCACAGAACTGTAAATTTTTTTCATTTAAAAGCATCTGAATCCATTGTTACTGTTTAAACTCTGCATATAGGGAAGAGAAGAAGAGTTCCTCAAAGTGTCCATGCTCCAGTCAGAAAGACTCTCATTTTAAAGTAGTGGGAAGAAAAGCTGAAATACTAACTGGAAGACAGAGCAATATGGAAAAAGTAGAAGAATGTAATTCAAATCCTATAGAGGAATCAACATACCGAGTAGGTTTTGCATCATTTCAAGTTAAATACATCTTCACCTGAAGCCAAACATATGTCTCCTGGTCAAACTAAAACTGGAGATGACAAAAATAATTGCATGTAGATAGTATCAAAAGTAGTGGAGTTCTTGCAGTATCAATTGGGAGAGGATGTATTTTATTTCACTTTTATGGGAGTTTTTGGCCTGGTCACTTGCACTTTCTTCTGTCATCCATGAATTCCAGAAAGACAAAGAAGTCATTCTACAGTTATAAATATTGTTTGTAATTTTTGGCTATGCTTGAATGTTTCCTAGTAAGTTGATGCTTATCACATTCTTGCTAAGGCACTGATTCAGGAACTGGATCAGGAGAAAGAAAAGAGGTGGAAAGCAGAGCAAGCAGAGAAGAAATTATTAGAGCATGTCAGTGAGCTACAGAAGCATGCAAAAGAAGAAAAGAATATTCAGAGTATGGCTGTATACAATACAGACAGGTAGGGAGGTAATGCTGTAGTCTAAGAGTTTGTTATGGTTTTTTTTAGTTTCAAATAATTCATTTTGTAGGCTTAAGAAACAAGAACAGCTTTAAATAATATACATGGAAAACAAGGCATCAAGAAGTAGTGCTAGAATTTCTCTCAGTATTGCCTACTGAAATTCCTTTCTGCAGCTTGCTTCCAGTTCTTCTAGAACAGTATCAGTGTGCCACTTTCCTCCAATTCTAGCCATTAATTTCCAAGCAATCTGTATCATAACTGTACCTTCAGTTCAAGCTCTAGTAGCTCTCCCATATCATACTCTGCTATATGTTTCCCAGTCTGCCTTTCCACATACACCTAGAGTGTTCTTTGTTTTTTTTCTGCACATCACATTAGAAAAAAAGTATTTCTAGCAGGGCAGAGTCGGCCCATAGGCAATCAGTTGTGCAGGGCCATCTTCAGAGAGATGGTTGTTACCATTCTTGTGTGTTCTGAGCAGCAGCCTTGTTTTCAAAAGATCTCACTATTTTTGGAGATGCCTTTTCCATCTGTCTTTTTCTTAACTGCATTGTATTTATCAAAACCACATTATCTTTCTTTTAGGAAAAACCAAGCCACATGCTTCCTGAGTTACTATCCATGACTGATTGTGAATATTTCCCCTTTTTCCCTTTTTGTTTTAGGCTCACCTCCCACTTCTATTTTATACCCATCTACATTTATACCATCTTCTATAAAGAGGCTTATTATGTTCTTCTTCTGTTGGGATAGATCCTATATAAAACTTGATTAAATATTTAGGATATTTCAGAGTTTGTGAAGGTAATTACTAAATTACAAATCGATAGTATATGTTCGAAGTTTTTGTAAAGCAAAGTCATACTGGAATGTCATTTCCTAAAATATGTATCTATGAGGTTGTCTCCAACTCAGGTTTATTAAAATGAAGCTCCATATGGTAATGCTACACATGACTTAAGTAATAGTTTACACCTTTTTAAACAGTTTTATGTGACAGTGCTGTAAATAATAAAACGCAGTAAAAAACAAGATATGTTGCTACAACAGTTACTAATGCCTTTTTCTCAATGTATTTACTGTCAAACTTATAAGTAAAATGTTTGTAATACAACTTTATTGCATTTATTCTCAGGTTAAAGGAATTGATATTGAAAGAGAGAGATGCCAAAGCAAGACTGCAAGCAGATGTCCAACAGTTGAAAGGTGAAATTGAAAGACTTACTAATGAACTAAATCGGGCAAGAAATAAAGAAGCAGAACATCAGAAGGCCATGCAAGCTTTAGAAGAAACACTGTCCAAGATGGAGACACAGAGATTGCAGCAGCGAGCAATAGAGGTAAATATTTTTCATAAGTAAATAACACAGTGGCAACAGGGTGGCTACCATAGTCCTGAATAGAAAGAAATACTGGATTTTACCAGCATTGAGTCTTGAGTTTTCCACAATAAAACCTGGGGCTTTTTTTCTACCTAGTAGGAGTTAATAACAGGTATCCATTTTAATTGTCAAGTAATGTATTTTATAAGTAGAAGTATGTCATGTGATGTGGTCTTAAGATACAGGAGAACAAGTCCTATGTACTTAATACTGAGAGTTGGTATTTTCGGAACACAGAGAGTTACCAAGACAAGTTTTTTAAAATGTTGCTAAAATCAATAGAGATCGTACTGCTGGGATGGAAATCTGATGGTTCTGTTTGTTTTGCTGATCTAAAGAATTAGATGTTTTAATTGCAACCAGAACAAAACAGTAATTGCTGAGAATTTTAAAGGTTCTGGTTAGTTTGTGTGATGTTTTGTGTTTGTTTGGGATTTTTTGGTTTTGTTTTTACAGCTGGACAAGATAATGATGCTTTTGTAGTCAGAGGCTCTTCGTTGAGTACACAAATATATAAGATCAAGATGCTGGACTAGATACTGCCACTATTTCTTTCTGAAAAATTATTGCTGAATATTCAGTGTCCTTCAATGTCTATTCCTGTTGTTTGTTTATATTCCTATGTTAGCCCATTCCTGTCTCACTGAACTTAAATAAACTGAATCTTACCAGATCCATGCTGAAAAGTCGATAAACTGAGTGTGGTGCTCTGGGAGGTGATGTTGTTCAGGTTCCCTGAAAGGAATGAGAATCAGGGAGTGTGCTGACAGACAAACTGCAAAGCACCATTCAAGACACTCTCTACTTTAGGCTCCTCTTTGGGCACTTGAGTGGCTCTTCAATTTCTTCCTTAGCTGTAGATACCCTGGAGCTGTTAGGGAATCTAGAAGTGACGTTCAGTTTGGATGAGGTATCTGCCTGTCAGTTTGAAGAGTACTAAATTTAGTGATTTAGAGAACAAAAGAGTGGGATTTGTGTGTGTGTGGTTTTTTCTATCCTATTAGAATGGAAATATCTTATTGATGTATGAGGTTTTATTTTTCCTTTAATGAGTTTGTAGAAATAAGTAATCTCTTTTGGTGGTAGTAGCACTGTTTTTATCAACTGCAAAACTTTATTAAGGGAAAGTGTTTGTTCCTGTCTTTAAGATCCTGTAGCAAACACTCTTTAATAATTATGTTTCAAAGAAATAATCATGATGCTCTAGAAACTAAACCCTCTTTTTGAATGTTCAGATTTAATATACCTTTGGCCAATTTTATCCATATTTCATAGAGCTTTCTCATCGTACATCCTGGCAATTACCTTCAGTGGTAAATTATAGTTACCTCAGGTAGCCTGTTTAAGACCTTCAGTCAAGCATTACTAGATGACTTCTTGAAGGGATTCAAGATGAGTATGCATCTAAATGTGTACCCTGTTTTCTGGCAGTCTTTAAATTTGCATGTGTTCTTGCTTGACATTTTTTAAGTGCTTCAATTTAGGAGAGAATTGCTTCTCTTCTTCCATAAAACAAAGGAATACAGTGGGGTGTGTCTTAAAAGTTACTCATTAAACTATTTATGAAAAGGCTTACCATGTAGAACATGAGAACTTAGCCTTCTGAAGTGTCCTGATTCTGAATTACCATTTAATGAGTAATCAAAACCTTTTTTATAACTTTTTTCATATCTTTTTTTCTTCATGTTGAATCAGAAAAGAGTTTTGTATTTAAAAGGCTTAAGTCTATAAAATGGAATGACTCATAAAAGCTTGCATCGAATGGAAAAAGTGGAGTATGCCATCTGGTGTTTATACCGATTCTACATTTTTTGTAAAATCTTTAGAAAGCAGCTCTGTTCAGCAGCTCTAAAATGCACAAATCAGAAAGATGGAGATTTTTACAAAAGTGGAGTATTAAAAAAATAAATTTATGTTGAATACATCTAAAAATGTTTTGTTTGAAACTAATACAAGTATTACAATATGAGAGTTTCTAATTGAGGAAATCATTCTGCCAATGCACTTCTGCTTCTGCAGGACACCTTGAAGTTCTTTAGAAATTAAATCTCCTTGGTTCTTTATTAAGGTTGATTTTTGTGTTGTAGTAAGTTAAGTTAAGACTTTTTTAAACATCTTGCCTTAAATTTCTTCAAGCATTACAATATATATTAAGAAAAAAACACAATAAAACCAAAAAACTCTTAGAAAGCACCTGTTCCTTTGTATTCTAGTATAAAACATGAAGACTAGATTACAGTTTTAAGAAAATCTTGTTCTTGTCTTTATGAATTCCACACAGATGAAACAGGTGCAAGAAGCAGAGCTTAAAGCATCAGCAAATGAAAGAGAAGTACAGTTACTGCGAATATCCGTCCGACAACAGAAGGAGAAGGTAAAACAACTACATGAGCTTCTTGTATTAAGAGAGCGAGAGCAAAGGTATGGGGTCATTATTTTCTTGTCACAAGTTAATAGAGATGCTTGTGTTGCCAACATGTTTTGCTTAAATGTGTTCTAAAGTACAGGTGTGGTTTTGTTTGGGTTTGTTTTGTTTGGGATTTTTTTGCTTACTGGGAAAGGTGGTCTTTGTAAAAATGTAGATGTCTTCCCACACATTTTCTTGCTCATTTAAGAATATCTTGTAGATTCCTGACTCAGGAGTTCACGTAGGCAACTTCCGGCCTTTCATGTGAAAGGTTCTTGTCTTATTATATAGCTGAATTCTTTATTTTAAATACTTGATCTGTAATCCAGGAATAATCAGATAAAAAAAATTTTATTTGAATTACTGTCTGAAGAGCTGCATATGCTACAATAACACAGTGTTCCAAAAAATCAGTCAGCTTCTGCAGTATCTTGCTTGTGGGTGGAGGGTGAGTTACTTGCCTGGCTGTTCTCCTCTTTGAAAATTTCCCTTTTTTTTGGCAAATACTTGAGGCTAAGTTCTGAGGTGTTCAGCTAATACAATCAAATAAGTGTACAAACTAAAGCAAGAAGTACCATGTGGTATAGTAGTATATAATGAAGGTTATTAATAAAACAAGCTGGTTACATTTTCTAAATTTTACAAGGGAAAATGTATTCAGATACCAAGAAATTGAAGGTTTAGATGGGAAGAATCTGATAGGTATTTTGAGAACTTCCAATAATTACTTCATAAAGCTCCAAAAGATGTAATATGAAGGACAGTAGATATTTTATTTTATATTTTTTGCTTTTAAGTAGAGGAACAGAGTAGTGGTAAAGTACAGGGTAGATTTGCTTCAACTTTGTCCTTTTAGGTCCCTGTTGCTGCTGCCTTTTGGGTTTTGTGTCGGAGTGAATAGCACCAGTTGTTGGGTGAGGGTGAAGGGAATGACTGCAAAAGAGGGTGTTTGGCTGTACAGGGCTTTTCTCTGATTCCAATGCCACTTTCAGATGTTTGTTAACAGCAAAGCAAACAAATGCTAGCTAACAGCAAAAGCACAATTGAATAATTTCTACAAATGTTTGAATTAAAAAGTAAGGGTATTCCTTTGGGTGTTTTAACAGTATTCAATAGAATTTTCCTCATGCCAGGGCCGTTGTCATAGAAGACTGAAAGCTGTCTGTGAGATGAAGGAATTTATCCCATTTATTATGTAATTCATTGTCCTTGTTCAGTAAGACCAAAGAAATGAATTAAAGCAGCATTGCGAGATGCTGCAGTTCATATCTCAAGTATATGCTTGATAATTTCAGGAAAGAGCTTGAAACCCGAGTTGCTTTAAATGGACCTGAATTTCAAGATGCTTTGTCAAAAGTAGTTGCTAAAGAGGAGCAGAGGCATGAACAGCATGTTAGAGAATTTCAGGAGAAAATTAACATGTCAAACCAGAAGTACAGAGAGTTAGAAGATGAATTTTGTTTAGCTTTAACTATCGAAGCAAAAAGGTTTAAAGAGGTAAGACTAAGGGAACATTTCATCTTACACTAGGTGGGGTTGTACTTCTCTTAAATGTGTTGGGTTTGGGAGGATATTTTGGGTGTGTTTTTTGGTGTTTCGTTTGTCTTTGCTCCAAGGATTCATGCAAAAATACTGGTAGAAAGGTTTGAGATAGCAGTGATTAGAACAATGACAGCAAATGCCAAGTCAGCACTCAAAGACCCCAGCATTTTTGTTTATATGTAGAACTTAATCAGAAGAAATTTTAAAAACACCTTCTGTCTGATGTTATTAATTTCTTTTGAAATATGTTGACCTTCTATTAGAATATATTCAGTTACAGTTTTTACTCTTTTTTGATTTGTGTTTTGACAAGGTTATAGCTAAATATATATACAAGTGTATTTAATAATATAGTTCCTTATTGTGTAAATTTTCAAAACTGAATTTTGGATATACACTTCGAAGCTCAAATTCAAAACTTACTTACTAAATTCCGTAGAGAATTTATTTCTGTGGCTAGTATGTACATTTTTTAATATGTTAAATAAAATATTAAATGCTTCACCTTAAGTTTGGTTTTCTTCATTTTAAATCAGTTTTAAATAGATGAGAGGGGAAAGAAAAGACAGGGGTTTTACCCTTCAAATCTTTCTGTTGCAAGAAAAAAAGGCTTGAATTAACTTTGTCCTTCTTTGGAGATTTTAATGTCAATTTTAACAATGAGATTAAATCAAGGCATTGTTTTCAGTTCCCAAGTATGTTTTTTCTGCTCTGCTTCCCATCCACCCATGATTTTTTTTTTTCTCTGTGTGTGGGGTTTTTTTTGCTTGTTTGGGGTTTTTTGTTATGTTTTGTTGGGTTTGGGTCTTTTCTACAAATATGTAGCTGGGTAGAATATGTAGCTGTTTTTCAAGTCAAAGTTTCACCAACAGACCAGGAGAAAACCAGTTTCAGATAATCACTAATTTCATATACAGTTGATGAATTTCTGTGTCTTCACTTGAAATTCAAATGTCAGTTGTGTTTATATATGCACACTTTCTTTGAAATGTTAGCATTTTTCAAGTCTTGTCTTATGAAAATTTAGGTAAAACAGGGTTTTGAAAAAGTTTCTGCTGATCTAGTTGAACACAAACAAGCCCTCTTCGAGTTGGAAAAAAGGGAAAAAGACATGGCAAGTCTGATCCAAGACCTGACAAGTATAGTGGAAGAACAGAAAGCAAAAATTGCAGAATTAACAAAATCAAATGAAGAAGCTACAACAAACCTAAAGGTATTTGTTTCAAAACATTTCAACTACTGTTATTTTTTGTAATGTTTCATCTATAAAAGTTACTGATTCCATACAAGCTTGATAAACTAAAAGACACAGGTTTCCTGTTGCACTAAAACCCAATACTGCACGTCAGCCTTTATCCTTGCATCTTGCACTTCCGTTTCTCACAAATACCGCTCCCCATATACAAAAATCTAGATTCATTCTTGTCTTTGAAAGTGCATTCCTTGCCCTTTGAGCAGTAGCTGTTTATATATAATCAGCTGGTCAATCAAAACTACATTAATATTCCTGACCCCTTGTAAATTCAAGGAAATAGAACATGCTTCTGCATTGGTCACTGTACATGAAGTAAAAATGTAACTGAACAAATAATGCAGTGTAGTTATTAGCAGCTTAGTATCTCCTAGTTGTATAATATTAGCAGTATTATTCATTATCTACTAATTGTCAGATTTTAATCTTAAATACTGTGGGCACAGTTGCTTTGTGGTAATGTATCATAGTACTATTCTACTATCTGTAAATAATTTTTAAAAATCTTTAAAACATAACTTTTAAATGGTCGTGTGATCCAGTCCAGCTTTGTGCTAAAACTTGGGTGCAGTACAAGCCCCACAGAGCTGTTTCTAATCTCCCCTCTACATGCAGTTTTTAGAGTGTCTAAACATTATGTTGTTGTACAGAACAGGATTCTGCCAGTCAGTGATGCTTCTAAGAACAAACTTGAAAACTACCTACATTAAATAGCTGTAATCTGTAAAAAAAAAAAAGTAGCTTGAATGATGGAAGATAAATATTTATCTTTGGAAGTGAAAGTACACCCCAGCTTCTGTCTTCTTCTGATTCAGTTTTTAATATCTTTACTTTCTCTTTTGCTTTTCTTGACTTCTGCATTTATAATTCTAAACATGTTTTTATAATGACATTGATAATTTAGAGTGGCTGTTAAGAAATCAGCTTTACTGGTTTTTGGGATTGAACTGTGTCTGTTTGAAGCAAACATTTGTGTTTCACAACTGGAACAAGATGCAGGTAGAACCCTTAATGCAAGTAGAACATTTCTCAGTTAACTTAATCTGCTGTATATAAGAATTACTTTCCTAACCCATTTGTATTGATTTGAAATTTTTAATATTGTTCTAAATTATCTTACTGTCTTTTCCCAATGTTTGTTCATATAGTGTCGAACTGAAGAACTTGAAACTGTGATTGAGAAGGACAAACAAAAGGCTGTTCAAGTTGAACTTCTAAAAAAGGAAAATGGAAAACTTATTTCCCAGCTGACAGCCCAGGAATCTGTGATTGATGGATTAAAAATGGAAAGAAAAATATGGGGGCAGGAGTTGGCGGAACAGGGTAAAATAGTGGGTTGTTTTTCTTTTGCAGAAAAAATGGTGGTGTTCAATATCATACGTTTCAAATAAACGCTCCAGTATAGTTGTAATCATGACAGGGTCCTTGGGTGCCTTCCTGATCTAATGCAGTTGTAAAGATGATGTGCAAAAATAGGTGTTCTGTGGCACACAGGCTGATAGAGGATCTGTAACAGCATTTGTGGGAGTCAGCAGTAAATACAATTTATCTGTTTCCTGAAAATATGAAAATACCATAATGTTGGACAAAGAACTTTTAAACATGAAACTAGAAAAACAAGGATTTGCAAATAATGTTATGTAATGCTTCTTGTCTAGCAGGGAAGTGTAATATGAAAAATTCAATATATATCTTAAAAGAGTGTTAAATGCTGGGAGAAAAAAAGAAAAAGTTCGGGCATTTTTCATTTTCATGTGACTCAGCACCACCTTGTGGTCTTTTGGGGTCTGTAAGAATTACTGTCAACTATTTTTCAGAGAAGTTTTCAAAAAGGATAAAACACAGACCTTCAGTTCTGCATTTCCTCTTAAGTGTTACCTACCTACAGATTAAATCCGTACAGTGTTTCCACTGGACAAAATAGTCAGTACTTTGGTTTGTAAGGTTCTTACCTTCGTCTCCCCCAGCCCCATCTCCCAACATTCTACATCTTGAAATCATCTATAACATGAGTTGCTGTAATGTGAATATCCTGTTCTGTATAGGAGCTCATCTTGCGCAAGATCGGGGGAAACTGGAGGCAAAAATTGAAGTTTTAACAAATGAGATTGACACCTTAAAAAAGCAAAAGGAACAGGACACTAATACCATAAAAATTAAAAACAAAATAGTGGATGATCAGACAGAAACAATTAGGAGACTAAAAGAAGTAAGTGCCATATCTGACAATTTGTGTGCTTAACTTTCACTGCAAGTCTTAATTATAGCTGTCACAAAGCCTGTGATGAAAGCTGGGTCTGCACTTGTAGTTTACCAACTCACAAATCACAGTCAGGCTGTCAGTGGCAATTCATTTCACTGAGAGCAGAAGAGGGCTTTTTATTAAATTGATGCACAGTGATGCTACTTTGAATCTCCCATTGAACCATATCTATGTACAGACCTTCTTCTCTTTGCCTTGCTTCAGTTTATTCTTGATAATGATTTTGAGAGAGGTGAAACTAGGATAGCATAATTCTTCCTGAGTGTTTAAAAGAAAAGGAAAAATAATTTTAAAAGTTTGCTTCACGTTTATTTTACAGTATAAATATTTTTTCTTTCTTTTGTTCTTGTAAAACGGTATTTTGGCTGCAGAGATACTATGTTTTGTCCCAGTAATTCCATTTGTCTCATTTAGAGATTTAAGACTTTAGCTTATTAATCAAAATTTTATGGCATGTTATGTCAGTCAAAGTTAGATGAATTACTCATTGTTACAGACTGTGAGCTCAGTGACTTACATATAAGTTGTTTATTCAACTCTTATGTAGAATAAGTGTTCAAAATAACTTTTTTCTTAACTTGCTTTTAACTTCAGATTTGTATTTTGATGATTTTTTTTTATTCTGACTTCTTTCAGATGAAGTAACTGACTATCACTTTACTAAGTGTTCTTCACACGTTCAGAAGAGTAAACTGTCATGTTCTTCTCTGCTTTATTCCATCCTAGACTAAACAAATACTCTTAAGGGGTAACAATGAAGTTTATGTCTTCTAAAACATTTGTCTTCTAAAGGGCTTACAAGAAAAAGAGAAACAAATCAGAAAACAACATGAAGAAAATCGGGAAGCTCAGAAATTGCTTCGAGTGCAGTTGGATGAAAAAGCTGCTGAATGTGAAAAGCTAATGGAAAAATTAGAAAGGCAAAATGAAAGAAAAGACGAATTAAAGCAACTGCTAGAAGAAAAAGAAGTAGAACTTGATGACATTAAGAATGCACACAGGTAATACACAAATCACAATAATTCTTTGAGCTCATTGTGTGCAACACTGCTCTGAAGTTGTTCTGTGTTCAGAGAGGACTCGCTTGCTATTAAAACCCACAGAAATGAGGAAAGATGGAAGCATGAAAAACTTTTCTGCCCTCCTTAGAGGTGGTATTTACATTCATTCTAAACATGTGCATTTTATTTTCAGTGCACTGAAAAAGAGGTGGCAAGGTAAAGGAGAGCTATTAAGCCAGCTGGAAGTTCAGGTTAAACAAATGAAGGAGAATTTTGATTTCAAAGAGAAGAAGTTGATTGAAGAGAGAAATAAAAGCCTTCAAAGTCAAAGGTGAACAGTTAAATAGTTTATTTTGTGACTACCCAGTTACTATAGAGTATCACTATTAATAACTGTGCAGAAATGCTCGATTATGTGCTGAAAGAATGTGTAATACCTTTTTAACTACCTGGTGAGCCCAGTTACAAACCAGGCCTAGAAGGAATTCTTGCTGTAGAGGTGATGTACTTCGTGGAACTGGCATTCAGTTACAGAATTTGTCATCTGAACTTCTTAATTTCCATTTTCTTTGAAAATAACTGCATACAACTGTCCTCGTCCCATCAATCCAACCTGTCCCAATCCTTTTTGCACAGCCTTCCTGCCCTCCTGCAGATCAACACTCCTGCCCAACTTGGTGTCTGCTAACCACTGTTTTAGTCTGTGACAAACAGTTTCTAAATTACCTGTCATTCTTTTCCCATACAAATAGCAAGATTTTTAACTTATTTTCTTGTTCCTCTTGTACTGTCAATTTCTTTAATCATTTAATAGTTAAATATGAGATGATACAGAAACAAGTACTCATAACCTGGAAAATTATTTCATATGCTTCTGGAACGATGGAGAAGTTTGTTAGACTGATGCCTGTGATAAGTTTAGTTTCTTACTATGATTTTTACTTTATTCTTTGGCCCTCATCTCATGTTTTTCTTCCTTCCTCCCAACTATTCTTGAGAAAATACCAGATAGTTAATGACTGCATAAAAAGAAAAAACAGAATCACAACAAATCAACAACAAACTACACTAACAAAAAAGCCAAACAAAACCAACCACCTCAAATAGTCAATAGTACTGGGATTTGGAATTGTTAGAAGAACAATAGTGAAACTGAAATTTTTGATCTAAATAATTCTGGTTTGTTTCAGAATTTTGTTGTAAGTTAATAGTATAAATTTGCATTGCTTTTTTTTCCTGCATATTTAAAAATTTTCCCCTAAAAGCACCTAAAATTTGCTTGGAGTTAAAGAAATGCTTCTTTACGGTGAAGGAGACACTTTTCTATTTCTGTGAGACACAAGCTCACAGGCTGTTCACAGGATCACACAGTTCATTCCCTTCTTGGGAACCAAAAGCGTAAGGAGATGTTTGAAAACAGGTGGAGTTCTTATCCATGTTGACAGTAGCAAGCCCTAATCTTCATATCCTTTGCTAGTGATTAAGTGCCTCTCCTAGGAGAATGCCCAAAGTCCTAAACACAGTGCATAAAGCTAGAACATGTACTTGAGAAAACAGGACACCTTCTGATGCCAATATATAATTGTCTTCATGCTTATGTTATTAAAACCTTATCAAAGGCAGAATTGGACAAAGCAAAATTTCCAGTTGTGTGCAGGACTGTGATTTTTTTTTAAATCATTTTTTTAGGATTGCTGTGGAAAAGCTTCATCAAATGGAGAATGCTTTCAGAAAACAACTTGAGTCAGTGTTGGCAGCACATCAGGAAGAACTCTTGCACCTGGCAAATGAAAAGGAAAAACAAATTGAAGCAGCAAATGAAAAAGTAATTTTAATACTCAATTTATATATTTATTGTATTTGCATTTTTATTCTACAGCTGCTACACGAGTGGTGCTTGGAAGTCTCCTGTTTGAATCAATCAGGCTGACTCTGGGTGAAAACAGTCCTGGTTTAGTACTCTATCTTTGCACAGCAAAAAAATCTCTAGACTTGTGCCATCGTGAAGTTTTGTATTCAAGCAAAGTAAAGCTCCATGCTGTGTAGCTACTATGAATCAATAGCTAAACATTTCCTTATCTATACAGGCAAGAGTAATGATTACTATGCCAGATAATCCATTTAATTCACTTTTGCCAACTGTAACAGTTACTGTTTCTGTCACCTACTGCATTCTTCCTTAACATGACAATTGGTGCTTTTTTTCCATAATAAGTTTTCTGGATTGATACAGTACTTGCTGTCTCCTAGCAGATTATACATTTCTTTTAAGAAAGATTCTGCTACTGCATCCAGTAGCAAGAGTAGTACATAGCATATTCAAATATAAACGTGTAAGTCTTGCATTACTTACCAGTATTAAAAATTGCCAAGATTATATGGGTTTAGGTGTATTAAGAAAAGCAAGAACTCTGTTTCATCTCTGTGTGCTCTTTCAGGTTTACTCTGTTGAAGAAGAAATGCGGGAACTTCTGCAAGAAATGGCAAACAATAAAAAAGCCATGGAAAATAAAATACGACGACTTACACATGCACTGAATGATATTCAACAAGACTTTGAAGATTATTAATATTTATACTAAAAATGTATATTACACAAATAGTTTCATACACTGCAATGCACTTTTCCTTGTTTTATAGAGAATTAAGTCTTTGTTGTATATTTTGATAGTTCAGGGAGCAGACACAAATGTTTTTACATTATTTTCATAATAAATAGGTTATTTCTAATTTTGGTTTTTTAACTGCTGTCAAAATGGGTCATAACATGTATAGATGAAAAGCATCATATGAAATTAGGAATTAGCATGTTTAATAAGAGAGCAGGAAGTTGGAAAGTTTTAAGCCAAGATCTTGAAGCTTTGCTTCAGTGAGGTAAAGATTTTTGTAATGAGAGAACCAAGAACGTTGAATCACAGAAGGGCTTGGGTTGGAAGGGACCTTAAAGATCATCCAGTTCCAACTCCCCTGCCATAGGCAGGGACACCTTCCACTAGAGCAGGTTGCTCAGAGCCCCATCCAACCTGGCTTTGAATACTTCCAGGGATGGGGCATCCACAGCTTCTCTGGGCAATCTGTTCCCATGCCTCACCACCCTCACAGTTAGGAATTTTTTCCTATTATCTAATCTAAACCTACTGTCTTTCAGTTTAAAACCATTCTCCCTTGTCCTGTCACAACACGCCCTTGTAAATAGACTCTCTCCACCTTTCTTGTACCTGAAAACATGTTTAATCTGCCACTGTTGGAGAATGTACAACTACTGCAACTTCGAGTGGCTTTTTTGGCAGCATAATTTGGTTTTCTCCACAGCAATAGGCTTCCTATGAGACTTTTGAAATAAAAGAGATAATAACCTAAGAGCTTCTTATGGAAGCAAAACATAAACCTTATGTTAACATATTGCTACATTTATTTCATGGTGGAGGCTTTACCATCTCCACAGTACTCAGGCATTTACTTCATGTGCTTGTTCTCAGAGGATCCTAAGCTGTTACTGAACTACCCCATCCTCTGAAGCGTTTCATGCTGCACTAATAAAGGGAACCGTGAGTAGTAAAATCACGGGTACACGCTGGTACACCAGGTGGAGCTATTTCCTCCCTCCTTGCACCTCGCAGTAGCTGAAGCAGTCCCGTTGCTCCAGTGGTGATAGCAGCCCCTAAGCCAACTTTACCATCAGTCGTTCAGAACCCAGGCTTTAGCACATTAGCACGGTGTAACTGACTGTGCATTTTTGTGCCCAGCAGCTTCGTAACAGTACTCAGTGCTAGTAAAAAGCTCTGCCCTTTGGGTAACTGTGAAGCCTGCTGCGTTTGTTATAGGTTTGTTAATGAGAGCTTGTTGTGTGAACCAGAGCTTGACACCAGCTGCCTCTTGTGATAAGGTGCAGCTTAAGCGTGGGATGTAAAAGGCCTGGAAAACATGGGCACGAGTTGAAAGCAGGGGCCATGGCAGCGAAAACAACTTCCTGATGATCAGTGACTAGTCTTTGACAAAGCACAACCTTGAGAGCTGGGAACACACTCCTTGTTTTAAGACTGGAAGTAGCAGCAGCAAAACGAAATAAAAAATAGGCAGCCCAACAACTGAATGAGGCGCCTGCAACACCCTGGGAAAACAACCCCCACAGCAGGGAGGCGTGTAGGGCTGGGAATTGTTTAGAGATTGCACTGTCTTATAAAAGGGTAGAATTCCCAATTTGTGGAGGGGACAGAAAGCAGACGCCTGCTTCACCTCTGACTCCCTGCATCAAGAGTTCCCACACCTGACCCATGAAAACACCAGGAATGAGCCACCAGCACTAACGGGGAGGTGTCTGCCCTGGGGTACTCCCAGCTGAGGTAGGATAGAGCTGTTAAGGACTGGTTGCTTGGAATCTGTCCCATTTGTTCATAATATGTAAAAATTAGGAAATAGTGGTAATGGTTAGCAAGGTGTAAGAACAAACTCTTAGTTCTCTAAACTTCTCTAAAGGTAGAAGAAAATCAGTTCTCTAAAGGTAGAAAAAAATTGTTTCTTGTACTTTATACACTCCGTCCACAGTATGTGAGGAAATGCTCACCTGGAGAGCTGTTCTGTAGTATTTTTATATCATGGATATCATGGGTGCAGAAAAGTTGTACCACTTCAGAGTGCTTTTCTGTCATGTTGATCGAGTGTTTCCTGGGGCAGTTCTTTTTTCTTTGCTTATTATTTGACCAAGCTACACTTTGGGTGAAGTAATTGAATACCTGGAATGCACCAGGAAGTTAAAAGTACTTCTTCTTGCCCTGATTCAGTTTTTTAATATCTCCTCTGAGTTTTAACTCCAAAATTTTTGATCTGAACTTACTGTCTGATTTCATCATAGGGAGTTGTCAACATTTTAAAGATAAATTCTATTCCTTGCTCTTGGCTCAGGAATTTCATATTACAGTACTTGGGAACGTGCATGTGTTAGTAGTGCTTGGAACATTGTTTTTCATGCAGATAACTCTGTCTTTGGCATTGTTTCCCTCTTTATGCTTATGTGGCTTCCTTAGAGCTTTTTAATAAGTGTTTAAACAATTTTTACCTTCAAAATAGTGAAATAATAAAGATGTGGAGCAGGTGAAAGCTGTACCAAATTTACCTATTCACAAGGATAAATTTCAACCCAGCATGACTGAAAGATATAACTTAATAAAATAAATAAAATACATTTAATTGAATGAAATATAAACAAAATGTGAATGCTGACCTTGTCAGATGCAGCGCATGCTCTCGTGCGTCAATCACGACAATTTAAAATCAATTCCATTATTAGACTTTGTTTTCATTTCCTGACTAGAAAATGATCTGCTTCAATCAATACTGAGTATGGAATCGGGAAATTCCTGTGTCACTTGCTACCAGGAGGACTGTGATTCCAGGTCCAGAGAGAGCGTGTTACCATGCGCGTGTTGCCTTGAACATGCGACTGCATGTGCAGGTACAGCTCCTGAGTGCCATGGCACACCCAGGGTACAGCGCTCCACTGCCGTGTGTGATGCCTAGCTGAGGGTCTGCTCTTCTTTAAGTGCATGCCCTGAATTCTTATACAGTATGGACTTCAAAGCTTCTCTGCTTTTATCCGATGGTAACTGAGGGAAAGAGGTGTACCTGAATTAAGGCCAAGTGTATTTGGACACCAGTGGAAGGGACTGGGTAAGCATGCAAAATTCCCTGTGCCCCTGGCCAGATCATCAGTGTATCCTGTGCCTGGCCTGGCAAGGTGTGAGAACATCGTTTGCAATTAATCTAAGTGCTTTTATGTCAAATGCAAACGGTGAAATGAGCGACAAGGAGCTATCAAAGCGGGGACAGGCAGCCTCGAGGGACATATCTGGCCGACTCCAGGCCTGCGCTACCCGTCCTGGGGCCCTGAGCGAAAGCCGGGACCGCCCCGCGCCAGCCAAGTGCAATCCCTCTCTCGCAGGCCGCGGGCCCGTCCCCCGCCCGCGGCCGCAGCCCCGCGGCCGAACCGCGCCGGTGTCCGGGCAACGGCGGCGGCGTCACTTCCTGCGGGCCGCCCCTC
>VZRQ01008850.1:519536-605839 GCA_013397975.1 Machaerirhynchus nigripectus | reverse complement strand
TTCCTTCTTTCCTTCCTTCCCTACCGCCCGCCCGGCGTGGCGGGGCCTCCCCCGGTCGCTGACGGGCTGCGGGTGCCCGGTGATGGCTGACAGCCGCCGCGTTCGGCTCAAATACGCGTTTCGGCTCTTTATAAAGGGGTATAATGGGTGCCGTGCTTTAAGTTTAACTTACTGAGAATGGTCTTATTTACTGTGCCCTGTTGTGGGCTCCTCGGTACAAGAAAAACAAGGAGCTACTGGAGAGGGTCCAGCAGAGGGCTGCAAAGATGATGAGGGGTCTGGAGCATCTCTTATGAGGAGAGACTGCGGGATCTGGGCCTGTTTAGTCCAGAAAAGAAAAGACTGAGAGCAGGTCTCATCAGTGCATATCAATATCTTATAGGTGCGTGCCAAGAGGATGGTGCCAGAGTCTTTAGTGGTGCCCGGTGACAGGACGAGGAGCAATGGCCATAAACTAAAGAACAAGAAGTTTCACCTCAACATGAGGAAGAAGCTTCTCTACGTTAAGGGAGGCAGAGCACTGGCACAGGCTGCCCAGGGAGGTCGTGGAGTCTCCCTCTCTGGAGACATTCAAAACCCATCTGCATGAGTTCCTGTGCACCTGCTTTAGGTGACTCTGCCTTGGTGGGTGTTGGTCTAAACGATCTCCAGAGGTCCCTTCCAGCCCTAACAATGTCGTGTATTTTTTTTACTGCCCTGTGTTGCTCCCTGCACTGACTCAGTGTGTGGGCTGCTGTTTAAAACTGTTTCTTGCCCACCCCCCTCGATGTCCTTTTAGCAAGAGAAAACTATGTTGAAAAACAGACCATTGCCGCCTTATACTTTGTTATGTGTGAGTGAAAGAAGCTGAATTGGCATGTGAGTGACAAGTCATCGTCACCCAGCTCTGCAGCCGGCCTGCTGCCTCCAAGGTGTGAGGGCGTTGGGCAGCAGTGGCTGGAGCGTCTCCAGTGGTGCCCTGGGACCAGCCTCCCTTGGCCAGGTCCTCATGCCAGGAGGTCACTGTGCTGCAGGAAGGATCCTTGGCACTGAGTCCTGCCAGTTCCCTGGAGCGTGCTGTGACTCTGGCCAGGAGCTCAGGCCCTCTTGAGTTGTCGGGTGTGCAGGGCATTGAGGCAAAGGTGTGTTAACCTGACTGGTTAAGGTCATCAGTGAACAGCTGAGATGTTCAGCAAAGTGCAGCAAGAGGCTGGCTTGGTGCTTTGCCTAAAGTCCTTTCTGGAAAACTGACCTATTTTTTGATTACTCCTAATGGGCCCCAGGAGGTGAATGGTGTTCTTGGAGCTTTTTTTGTGCATCCCTGTTCAGAGTGGATGCACTTCAGTGATATTACTGTGGCTAATGAAACTTCAGGGTGAGTAGCAAAGGACACTGATAGGTTTTATATTCCTCAATTAGTTATGCTGTGGTCTGGACAAGTTGATGAGCATCCTCAGTATTAATTTCCTCTTTCTCTAGCAAAACAGAATGAAGATGTCCAGATCTGTGAGATTGTTGTGCAGCTTCCTTTGTTGTCTGTCATGTCCTGAGAGATGTTCCAGGTCAATATGAGAAGCAAGACATACTCAGTTTGTAAGACATGAGGCTCAAAAGCTTGGCTTAAAGTGCCAGAAAGGATTGACTTGAATAATGAAGTTGGGCTGTGTAGTGGGATGGAACAATGCTTCTTACTCTCTTAAGCGAGAAAGGTACCTGCTCCGAGGGAATGAAAGGGTTGATAACCTCAGAAAAGTTAAGTGGGCAGCGCAACTAATCACAGACACTTGTGGTCAAGACCTATTGGAGATTGGGTTTTGGATTCCAGGTTACAGTTTGTTGAAAGTAAATACCAACTATAGTGCCTAAATTGTTGGTACTTTCATAAGCAGTGAGAACATACATTTCCGTAACTGATTTTCTCATAAATAAGCCATATATCTAAGGGAAAATGAAGACCAGTTTGTGTGTTTATGTTACGTCAGTGTGCTCTCAGCAAACTGAAGAACAGGACAGTCTTGAAATGGAGCAGAGCATTCCAAGAAATGATTCCTGCAGTGAACACCTTTAAGTGTCTCCGTGCTGGCTGGTAGTGACCATCTGATGTTGTGCTGCTGATCAGTGTTTCTTTAGCAAAACCAGCACTAGGAAGAAAATAAGAAAATGTTTTAGTGCTGGACACTTCTCTGTAACATCTGAGAAGTTGTGGGAGTGGAAGTGGGAACTTTCTTTACTTGAAATTTGAATTTTGCATTTACTTTAAAATCAAACAGCTATTCTAAAATAATGACATACTTGTCACTGAATAAGCCTGTATAAAGAAATCTAGTCATGGAATTAAGCTTAAAACACTAAAGGATGATACAAAACTAAGTTTCTATCTGCAGCAACCCATGAATTGCAGGGAAGAGAGGAAAAGACCAAGATGAGTGAATAAGGGATAAACCACATGAAAGGATGCTCTTCATAGCATACAATGCTTCTGCCTTAATTTCTTAAGTGGGCTTTGTTTCTAGCAGAATGCTGTCCCTGCTCTAATGATGGTTTAGTAGTGTTTGTGATCATCAGTGCAAAACATGAGGTATTCTAAAATCTACTTGTTTTAGAAGTGTATTGGTCAGGGGCAAATAACAGCTGCCTTACACTTGCCATACTCCACAGAAGAAGAAAGAGCATATCTATCAGATTTTACATTCCCTCAGTGTTTACATTGCAGTGATACTCAGCACTTTTACATACAATTTGACAAGAGCGCCATTCAATTTAAAACTCTCACCAAACTGTTGACAGCCCTCTTGGGGAGAAAATGTTGTCATGTGGTATGGGCAGAGTTCAGAAGATGCAGGACCTCTTGCCTTTGACACGTGGAGAGAGCAAGCAGGGAGTGCTGGCCCTTGTGCTTTAAGGTTCTCAGTAATGACTCTGCCACGGTGCTCTATCGAGTTCCTCTGCTCTCTAGGGCCAACACAGCACATTTGCAGCTGATGATTTCTGCTGCCTTTTGTCAGCTTCCAGGGAGCAAAGAAGTTGGGGGGGGTGGGGTGGTGGCTACAAACTTTCAATTGCCCTTTTCCTGGCCTTTCTTATTCCTGGGCATTCGAGTGTGTGCGTTCCTGCAGCTGAACCTCTGCTGAACAGTGTGTTTTCTGTATTCCAGGAGCTGCACAATCAGAATGCACACAGAACCATAGCTCTGTGCTTAGATAGTTTATTCCAGGTCTGAACCTGCCTATGAGACACTCATGAGTGCTTGGCTTGAATACATACTTAATCAAAATATGAGGAGATATTAGGAGGAATAACTAGAGTCCAGCAGCTTTACATTTGAAAGATTTTATGAAAGAACTCTGAATGTGGAAGCTACAGCCACCCATGTTAGCAGGGTCATTGTTGTAGTTGTCCCTTTCTTGACATAGGGTGAGAAATTATTAGTTTTAACAGTGTTTTTGACAACAGGAGATTTGTCTCAGGAAGCTCATTTAATTATTTAAATTATGAGTGAGTGGTTTATGTGGAGGACTGAACTTAATTTCTGATCCCTGTACCTGTCAGAAGGTATCACACTGATAACTGCTAGACTGTTAGGGAGGAACTTCTCAATTGCTTTTTAAAATATCTCTGAAATTTTTAAAGATAATTAGATTACAAGATCAGCACCAGAAAGCTAGTGAATGTGTGGATTAAATGCCTTAGCTTGGGAACTGGCCCCAGCTTGTGTTGGAACTCTTGTTGTAAGTAGTTAAACTTCATAGAAGTGATTGAATTGTATACAGGGCTAGTCAAGCCAAATACATATGTAACTGTGTTGTTCATTTTCCTATGAAATGAGCCCCTGTCCTGGGGATCTGGAGCTGCTAGTGGTGAATCTGCTGCTGGTGTTCATGGCTGTGCTGTGGGCATACAAAATGCAGTAGCATTTAGAGTGGAACAATTACCCCAACTTTGAAACATTTCAAACTGGACACTCAGAAAAAGTGACTTTAAAAAAAAATCTTAAGCTTTGGTTTCATAGCTCCAAATTTACGTACATTGGTATCTTCTGCTACCAGTACAGTTTGAAAATACACTAAGATTAGTAAAGCATTTATATTTTGTAGACAGGCCTTTGGGAAACTTTCAAGAGGTAATGAAATCTGTCTCCAGAGCAGTTTCTTCATCGTTCAAGCCATGAGTGGTAGACTTTAAGTCCTAGGTCAATATGTAGAGCAATGGGAAAAAAAGCAGAAAGTTGAATAGCAGCTAAGTGTGTGCTGTCCATTCCTTGCACTGAATAATGTAAACAGCTTGTAGAATAACTGAAGACTCTGAGATGTATGGGATGCTGATTAAACATTGTGCAAGTGGCATCAACTTTGTCACGTGCTACATTTTTTAGGTTCTCTTGCAGTCATTGGAAACAGTGTGTACGTATGCAGCAAAAATAACAGCAGGTGCATACCCACTGAAACAAGTGATCGAAGAGCCTGTTTCCTTGGAGAGCACTAAACTGTGCACTTGAGATGTATTTGCATGTATTTTGTTTGGTTAGATAAGAAAATATTTTAAAAGACTTATCATACAGAAGACCATACAGAAGATAAATACTGCTAATGGTGTCAGTGGAAACAGCATTTAGTGGGTACATCACTGTCACGGAGAAAGAGCAGTGTTTATACTTCATGGCTACAAGAGTATTTATTCTAGTCTCTGTTCTTTCTTTTTATGCTTTCAACTTTACTTCAGTAGCAAAAGGTAATTTTACTATTAAGCAAAGAAATTTGGTTTTCCTTCCAGGTTATGGTTGTCTAGAGTTGTACCTTTCTTTCATATAGGCTGCATACAAAAAGCATACATTTAATAGATTGTTGAAACAAACTGAAATAAATATTATGTAGTAGAAATTATTTGACTTTATGCATTAGTTCAAATTCAGAATTCTTTGCCTACCCTTCTCTTTATTTTTCTTCTTTTTTATTTGTTAAGTACGTACAATCCCATTTAAGTGTCCCAAGTAATTACAAAGTTAGACTCCTCTCTGTTTTCCCTCCTTTTAGTGAATATTCTTTGAACTTGAGCTGCTTTTCAGGTGTGGAAAGCATGATTGGCTTGTTTGCTTATCTTATCTCTTTGCATCAGTTACACAAAAGTCACCATGGAGAGAAGGAAGGCAGGAAGGGTTGCCTCTGCCTGACACTGCTTTGCTGAGTGGCGAGGTGTGACAGCCCTCAGACATGCTGCACAGCTGGCTGTGTGTCAGCAGCAACATCCCCGGCAGCTGTAGCAGAGTGCTGGTGCTCAGTGGGACAGATCAAGCGAGCCCTTGTACGCTGCAAAGGGCATTTGTGCGAGGACAGCGGTGGCTTGAAATACTGCAGCTCTCCTGCAGCCACCCGGTGAAATTACAGCCCTGTTGTTTGGTATCCCGGCACCACTGAATCCAAACAAAGGCTGTAATACCTCGAGTGTCAGTGGAAGGAATGATAAACCTAGTATGTCCTTGGCTTCAGAGGCTTGTCCCACGGCAGGGTGTCGCTGCCTGCCTTCCATACCTTTTCCTGCCCTCCAGAAAGAGCATGGCAAGCTCCCCCGTGCAGTTGAATATGCTCCAGATGCTGAGTGTGGTCTTTGCAACCCTGGTGAGCTCCCCTCTCTTGTCAGGGGATGGCCTGCTGGCCTTCAGCCGGGGGACTGCTTGTGTGCTTTGTAGCACTACCTGCAGGTGCTGAGCTTCAGAATTCATGATGGTATTTGGCTCTTGAAGAGTGGAACCTTCTCCCTTCGGAATGACATTAGATGGCATTTTTCCAAGGGCATGGCTTAACTGTCTTTTCCCTCAGCATGCAAGTTGCTGATAGTTGTTCTCTCGTCAGGCTGCTGATACGCTTGCTGTGAGGCAGAAGAGAAGGATCTATGATATCACCAATGTTCTGGAGGGGATTGATCTCATTGAGAAGAAGTCAAAAAACAGCATTCAGTGGAAGTAAGTTATGTCAATTCTGCAAATTTTCACATGCCTAAGAACAACAAAAATTGTCTTTCTACTTCTTCTGACTAGATATGACACCATAAAATTAACATTATGCTTTTCAATGAGCAATACGACATTGTAGAATTACAATAAGGTTGCAAATTACCTGTATTTGTGTTCCCTTTAAGTTGTGTCTTTGATACATAAAATCAAGTGTAGAGCATACAGAAGAGAAACTTTTAGAAAACTTGTAGTGCTACTTTATAGCTAGTACTTGCAATTGAAAATTCACTGTGAATGAATCTGGGAGGAGTATCAGAGCACACAATCTCCACTCACCTGCTCTACCACAGTCCATGCCTATTTTCTCTTAAGCCTCTGACGGTAAAAGCTCAAGGTAAGAATTATAGGTGAAGGAAAAAGGGTCTGCAAAACAGTTCCAACACAGAAAAAACTACATTCCGAGAGAAGATAAATTTTTGTAGAGGGAAATTTTAAATTTGATCGGAAGTTATGAATTTTCATTTTCCTGTTAAAACACTCCTGGGAGGGTAAATGCTCTTTTCCTTCATATTGAATATTAGAAGATTATACTAATTTTTTCCAAAATAAAAATTTTCCAAACGTTGAAAATAGTTTTAAGAAATTATCATTGCATGTTTGCTTTAGATTTTCACTTGTGGTTTCATGAGCCCTTTTACCTTTTTAAGAGGAGTAGGTGCTGGCTGCAATACAAAAGAAGTCATAGACAGGCTGAGGTATCTGGAAGCTGAAATTGAAGATTTAGAGCTAAAAGAAAAAGAACTGGATCAGCAGAAACTGTGGCTTCAACAAAGTATCAAGAACGTCATGGATGATTCTACAAACCACCAATATCCTTTTAAATTAATTGTGTGCATTTTGGAAGTAGAATTAAAGCAACACTTAAATTGTAGGTAATGGATAAAGCATAATGTAGCCCATTTTATCCTGAAGCAAGGTAAGGCAAGTACTTTTTCAGGTTTTGCTTCAATAAACAAAGATATAGATCTCATTTACATGACTTTTTAACTTCTCTGTGATTGGTAACATGAAAATAATTTAGCATATATATATATATGTAGAGCAGTAACTTTTAAGTCAATAGTATAATCCTAGTGTCTTATTTGAAATAGTTATATTGCTTTTCAGAACTAGAATTGATACTTTGTTACCAGTGCTTTACATGAATCTTTTTTGTTGCTTCATTCTTTTGAAAAGATTAAGCTACTACCCAAAGATAAATTGAGTTGACAAAGTCCTGAAGATTTTTGGGCTTCAAACTGGAAAAAAAAATCCTGTATATAAATACCAGAGAGTTCTAGCTGCATTGCTCATAAGCGTGTGTTTAGCTGTCTTGCAAAATAGGCACCTGAGAGTGGGAGCAGGCAAGTGCTCTATAATACTATTGATACGTACTTAAAATTTACTGGATTTTCTGTACAGAAACTGTTTCTGTAAAATGGATTTTGTAGCAAAGGAGATGGAAGTTAAATGTTAGGAGGAACTTTCCTTTTGGGAAAGCTAGCACTGGAATTGATCCCCCAGGGAGGTGGTGGAATATCTGTCACTGGTGGTTTTGCAGAAGAGGAAAGACAAACATTTGTCTGGAATGTCTGAACAGTGAATCAATCCTGCCTTGAGGCAGAGGGATGGTATGGCAGATGACTTCTGAAGTTCCCTCTAGCAGTATTTTTGTGTGATTCTAGGAAATGCTGATACATACCTGAATTCTGTATTGTCAAGTTAGCAAGGTAAATGGTATTCTTCTAAACAAGATTTTACATGTTCCCCCTTTTTAAGAAGAATCACATCTCATTCAAGCAACACAACAATTTTTCTTTTTGTATTTTCTTTGCAGATACAGGTTTTTTCTTTAAAACACAGAACTCTTGTTATTTGTAATGAGCCATTCTGAAAGTCAAAAATAATGTCTTGATTACAACTCTAAGTAACTATAATAACATTACAGTTTAACCTCAGTTTGGACAAACTTCTAAAGGGCAACAAATACCAGTTTTATGTTGCTTTAATAAAAATGTTCCTTGACATAAATTACATTTTCATATGTCACCCATGAAGATATCTGCAACTGCTTCAATGGTAAGTTGCTGCTGGGCTGTATTTCTAAAGTGAGGGATTTCTTAAAAAATAACTTGCTAATTAACCTGCTTTTTCTCTGCAAGTGCTTTGAATTTAGGAGTACTCAATAGTGATCAGTACTAGGTAGATATCTCATAATGTTCATGGCTACAAGTTCTGGCACTTTCTAGTTGTAGTCACAGATTGTATAGAATGGAAGCTCAGCTGGAGTCCTGGTTTTGGATGTCTTTTTTGGTATTCATACTTTTCAGCAGCTTGCCACCGGCCATTAATGGAGCCAGAGACAGGACATGTTGGTCCAACCCTCCAAAAGAACCAGGAAGATCCAAATTTCTTATCATTTTCTGGTAGCAGCTGTGGCCAGACAGAGCTTGTGATGCTGTACAAGTGGAGCCAGCTGAAGGTCAATGATGGGGCATTGCTACTAAATTTACAGGATTCCTGTACAGGTGGTTTGAAGAAATTGCCAAGAAATGCAGGCAGAGGTTACTTCTCTTGATGTCATCTCCTGATATTGGGGCACCCAAGGGAAGATTGTTGTTCAGCCTCCAGCTAGGCTCAGAACCATCTTTTCTTTGCCACAAGGAAGATTTTTTTCAATAAAAACACAAGATTAGAAAACTACTGCAGTTTAACAAAAATGAGCTGTTACTGAAAAGAGTTAGCCATTACAAAACATGGAGGCACCTGGCATGGCACTCACATAGTACTTCGCCTAAGTGTTTCTTAGGAGGCAGAGAAAGAAAAGTGTTATTCCAAATTAGTTATGGACAAAGAGGAAATGATGTGCAGGTAGTCAAGTGACCTGCAGTATTGTGCCAGTGCTGTGCATGTAACTGTGATCCCCTCACTTTACCCAACACATTTAAATGCGCATAGTAAGCCACAGATGAGTTTGACAGCCAGCTGTTACATCCCAGTTGTGCTGCAGAAGCCATGAGCTTAGATACTTGGAAGTGCTGGCACTGAGGATGAACATTAATAGCTCTTCTTCCTTCTGTTAAATTTCTGTAGTACCACCATTCATCAAAGTCATAAAGTGACTTAGACCAGAGAGCTGGTTTAGCTGAAGTCATATGAGGAGCAGCTGAGGGAGCTGGGGTTGTTTAGCCTGGAGAAAAGGAGGCTCAAGGGAGGCTTTATCACTGTCTACAAGTACCTGAAAGGAGGCTGTAGCCAGCTGGGGGTCAGTTTCTTCTCCCAGGCAACCAGCAACAGGACAAGAGGACATGGCCTCAAACTGCGCCCCGGGGGAGGTTCAGGTTGGACATCAGGAAAAATTTCTTCGCAGAAAGGGCTTTTAAAGCATTGGATCAGGCTGGCCAGGAACGTGGTGGAGTCACTATCCATGAAGGTGTTCAAGAAACAACTGGACATGACACTTAGTGCTATGGTTTAGTTGACAAGGTGGTGATCAGTCAAAGGTTGGGCTCGATGGTCTTGGAGGTCTTTTCCAACCTAAATCATTCTTTGATTCTGTGAAAAACGGAACTAGTTAAATATTTTCACCTTATGTTAGATATACAACTAGAAGACAAATGGGTAAAGAAAATTGTAAATCTCGTACTGTTGTGAGAAAAGATTTTTGCAACTATGATCTAAGTATTAGAATTCTGTGATTTATACTATGCAATATACTTGGATCTTACAGGGACTACATACGTCCTACCACAAGTTTATATATGCTAGATTGTGCAGTATGTTAGGTGGCCTTAGAGAATTTCCAGATCTCATTTGAGTGGATACTATACAAGACTTAAGAAAAATATACTTAACACTTGCTTAAAAATTGCTGTTTAACCAGGAGATACACTTCTAGCAATTCAAGCACCTTGTGGTACACAGTTAGAAGTACCTAGACCTGAAATGGTATGTACTGGTTTCTTGTTTACCTAAGTGTTCTAGAGAAATAGTGGAAAAGAAGAGCTATTTTAGAGCAGAGGATTTATCTCTATCCATGTGCAAGAGGAGGGGGAGAAAGGATTAGGATTGTTTCAGCTGAGAAACGAGAGGCCGGATAGAAAAAAGTGGGTTTTGTACACTTGGATAGACTAATGGTAACCCTGCCTTCTCTTAAAACCAAGATACACAAGTGGATATCTTCTTCTCTCTTGCTTTTAAATGTTGCAACTTGCAAAATAATGCATAGTTGTCATGAATTCTCTTAAGAACTCAGTGACTTTTATGTGTCATGTTTCTCTGTTATATTGTTAAAATGGATCTCTTAAGAAAAAGCCTTTTAGATTTAGTCTCATGGTACTAGACTGGATAGAGAAACAGACTGCAGTCTTGCTAAAGCCAAAAGGATTAAATTGACAAGATTAAAGTAGGAGGCCAAATTATTTACTTCTGTCCATCTTTAACTTTTTTTTTTTGTTGTTGTTGCAGTGCTTGGTTTTAAATAGTGTTTACGTAGTTGGGAGAGAGCATTGTATGAAGCATGATAGCCACTGTGCTTATAGAAGGCTGAAATTCACCTGAGAAGTTTCACAAGCTATTTTTAGTGAGGCTAAGCAGAGTCTAATATCGTAAAAGCATCCAAGGCTAGAGCCATGAAGCTGATCAGTGGTACTATCTTTGTCCATCTCTGCTGAAATCAGTTCAGGCAATGGTAAGGTTCTCTGCAGGACCCAAGTTAGCAGCTGTGATGTTGGATTTTTTTTTTTTCTTTTTGTTGAGGACTAAAACAGCTGATCTTAGTCTTCATCACCTTGTACAGTTCCAGGTTCTCAAGGAACAGTAACTTTCATAATACACCACCTTTACAGGGGCAGAACGGACAGAAGAAATACCAGATCAATCTTAAAAGTAGTTCAGGACCTATCCATGTGCTGCTTATAAACAAAGAATCAAGCTCCTCCAAGCCCACGGTGTTTCCGGTTCCGCCGCCCGATGACCTTGCACAGCCCCCATCTCAACCTGCAGCTCCAGCGACTCCACTTAAACCAGCTGCAGCTCCTCCAAGTCCCCCAGAACGTGACCCGAACCAAGGACGCGAGTTACCGCGAACAGCAGTTGCGGACACACCATCAGGTGGATCCAGGGGTTTTCCTGCCTCCGATGGGTGGGGGAGGAAGGCAGTTGGAGGGAAAGAAGAAACTGTTAAGAAAGGTGGTGGACAAAGGAAAGATCAAGAATTGGCATAGGGTAGCAGCTGTCCATTAAAAGACTTTTCCAGGGGCTTAGTAACAGCTCTCAGGAGGTTATAGAGACGCCTCTTCCTCTGTCTGGTGAAACAGACTCTTCTCTATGAGCGTATCATCATACACTGAACAGGTTTTGGATGTAATCCTGTTAATTATTCTGAGGTGCTTCTCCAGAACGCAGTATGGAGCAAAATTGCAAACCTCTTGATGGAGGATATGATTTGAACGAGTAGCTTTTAATGAGACTGATAATACAGCCACCAGTTCCAGCTACTGTACCACAAGGTCGCTTACCTTCTTCCACATAGCCACAGTGAGAGGCTGCCTGAATATCAGGTATTTTTTTCATAGTAAATTAATAGGTAATAGGAAAAGATTTAAGAAAATGCTGTGAGTATTACAACTGCATTTCTGAGGCATCCTGATTACCTTCATTTACTAACCTTTAATTAATTGACAGTTAATTACATTGTGCCTGGGACTGTGGAAGGGAAAGACTCACCAGATCCCAGACGCTGGCCATGTTCTCAAAAGACAAAGCTGGGGGCAGGTGCTTAGTGTTCTGTTTCACTGTAACAGACTTGTGACATGCCTTCCTGTCCATGTAGATGGCAGCGCCCAGCGGGACAGCACAGCCCCCCCAGCCCCTTACTCCAGCCTGCCGGAGCCGGAGCTGTACCCCAGCCTGTCCGGGGACGGTGCCCAAGCCTCAGCCAGCTCCAGTGACTACCAGAGCTTGCTGCCTCTGGATGTCAACTGTATTCTCAAGCCAAACTCATTTGACATTGCAAAGATGGAGGAGCCTGCAGGTAGGAAGCAGTAGTTCCTGTTGAAATGTTTTTACTGGTTCCCTGAGCCCTTCTGTGTGACCAAGTTACCAGTGAGTTACACAGGAAAAAACAGGCCTCTGTTTATCTCCTAATGAAGCCAGGGAGCCAGCTCAGAGGAACATACTCATTTTGAGCAAATGAGTTTCCTTGCCACCAAATAAGCTTCATGTTGTATATGGCTCTTGGGTTTTAAGAGATAAGTGGGAAAAACGTACTGGGGGGGAAAGCTGAGGGATACAAAGATAAATATATTTTACGTGTACGTGGTATACTACCTCTGCAGCTCCTACAACACTGCACAAGCCATAGTGTACTTGGCAATTCAGTGTTTCAATGCAAAGAATGTGTTGACTGCTATGAACACGTGTTAAAAAACCCTACATCCTTATAGCATGTGCTCCTGTCTCATAGGAAATATCAGTGGAGATATTATTGATGAACTCATGTCTTCTGATGGTAAGTATTTAGCATCTTTTCTAATAATCTCAAGTAGCAGCATGGTTTTTTTTGTGAGCAGCACTTAGGAGGCATCTGTTTAATCTGATGCCAAGAGTCAGTATGAAACTACTTCTTTCCCGTGTTGCCTCCTCTGTCACTCTTGTCTTTGCTCCCCTTTCTATTCCCTGCAAGTTTTATTTAACAGTCAAAATATGAAAACCTTAATCCAACAAGCACTTACATGCATGAATAACCCACCAGTCCTTAATTTAGGGACAAAGAAAGAACAAGCTGATGACTAGTGTGCTGCCTTAAAAAAAAAAAAACTGGTTTAATTCTGTTCTGCCTAAAGCTTTGTGCAGGTGCTTTAAGTGTTTCAGAACATAGTTCTGGATGCAGACTGATACATGTCCAGCTGTGATACACTAACAGAACAAATGTCACCCCTTTTTGCTGCTGCATCTCTTTGGCCATATGAGTGCAGCATTGTACCACAGCTACTACAGAGTTCATGTGCTGCCTACCTCTCTGCCACTCTCACTGAGGTGCCAGGCTAAGAGGTGAACTCGGCTTGCTTTGTTCTTTTTGCCCTGTGTTCTGTAAGGCCTGGGATAATATCTGCCCTTCAAGCAGACCACCTCAGGGCTCATCCAGAAAGAGACATGTGGTCATAACATCTGAGGGGCAAGATGGGATTCTGTGAAAGTGCCAGAAACAGCCTCCACTCCTAGAGCAGGGATGGCATGCCCAGCTCATGTACACTGTGTTAGAGTTCCTACACTGCAGAGTGAGGGCTGAGGCTTCTCTTCCTGCATTGCCCCCACAAAGTCAGCTTAGAGTCCATGCTTGAAATGCAGTGCACAGACAAACTGCTAGCCCCCATTTCCCTTCTGTAAAAATGGAGATAATGCTAATTTCCTTACTTATTTGAAGGCTGATAGATGTGGTATTGTAACAAGACAAAGGAATATATATACAAATTATGGCTTTCTAATTGAAGTTTTCAAAAGCTGCTCAGGAGCTCCTTTGCTGCAGAAGAAGAAACTAAACCCATATTCCACAGCTATCACTCCACTTCAGCAAACTGACTTAAAATACCAAGCAAAAAATGGTAGATACATGACTTACTGCTTTAGTTTGAATGCAGTACAGGCATTCACAGTATGTATCCCAGTGAGCTTGTCAGATTATCAAGACTATTTTAATTATTAAGACTAACCCTGATGACAGACTGAATTATGATAGGGCTGATTTTCCAAAAGTGTTTTAATTTAAACTAAACTATTCCTGCTTTACAGTTTTTCCTCTCTTACGACTCTCTCCTACTCCCGGAGATGACTACAACTTTAACCTGGATGATAATGAAGGAGTCTGTGATCTCTTTGATGTGCAGATACTAAATTATTAGATATTGTGTCAACCAGACTACTTATCTACCTCTAACTATAACATTCTAGACTTCTTCATAACCTAAATGTTTGAATAATGAATGTATAACTTCTTAGTTCACTGACTCTGGGAGTATATTTCCTTTTGTTTCCTTTAACTACTTCACAAAACAAATTCAAGAACAAGAAGAAAAGGGCTCTTATCAAAAATTCTGGCACTTTTACAGCTGAGTGTTTTTCTGTGTAATCCAATTGTTTGGAGCTTTCTTTAGTAAGAAAAGTGAAAATACTTCATAGCCTTTTGATCATTTTTTAAAAGATGATTAGGCTTCTTGCTCACAGTTAACAGCATTTTCTTCGAAGCTTTACTGCCAAGAAGCTTTCTATAGTCTTTTTTAACTTTTCAAACAAATTTGAAGCTTTCACTGCCAAGTCGAAATGTATCAAGGAGTCGAGGGGTATCAACTCGAGTTACGCTAAATTGTTTCAGTGAACCAATTTTGTGAAGTGCCTTCTGTTTTAGCACTTTAAGTTTCTCACACTGACTTCTGACATTCCCCTTTCCTACATGATAGGAAAGGTCTGTTTGTAGTTTGTATTAAAGTGTGCCAATACTTGTATATTAACAAATTTTTTTTAATAAAATTGTGCAAACAAAGCCATCACTATTTGTGGTCTTTCCTTTCTTGAAACCCCTTCATTGTCCATTTTGTATTACAGCTGAGATAATAGGCTTGTGGCAGCATCCACGTTTGCCGGTTCCTTTTCCAAATTTGTGGAAACCTGAAAAACAAAGTTTCAGTTTAAGAGTAGAAAGCAATTTCTTTTTATTCTGCTTGAAAAAAACCCCAGACTAATAAATACCCATTGTCCAGAACATTAGTTTGTCTTCTATATATTTAATTTAGGCTAATTGTGCAGTCATACTCCAATAATTTCGGGGGGATTGCAGGATACACTGAAGTTGAGACATAAGCAGAAAATGCTTTGTGCTTCGGGAGCGTCGTACCAGTAACATAACACACATGGCCCAGCTGAGACAGGCTCAGCTTTTAGTTCACAACTGCTCTCAACGACACTTTTGCAACTTTGGAGAAAATACTATTACAGCCTGAGTAATCAAATTCAGCAGTCATATAGAGCCCTACTAGCACAGGAGCAGTAGTACAGTCTGAATTCTTGGAGGACTAAATAACAAGCCAGCAGGGACAGGACCACTGGCTCCAACTGCCTTGAAATCCTTGCATGGCCTCATCCTATGCTGGCAGCACTGTCACTTATGTTTTATTTTTCCCTCAGCCTCTCCTTAAGGTATTTGACACTTGTTCTGTTGCTCCCAGCCATACACAAACTTTATCACCTCAGGCACACTGAGAACTCATGTCCACTTCTCCAAACTCCACCTTCCCCCAACAGCCAGTATGGATTCATCTGCACCTCATCCTGAAGCACTGCTTTCTGTCCCTGAAACTGTGCCTAAAGCATCAGTCAGCATAAAGAGTTTATATGGAGGAATCTGTCAGGAATTTAAACTGCGTGAATTAATTCTTGTGCAAGACTGCAAGTAGGCCTGTATAGAAAAAACTAGACAAGGGCAAGTGAAACACTGTCTTGAACCCTCTGCAGGCAAAATCTCTACTACAGAAATTGCTGTTTCAGGTGTTGGTACTTCTGATGAGGTAATATGAAGGCATAGGAATCAGGAACAGAGAGAGGCGAACTGTTTATTTCAAAGCACTGTCAGGTGCTTCAGGTAAGGAACAGCCAGGTTCATCCTCTCTGTGTCTATTAATGTGGAGATCTAAGTTTCAAGTCAAGGGGATGGAGCTGGAACTAACTTAAAAACCAATTAGAAAACAGCTAGAATGTAATTTAAAAATAAGCTTTTGAAGCGTGCTTCAGCGTGGCAGCCCACCCTCTTCTCTACTTTTATAGTTACATAGCATTTGAACACGCTAACCAGGTTTCAGCATTACCACACAAATGAAATTCATAAAACTGGGATTCTAGCTTTAAAGCAACTGCACGAATTCACAGATTCACAGACTGTTGTGAGGTGTAAGGGACCCACAAGGATCATCAAGTCCAACTCTTTAAGTAATGGCCAACCAAGTGTTGAACCCAGCACCTTGGTGTTACCAGCACCATGATTTGACCAACTGAGCTAACTGCCTGCAGTCTCAGAGCCACATTATAATGCTTTAAACACACACACTCTTTTCATGCTCCTCAGATTTTTACAAAGGGAAGTTACCTGCTGAGTCTTCTGAGGTTCTGCTGTGGTCCCTTTTGACACCTGCTGTATTTCCTTCTGAACTTCAGCAAATGCTTTATTTATTGCACTAACTTTTTCAGCATTTTTAATGTGGATCTGGGAGAGAAAAAAATACACACGTTGCTATTTTTAGCAAAAATTCCACTGATGTGAAATTTCCCCATTTTTGTGCAACTATTATGCAGCCAGTGTTATATGCTTTTCAGTATGTTTTATCTGTTACTTCATTAGGTAATCTAGTTGGGTACTAATATATTTAAAATTAAGAGTTAAACTTTCTCTATTGGAATGGGAGCCCATAGTGATCCAGAAAGAGAACACAGAGAAAACAAATGCCAGGCTTCATATGCCCTGCTATACCACCCTCAGCTTCTCTTAGCTGGGGTGGAGTCCCAGGAAGGGTTCCTTCCTTCATCCCTCTGGTGGACTGGATGCCAGCTGCCCACCGAAGGCGCTCCATCACTGCCTTGTTTAGCTGGACAGGGGACAGGAAATATAATGGAAGGCTCACGGGTTGAGAGAAGGGCAGGGAGAGATCACTCACCAGTAGCCATCATGGGCAGAACAGAGTCGACTTGGGGAAAATGAATTTCATTTGTTAAACAAATGCTGCAGAGGACTCTCAGCTCTGGCACCTGGAGCACCTCTTCACCCTCCTTCTTCACTGACCCTGCTGTCTGCAGGGCTGTTTCTCTTAAAAATTCTCACTCCTCTGTTCTGACTGCTGCTGGGGGTGTGCTTCTTAACTACATCATCTCAGAGGCACTGCCAGTCCCTGATGGGCTCTGCCTTGGCCAGCAGCATATCCATCCTGGAGCCAGCTCACATTAGCCCTTTCAGACATGAGGAAGCCTCTGACAGCTTTTTAGAGAAGCCACCCCTGTAGCCCCTCAAACCTATTACAATTTGTAAATGATTTCACCATTTTGAGTTTCATCCAGTAGCTTACCTTTCATCATCACACCTTGCACCCTAATTGTTCGTACTATAGGTCTAGCCAACAATATCGACTGGGGTTTGCTGCAGTATTTAAAGAAACTCTTCGGCTGTAGCAGAGTGGGATGTGCATCTCTGTGCACCTCAGTCATTCCTTTAGCCCAAGCCTGCCTCTGTAAGTTATTTTATCAAAGATGCTTGCTTTCAAAGAGGAAGAGCTAGAATATGGACCCGTGTTGTGCTCTGGGGACAACTATCTGTGGTAGAGGAGCAGGGTGGATGCAAGAGGGCATAAACTCTCAGCACTATAGCAAAGTAAGGTTCAGCTGATTTCAGCCCTAGAACCTGCTGCTACTGAAATCTGGAACATGATCCTTGCCAGGTAATGACCTATTACATTGCAAACATTCCAGAAGCACGCTCATAGGTCTTCAGGCAACCCCAAATTTCAGGATGCCTACTTCTGTTCCAAAGGCTACCCCTGTAATTGACCTCTCAGCAATTTAAACAGGCAGAAGCAAACTGTGAATGGTTACACGTATTCATTTTGCTTTCAAAGCCTTCACAATTTCAGAGCATGTAACAATAATTCCATTTCTTCTGAGTGACCAAGAGAATCAGCATTAAGAAAGCAGTGCCAACAAGGCTGATAAAACAGGTCTACTCAGATCAACACTTTAACTGGGACACTGACTGGAGAAATACAGCCCCAGCTCCTAGCTCTGATCAGAGTGGATGGACTGTTGGTAACATGATGGGCAAAGACTACATGTTACATCAGTGCTTGTCACCATCTTCCAGCTTCGCAGGGGCGTTAAAAGGTTCCAGTTTTAATACGTGATATCGTCAGGTACTCAGGCAGGACTCCTCCACAGAAAGAGGCTCTATAGCTAGCACAGGTATCTACATCAAAAGTTGTATGAACAGTTACTATGGGCTTTTAGCTATTATTTTAGCTATTAACAATTTTTTTTCTGAGCATCTTCCTATACTGCTTAATGATAAGTAAATCCCATTAAGCCCAAAGGCTTAATGCATTAAAGAATACAGCTTCAAACACAGAGAATAAAATTTTACTCCTAATAAGCTACTGACTTTTCATGAATATGATTTTAAACCTGTTTATCCCTTTATTATACAGAACAGTCTAGACTAAGAGGAGATGAGATGCCAGCAACATGAAATTGTTTTTTCCAAAGTTTGTTACATTCCTGTCTGTCCACAAGATTAATTCAAGTGGCTTTGGCTTGCAGGAGGAAATCTGAAACAGCCTTTTTTTTAGAGCTATTTGCTTATGTTTGTCCAGCACACTGCAACTGCACCAAATGGAAAAAATAAGCCACTATCTGCTTTTAATACTTCTATTAACAGATGCTTTTCAAAAGGGACAGCTGAACTCTTGCAGAGCACCAACCTCAGGCTGGAGGCAGGGTTTGAGAAGATAACATATAACAACTCACTGCTACCCACAGGAAAACTTGTGCTTAGATCACCCCATCCCGCTTCCTCTGCACTGCTCCCTGCTCCATGACCCACTCTCTCCCTCCTTTGGGCTGTGCGCCTCTACAGACACAAAAATAACATTATTTTTGCTTCGTTGTTTTTCCATTGCTTTAGTATGTTAAATTGGCTCACAGAAACATCTGCAAAGCATCACAGCCCACATAAGGGGCAAGAAAGGGGCAGAAAGGATTTAAGAGCAGAATATCCATCAGTGTGCACTCCTGGGTCTGTTCACTGCATCTCACTGACAGCTGTACTTGACAGCTGAGGCAAATAAACAGCTGCTGGATCAGAAAAGGCTCTATCCTTTCTGCTTCTTCCCCACTAAAATGCTTCTCTTTGCATTCATTCATTCACAATTAAGTTTGTTCAACTCACCAACCCAGCACATAAAAATGCAAAATGCATTTTTAATTGCTTTTGCTGCTGATTTAGCAAATTGAGTCACCTAGTGGGCGAAGAGTTCCTGAGCCAGCATCAAGGAGACCTGTGGGAACGTAGCCCAGAGCCTGGCACAGGGATCCCCTCCTGGGACCAGGAACATGATGGAAAGCAGCACGATTTCCCCTTGTTAGTTGTACTAACTATGCCCGGTGCTTCGGATCAAGGCGTTCTGTTAAACTGTACCCTGAAATACACCCTCAGTGGCGCTGTGAATGCAATCCAGAGAACGCAAACTCGCTGAACTGCTGATGCGCCCTTTAGCATCGCATTCCCGAGGACAAGGCGAGATGCTATCAGACACTTCCCAAACGACACCCCCTAAGCGCAGCCTGATGTCTTCTGTGGCATATGCCTGCAAATTAGTCAAAGGAACTTCTTGTGCTTCTCTTTTTGCCGTTGATAACATCCACATACAAACCAAACTTTCGGGTGAAAGTCGTGCGCTTTGCCGTTTTGTGCCCGGACGCACACTGCCCCTAAAACAGCTCGATTTAATCAGTTCCGAGCGCTTCCTCCGCCGCGCAGCAAAGACGGGGAGGAAACCCCGCCGGGCCGAGGCCTCCCGCGGGCGCCGCAGCAGGCGGGGAGNTCTTGCCCATGGCGGCGGCTCCGGGCGCGGGCGGGTGACGTCACACGGGGCAGTGACGCGAGGAGCCGCCAATCGCCCCCACAGCGCTGTCACGGGGCGGGCGCAGCGCGCGCGAGGCCGCCAGGGGGCGCGCGCCGCCTCGGGTGGGCGCTGTGCCGGTGCCGGTGCCGGTGCCGGTGCCGGGCAGGACGGCGCGGGTGTGGTGTGCCCAGACCTCTGCTCCCACGAACCCCGTTCATGGATCGTTGCCTCAACAGGCCATAATGGCTCCATCTATCGGGGTCAATACGGGCGCCTTTGACACATGATAGACAATAATTGCTCTTGCTTAGAGACTTTTTAGTTCATGGATCATTNGGCCGTCCCACACCCCGGCCGGCCCCTCCTCCCGCCGCGGCACTCACCTGCTTCAGCCCGGAGGTGACGGGCCGCGCCTTGCCCTTGGCCTTGGCCCTGAGGACGCCGCTGCGGGCGATGCGGAACACGCTGCCGGCCTTGGCGGCCCCGCCGCGGCTCTTGCCCATGGCGGCGGCTCCGGGCGCGGGCGNCGCCTGTCCCTTCGCGAACCCTTCCCGGTCCGGTCCCGGCCTCAGCCTCCACTCCGGCTCTGCTTGCCTCTCCCGCGCCTTCGCAGCCAGCTTCTGCAGCACGGGAAAGCTGAGAGCTCCTTGCAGTGCGCACGCAGCCCAAGCGCCCAGTCCCAAGCTCCGCGTTGCCACAAGCTAGTGCCCACGGCAGCCCCCGGCACACGGGGCGTTAGGATAAAAGAATAAATTCCCAGTGGGTTGTGGGACACTCTCCTGCCTCACTGCCCCGCCTGGGAAAACGTGGAGTCTTCCTGCGGCGGATTCCAAAGGGAATTTGGTTTACACCCCTGGAGAAAAACAGGAGGGGATGCAGTGGTGCGCACTTGGCTTTACTTTCGGGAGTGGCGGGGGTGACCCCAGGAATGGACACTCCCGTCTTTCCCTGCCGCACAACTCGTGCTCTGGCGGGACGGGGGCTGCACCTTTCCTCTGTTGGAGCGGGCCCTTGAGAGGGCACTTGAGGCACTGCCTCCCCTGGGCCGCCCCGACGGTGCTGGGGGGAGGCTGGGGAGAGGCTGGGCGGCGAAGGGCTTGGGGCGAGAATAGGCACGGACGGGCCGGGAGACCGGAGCGCTGCAGGTCTCCTTATCAGCGCCGAGGATCGGGGCGTCGCCGCCCGTCCCCTTCAAATCGGGCGCAGCCGCCTCTCCCGCCCCAGCCCGTCCCGTCCCGTCCCATCCTGTCCGTCCCGTGCCGTGCCGTGCCGTGCCGTGCCGGCAGGAGAGCAGAGCCATGCTGCACTGGGGATACGACGAGCACAACGGTAGGGAACGGCGGGCGCGGCGGGGGCCGCTGCGGCGCTTCCCGCGGGGCCGTCGGGGCGCCCAGCGGGGTCCCGCCGGGAGCACCTCCCGCCGCTGGCCTCGGCAGCTCCCTTGCCCTCGGGAGAGCTGGATGAGCTGAAATGCTTTGCAGCGTGAGATCGAGCAGATTTTTGTCTCTCGGCATTCTGCAAGGCAGGCGGCTGAGAGAGGTGTCCGTGCGTGCGGCATCGCCTGCAGAGCCGGGCCGGGCTTGGCTCCGGGTCGGGTCTGTCGCGTTCCCGGTTGGGATTTCGTTCGCTCGTTTTGCTGAACAGTTGCGTGCACAGATCGAGTACGTGGTAGACAGCCACGCTGATCGGAACTGCTGTACCGGCAGTGCTTTTCTGATTCCAGCTGTGTTCTGCTTCTGTTACACGGTGGGAAATTTTAGTTACCTGGCTATATCTAAATGTATAACTATGCACCTAAGAGGAGATGCTTTTGTATTTTAGTTGTTCCATGGTTTCCTTCATCTTGACAGTCTTTGAAGTCCCAAGATGGGCTCATCATCAGGCTTAAAGACTTTGCTCTGTTTTGCATTTTAAGTCATGCAAACGCTGCTCCAGTGTGCAGACGGTCTCACAAGTCATGCAAGTAGAAATGAAAGTGTTTCTGTAAACTGTAGGCTCAGCTCTGATAAAGTACATGGAATAACTTATATTGTCTGTACACAGAGAAATGAAACTCCATGACTGTAAAGGGAGACAGCTATATATTTGCATATACTAATGCCTATAAGAATATGCTTTGTGTATATGATTATTTAGACTTTGGAACACTGTTTGTGGAAGAACTACCTTTCCTTCCTGGCCCTCTTGTTCCATCTTTTCTGGATGGATGTACTTTTCCTGAAAAACTGGGTGGTGGTGGATCACAGGGATGTTGCAATGATTGGGTGTGTTATCTGCTGTTGTGCAGTCTACCCTACCCCTCCCCTGAAGACGTAAATGGGTCTTGTTTTGCAAATTTTTTCTCCATGGGTTTCCATGTTTTGAGCTTCACCTGCACCGTCCAGATAAGAAGCCCACTTTCCCTCCCTTATCCTATCTCTTCATGTTTGCTATTCTCAACTTCTAGAGAGGGGAGGCCACCAGAATTTCTATTGGGGTGGCCCTGGACCTTGCTTGAGGCCCCATCTCTCCTGTAAAACTCTGTTTACTGCCTGCCTGGTAACATATTTGAAGTGGAGTTTGCCTTTCACTCCTTTCTTGGAGCCCCACAGCAGCTGTGGGGTGGATAGTTCATCATCAGTCCATCCCCTTCACCACACCTTTCACAGAAGACTGAAGGAGGGAGGCATGGATTTTGAACACTTCAGTACTCTTCCCTAGCACCAGTTTTATTTCTCAGCTTTTTCTCTTTTAATGCATTTATTTTACTGATTTGGCTTGTTTTTCTTGTTTGAGTGAGTAGTAGATGAAGGAAATTGCTCTGATTCTTGAAAAATTTTGTTGCCCTTCATGGGTCTGAAAATAGTTGCCCTGAAACTAATATTACCTTCTACAACTGAGACAGAAATAAAGTGCAATTAAATCTGGTGCAGTTACACACTATGGTTGACTGCCTGAAGAGTTGAAAAGACAATTGTGTTCACTCTGAGTTCTGCATTTGTTACTTGCAACAGTCACAACATAAATCATTATGTGCATAAACTGTCAAATATTAAAACATACATGTCTGCATATATGGAATATCTATGTTTAAGGGCATGGGCTCACTGTTATGTACAGTATTCAAAGTTTTGGGGACTGACCCTGGCTGGATGGGAGAGAAAATAGACTGAAAGGCTCATGCGTCAAGATAAGGATAGGGAGAGATCATTCACAAGTTAATTTCATAGGCAAAACAGACTTAATTTGGGGAAATTAGTCTTCATTGTTGCTTATAAAATCAGAGTAGGGTAATGAGAAAATAAAGTAAAATCTTTAAAACACCTTCCCTCCAACCCTCCCTTTATCCCAGGCCAAACTTCACTCCTGACTTTCTCCATGTCCTCTCCTGCAGCAGCTGCAGTCATTTCATCCCATGTTGTCTCTGCCTCTCCCTTCTCCTTGGTGGGAGAACTCCCCACACTCTGCCCCTGCTCCAGCCTGGGGTCCCTCCCATCGGAGACAGTCCTTCATGAACTTCTCCATTGTGAGTGCTTCCCACAGGCTGCAGTTCTTCACAAACTGCTCCAGTGTGGATTCCCCATGGGGCCCCAAGTCCTGCCAGCAAACCTGCTCCAACCTGGGCTTCCCATGGGGTCCTACCAGGAGCCTGCTTCAGTGTAGGCTGTCCATGAGGTCACAGCTTCCTTCAAGACATATCCACCTTCTCCAGTTGTGACCCTCCATGGGCTGCAGGTGGATCTCTGCTTTGCTGGGGACCTCCATGGGCTGTAGGGCACAACTGCCTCATTCTGGTCTTCACCATAGTGCAGGGAATCTCTTCTCTGGCTCCTGGAGCATGTGCTTCCCCTCCTCTTGGTGTCCGCAGAGCTGCTTCTCTCACATATTCTCACTCCTCTCTTTCAGCTGCTGTTGCACAGTAACTTTTTCCCCTTTTTAAGTCTGTTATCCCAGAGGTGCTAGCACTGTCCCTGATGGGCCCAGCCTTGTTCAGCAGTGGGTTCATGCTGGAGCCAGCTGGCATTGGCCCTACTGGACGTGGGGGAAGCTTCAGCAGCTTCTCACAGAAGCCACACCTGCAGCCTCCCTGCTACCAGTATCTTGTCACACAAACCTAGTGCAGAAGTTCTCGATTACTTTGATGCATGTATTTCTGAAATGCATGGAGGTGTTATTTTAAGTCTATGAAAATCTTGGCTTTTGCTTTCTTGCTGCTTTTCTTACCTCACAGTTTTAATGTTCCTTATCTGTAGAGATATAATACTGAAATATTGAAAACTGGTTTCAGTGTGGCATCATGCATGCTTTTCACTGCTGCTCGAGGTTCCTGTCAGGAGGGGAATGTTCTTCCCCTTCAGTCCTTTTTGGTTTACAGGGGAATTGCTTTAGGTAAAAGGCAAATCACAGAATGAGTAAAGCTGGAAGGGACCACAGTGAGAAATCAATTGTCTTCAGTTTACTATTTGTTTAATGAAATATATGGAAATTATTTACATGAATTGTCTCTTACTGCAAAATTTCTCTTGATCTAGTTACTACTGTAATGCTGAGGCATTTTATAAATAAAAGGGATATTAATTTATAGAATATAGAATCTTTTAGATTTCAAAAGACCTTTAAGATACTTTAGTCCAGCCATAACTCCTTATGCATTTTTTCTTTCTGAGAATAATTACATCATTTCAATATCTGCATTAAAAAAAAGTTTCTTAATTTTACCCATTATGAATATTTAATTGCTTTTATTTGAGATAATCTTACTGTAACCTAATATGCAACCAAATTACTTGCAAACCTAACTTTGTAAATTTGAGTGCTCTGTGTTTGATAAACTGGGCAACGTAGTCTCTTTAGAAATAAATGAGGATGTGATCCTGTCAAGGTCAGACCATACTAAAATAATGAATTTTCTATATATAATAACAAGCTGTCAAAAAAAACCACCAAACCCAAACCCCTTTTCACCTGTACATGCTCCATTTATGCACATATAGAGGCTCACTGGAACTCAACTGTATCCTGTAGCATCTTCACTGGGCTTGTCTCAAATTATCCTGCTGATGAAATTTATAATCTTTAGCTTCAGCTGGATAGAAATGCAACACTGTGAGGTGCTATAGTGAGTTCTGTTTCCTGGCAAATTCCTAACTGCCTTCATTGTGAGATCTGTTTCATGAACTGGATGTGTGCAATGCTGGTGAGTGGTATATGCAATAGTCTGACCTGAAAGTGTCAGACAATTCATTGCCTTTGGTAGTGCTGTGTCCCAAATAAAGGCATGAAATCTTCACGGCAGATGGTTCAGGTTTTTGCCATAAATCTCAGTCACAATGGCTTTGATTGTTAAGAGCTACTAGAAATTGCCTCTAGCAACAGAGCATCTTCCCAACAACAGGAGAGGATTTCATAAGTTCAAAAATTGATATATTAATCACTTCCATTCAGTAAAGGAAAAAATGAAGGGAGGTGAACCATTGAGTTATACTCCCTGGATATGTCTTAAAGTGCATATTTAGAACACTGAAGTTGGCATTATTTTAATACGGAGGCATCTAATTCAGATCTGAATTCAGAAGAAATTTTCACCCTGGAGATCACACTGGCTTAAATCTGATTGTATGACATACATTTGAGGATCTCTTTCAACAGTAATGACTTTTTACAAGTCATACACAAAGTTTGTGTTGGGGTAGGGTCTGTAGTAATGAATTGAGTCCCAGTTTTCCTAGAGTGGCCAAAGTACAATAATTGTACTAGCTGATAGATTACCTAGTAAGGAACTTCTTGATATAAACTAGTGATACAAACTGAGTTGAAGTTTCTTGATATTTTCCTGTATATTTTGAAAAGTCAGGTGTCTGGTAGTTTGTTTTTCTGGTAGATGTTTAATCCCCATAGCAAAACAGTGTTTTGGTCATCTGAGCCAAGATCAAGTGCAAAACCAGCAATAATGTCTTTTTAGAACTGAATATTGTTGTTAAATAATTATCCAGTGACAGAATCACAGCCTTGGGTCCTCTTTTTGGCACCTTTGTATTATTTCTGAATGCAAGTCATCCATATTATTTAATTCAAATAACTATAGTTATTTCTGAGACAGAGGAATAGGACCAAGCAGTTAAGCACATAAATATTTTTTTGCCTTTTCTCAGTTAAGGAATATTAGAAATACTAAAATTAAGTAGCAATAAGCTTTTTCTAAGCACCCCAAATCACGGTAGTAAGATATAAATTATGGAGTGTTGCTTCTTACAAATAAAATTTTGCATTGTGTCCCTAACTACAGGGTATTAGGATCTAAACACAACTAAAATTATATTCTAAACTGTATGTTGTTAGAATATTGAATAGCTTTGATGACCATTCGTGAAGTGAGAAGAATTGAGTTTAAACAGTTTTATGTTTCAAACCAGTAGGATTTTTATCTTCTGCCTTAGAATCTATTTCTTTATTGAGTTTATTTAATGAAGTAATTAACAAAAGTACTTTTTACTAAATCAAGACTGAAGGCATTTGTTCTGAGGTTTAAGTCTTAGGCTGTTCTTTACAAGTTTTTCCCACTTGTATTTTTCAGTGCAGCTCAGAGGAGAATCATTCTCTGCCCAGGTGCTGCGCAAGCTGGGGCCCCACGGCGCTGGGGGCGCTTCCCTCCCTGATTTACTGCCGGGGTGCTTTTAGCACCTGGGGGTTTCTGAGCTATGTTCACTTCTATTGAAATTGAAGTTGAGGAAAGAAAAACAGCTTTTGATGTTTGGCTATTAACCACTGCATCAAAGGTTTTCATTCTTTTTTGTCATCCTGTTTATTTAAGTGCTAAGCCATCCAGAAAGACCCAAACCCAATTTTTACACTGAGGTCAGTTGTCTTCAGTATAAGGAGTTACTCATGAGGATTTCCAGTGATGCACGTATTATAAGACCAGGTTCCGATGCTCATATTAAGTTTTTCTTATATCCAGTCTCTCTAAATTGATTTATTATGCTTCTTAATGATTATAAGCCTGGAGGAAAAACAAGTGCTGTGCTCTTAAGACTGAAAGATCGTTTGCCCTGCAGACTTTCACCTTTCTCTTTTTCCTTTCTTCTTCCCCCTTGCTTTCCCCTCCTTTCCATCCTAAACCTTGTTTTCTGTCTTTACTTTATAGAATATATTCCCCAGGCAACTTATTCATATTTTTTTTTACTCTCTTATCCAAATATGGCACAATAAACAATGGCACATATCTTCTTATTGTGAATCATGGGCAGCGCTCTGATGTTTAGTACGTAAAAACAGGTAACTCAAACATCTTATCAATGAAGCTTTTCTTACTGTTTTAGGATGTCATTTGCCATTTTCTCATGTCCATATTACTGATTTATTAGCTTTCCAGCTAATGTTTGGCTTAGCCTGCTTAGGGAGAGAGAAAGGTTGAGATGACTAGTATTGATTAACAGCTTCTGTAGTCCTATAATTCCTACCTAGGTCTGGTGAATGGGGCTGCATCTGTGCCTGGAAGATCTACTCTCATCAGCTGAAGGCAGTAGAAATGCAAGCCTCATGCAGGCACCACTGTCCTGAGTGTTCCTGTTCTTTGATTTGTCAGTGCTTCACTAGTGTGTGTAAGTGTGCCTGTGTGCATGGAGACTTCATGATTGGAGGGTGACAGTGTCTCTTTGTTGTGACTGCTGGTGGGCTGGGAGGAGGTGATCGGAGGTGCAGCAGTGCTTAGGTTCCAGGCACTGCCATCAGGCAGGCTCCAGCAACCACTCAGCATTTTTTGACATCACCAATCACCTTTTTTGACATCTCCCTATCTCATTCAGAGTGATCAGTAGAAGATGTGTTCTCAGGTCTCTTGCAGCAAATGACTAAGGCATAAAAAAATCCTTAATGCGGGAATTTGCACAGAAGAGAGGTAATCCTTAAAGACATAATGAGACATGATATGAGGCAAAAATGGCATGTCAAAAATTTATTGGGACATAGTGCCTGTTGGATACAGGATGCCTGATTAAATGAGCATTTGTTGTATTTGTCTTGTGCATAGCTGAGTCTTAAATGGGAATAATTAAGTATCTACACACTGCATGTGGCTCTGTTTAAAGGTGCATGCAAGATACATGAAGGGGTCCTGAGAGCTGCTGTTGCAATATGAAGCAGCAAAAGTAGCTGAATATTTTGATCTGTGTTTTCCTGATGCATTATTTTTGAATTTAAAAGATGCAGATGAGGACAATTCAAGCAGAGTTTTCTTTCATAAAGATGAGGGTGCTGTCAGCAATTTAGACTTCTCTTCCAATGCATTGCAGGGCCTGCCCACTGGAAAGAGGTTTTTCCTGTCGCTAATGGAGACCGTCAGTCACCCATTGACATCAAAACTGAGGAAACCAAGTATGATCCCTCCCTCCGTCCTCTAAATCCCAGTTATGATCCAGCTTCTGCTAAAATCATCCTTAACAACGGGCACTCCACCAGTGTGGAGTTCGATGACACCATCAACAAATCAGGTTTGTTTTTTTATTGTTGCACTGTGACTTCCTCCACCAATTCCTAAACAAATGCCTACAGCCTGGGCACACCTCACTGCTGGGTATGAACTCCTTATAAACAGTAAGGCTTTGCTCCTCTGGATGAGAGATTCCTTTTTTCCCTGTCTTTCAGCGTGATACAGTGTGGGAACATATTTGGACACAAGTTCAAGGTTGTGTTTCTCAGAAAGTGCTGGGATTCCCTACTCACAGGAGTGGTTTGATCCACTCCAAACAGCTGGATAGTGCCATCCCCCTGTTTGAACAGTGTTGTGTACAATTTTTCAAATGCTGCTCTCTCTCTCTCACTGCAGATGAATCCTTTATGTCTCATTACAGGTTCATTCCAACCGAATCGCTCAAATCTCTTATCTGAATTTAGCTGCAGGTTTGATTATATGTTTTTCCCCTTTTTACAACCGATACTCAGACTTCTTGTGTCGAGTAAGAGCCAATATAGAACAAATGAAATAGATCCCAAGTAACCCCTTTTCTTCTTTGAAAAGTGTTATTGTCCCAGTCTTTTCTAGGAGTATGTAGCTTCCCTTTTTGCAAACAGTAATTCTTAGAAGTTCTCTGGTTTATCACAGTCTTTGTAATGTTAGTGCCTTCCTCTTTAAAATCTTCTCTTGGATTTTGGGCAAGCCAGCATGCCTCCCCTTGAAGCTGTAGGAGTGCAGAATCTTCAAGAAATAAAACAATTTTGTGGCTGTGTGAGGCTCAGCTGAGGATCCAAGACCATATGATGGCTTTCACAATGGTCAAAGCCAGAGAGGGACTAATTTTTGATGACCCTGTCCATTAGTCCTAAGGACTTATTAACTCATAGAGACATAGATGGAGACACCATCATGTTTTTGTTTCCTGAACAGTCTTAGTTTTAAATTTTCTGTCAACATTGGATGTTGCCTGAAAGCCACCAGCTGACCATCAATGATCGGTCTGACCTCGTGTCAGATGCCACGGAACTTCCCAGAATTAATCTCTGCTTCAAGCCTAGTAGACGCTGGTGAACTAAAGCACATCTCTTAGAAAAATATACAATCTTGATTTCAAATTTTCCAGCGATGATGAACCTACCACAGCCTTTGGTAAGTTGTTCTAATTGTTAATTACCCTCACAGTTTAAAAAAAAAGGTAATGAATGTGAATGAACCAAGAACCTCTTCGACTTTCTTAACTCCATCCATGAAGTGACAGGGCCTGAACACGGTGTTTCTCTAGGCTTCCCTGGTACCAAAGCAATGGTAATGTGATCCTCCTCTTACTGCTTTCCTCAGGCTGTATCTCCAAGGATGTAGTTCATATCATGGCAAAGCACTGACAGATATTGATCAGATAATTAGCAGATGGAATCCCCAGTCGTCTTTAGTAGACTCCATATCTTCTATGTGTGGACCAGATTCTTCAGTCCACAGCCATAAACTGAGTAATACACTACTTTCCCTAATATTTGTCACTGACAAACTTTATCAGTAATGTTTTTGTTTTCTTTCAGGTCATTGCTCAAAAAATACTGAATTTTCTAGGGCCCAAATTTGGCTTCTGGGGCACCCCTGTGAAGTAAGAACTTCTGCCATGTGTTGGTTTCATGAAAAAAAAAATCAAATTAATTGGTACTAAATACGCTAGCATCTTCTAATGCATTATTAAATGACTTCCACTTGAACTATTTCTTCACTTTGGTCAGCATTGGAACTGGGCTGTCAAGTCTGTAATTGTTCGTGTAAGTCTGTTTATGCTCTTTGGTACCACATTAGCACCATTCTTTCAAATTTTTCTATTGATCTTTTTCCAGCATTTTTCAAAATTCAAGATACTGATATTTGCCTTAAAAGCTTCTGACTACCCTCTTCCTTAAGTACTGTTGGAATGGGAGGGTTTTACCATCATTGTGATGTGGCACAAATACATCAACAGGCCATTTTCCACGCTTTTCAGCAGAAGTATTTCATGCTGGTGCACTTCTACATAATAATCTTTCCTCAGCCAGTTAAAACACTGATCATTACATATTTCTAGGATCATTTGTCTCCAAGTTTACAGTCCTTAAAAGAAGGAATTTAAAAGTGCCACTGCCCCATCTCCTCTGTTGGCTAAGTTTATAGGCTGTGTAAATCCATGTTTTTGAGTGAAGTTTTAAGGAAGTTAAATATTTCTCCCCACAGAATAAACAGTCCCAGTTCCTTTTCATTATCCAAGCTACTTGTGTTAGATAGCAAATAGGCAACTTAAAAATTCTTCTTTCATCTTTATTTGGTGTATTTTGTTCCTAAGAAAGTTTAGGTTTTGGACTAAACCTAGAAGAGAGAAAAAATTGCTATTGTCCTCCCTACTGCTCTTAACTTAAAAAACATCTGGTTAAATCTCCCATAATTTTCCCTTAAAATTTCTATAATGAGGCAGTAAACTATTCCAGACTGATTCCCAAACACTCAGAGGACATATGGAGCTGGGAGAGTGGAGTGATTTGTTTTGCCATGAATAAGGAATCTTTCTAAGTGTAATTCACATTCCCATCTCTGTGAAGAGATGTTTTGATTCTAAGTCTGACAAGAAAATTACGAGCACTTGCAAAAGCAAAATAATGAAAAGCCCAACCATATGCATGTTAGTTTGAATAGAATTAGAACAGAATAGAATAGAAATAGAACAGAACAGACTAGAATAGAATAGAGTAGACTCTTTCAGTTGGGAGGGACCTGAAGCAATCATCTTGTCCAACTGCCTGAGCAATTCAGGGCTAACCAAAAGTTAAAGTATGTTGTTAAGGGCATTGTCCAAATGCCTTTTAAACTCTGATAAGCTTGGGGCTTTGACAACCTCTCTAGGAAATTTGTTCCAGTGTTTGACCACCACTGTGGTTAAGAAATGTTTCCTAGCATCCAGTTTAAATCTTCCCTGGCACAGCTTTGAGCCTTACCCCTGAGTCCTGTCACTGGATACTTGGGAGAAGAGATCAGTATCTCCCTCTCTGCTTCCCCTCCTCAGAAGTTGTAGAGAGCAGTAAGGACACCCCTTGGCCTCCTTTTTTTCTCCAAACTAGACAAACCCAAAGTAGTTAGCTGCTCCTCATAGGACATGCCAGTTGTATGTTGCATAGGTAGCATTGGCTTAATTTTATTTGTGTTAATATAATTTCCTTTTCCTCAGATTTCAATCTGATTATAACTGGATCTAGTTGCAAATGAAGGAAAGAGCCCTGAAAATTTGTTAGGGTCCTCCAATTTCCCTCCAAATTTCAAAGTGGAAAAGAAATTCTGCTGCCATTATATTTTTACGATCCCGCTCCTTATCCATGAAACCTATATTTTGAGTTTAATTTCTTAGTGATTCCTTGAATATAATCAAGAGAGGAAACTCTTGAATGTTGCAAAATGGAAGTATTTTCCCATTTTCTGAGAAATAGCCAACCCATAGAAAGGCAACCTTGACAAGAACAGCATACCCTTTAGTGGTCCATAACCCACAATTCTGCTCAAAAATGCAATTTTCATAGTCATATCCTTGACAGGTGAGGGTTTCTGTAGTACTTCCAAGAAATGGGAAGCCTTCTGAGACAGCTTATGAGCAGGAGCAGAGGACTGTCCGAAGACTGAAGTCTGATATGAGGTTAGAGGATGTGGGTAGAGACTCCTGTTCTCTCGGTGAAGCCTTTTCCTCTGCTTGGGTTTCCAGTGCTGACTGGGGGGCCACTCAGCGGGACCTACAGGCTGCGCCAGATTCACTTCCACTGGGGATCCAACGATGAAGCTGGCTCTGAGCACACGGTGGATGGGATGAAGTATGCGGCAGAGGTAAGGCTTTACATGGAGTCATCTGTACCTCTAAGCTTGTGACCAGTTTTCCATTGCAAGAGTAATGTTGCCCCTCCTCTTCCCGCTTTTCATCTTCCCCTCATTTTATCAAAAGACAAGAGGTCTTCCTGAAGCATTTCATGTTTGGTCCTTTCTCAAAGGAGAACCTATTTGAAAGCTTTGGAGAGGATTAGAAAAGGAGTACAGAAGACAAAAGCTTGATAAGAGCAAGACTTAATGTTCAAGAGTTATTTTAAACTTTGTCTTTCATTGTTTCTTCCTTGGAGAACATTTTCAAAGTCATCTTCAGCGACAAACCACAGAATTACTGGATTTGGGGCCTGTGTAGTGTAATGTTTGTGCAAGACTTAGGAATGTTGCATTTTGTGGTGCACTTAGCAATGTGGTGGTTATGACTTTGAGAAGCACGTCATAATATCTGTGGGATGCCTGCTGTCTGTGGGGTACTGTGTTTCAGTGGAGGTGGTGTACCACAGGGAGAAGTACACCATCTGCTCTGGCATGGAGCATTCACTCCTGCTCTGTCTCCTTTGGTACATTTGAGTAATCTGAAGGAAAAAGTACTCAGTATGAGATTCCTCTTTGCAAAGGGAAGTGACATGGAGTATTTTGATGACATTGAGATCTTTAAAAACAGGTGATTCAGACAGTGTCAGAATTTTATGGGGTTAAAAAGAAGTAAAAAGTGTAAAAATAAATGGACAAATAAAAGTCATAATACTACAGAAGAAAAAGATGTAATGTATGCACTGTGGTGTGATCAGATTTTACTGGAAATGCTATAAGAGATACTGGTCAGGAAAAAGGGATCAGTTTTCTAACACTAATGGGGAAAAGTGACATTTGCAGTGTTTAAAGGCTTATGTTTTCCACAGGAACCAGGTGAGATGGAATATAAAGAATTAATAGAGGTGCTTTAAAACCATTAAGTACCAAATCCAAATTTCTAGCAGAGAAAATATGTATGTTTCCCATCTAAGAAACCAAATGGAAGGAGAAAATATCTCTGAATTTCTAGCCAGTCTAAAAGCCTTTCTGTTACCTGTTGGTTGGGTAACCCTGCACAAGAAGCTCTCTAGATGTCACTTTGGCTTTGGGATAAGAAACTCAGAATTAAAACCAAGGCTTCTGAATATTGTTCATACAAAAGAAAATACCTGAGAAGGAGACATGAAGATGGTTTCAGTGCTCACCTTTTTAAGGAAGATGTGCAAGATTTCAAGAAAAAGCATTGACTGAATTGAAGAAAGAATTAATGTACAGGTAAAGAAGACTGCAAGGTTTGGCCCCTAAGCCCTCCTGGAAGCAGAAGGGATCCACGGCTCCATTCTTTGTGACAACATACGATCTGGTCAAGGTCTCTTCACAAGCTGCAGTGACAGAGTGGTGGTAAGACGGGATATATTCCTTAAAGAGAAGTCACAAGCCATTGAGAATGGGTCTGTACCCAAAAGTGTTTCACGCTCTGTTTGTCTGGGGGTTTTGTTTTTGGGAGGATTACGTTGTTGGGGGTTTTTTGGCAAAGCTATGAGGGAGTGGGGGTGGGCTTTTAGTAGCTGTGGGAATTTTCCTTTTTGTTCTTTGTTGGGTTGTTTTTGGTGGGTTTTTTTTTTCAAATGCACAATAAAATAATTTCTGACTGAGAGTATCTGTTTCCTTTTTTGTGTATGTAAGAATGTAATTGTTTAAAAGATGTTCAGCGTAGGTTCTCTGAACTTATAATAGGGAGCGGTGCAGACACTAGGAGCTCCAGGATCTTAATGCACTTGAGAAAGGTTTAGTGGACAGTGTTCTCCTCCTGGGTTAGTTTATAATATTCATAGTAACTTTCCTTTAAGGATTTCTAAAGCTGTGAGCCAGCATGTGTGTCATTGTGTCTGTACATGTATTATTATTGACTACAGTGGGATTCCTTACTTGCTGGAAGTAATGTTGCAGCACTTTAGAGCCCAAATGCTTAACAAACATTGATATCAAGTAAGACCAAGTAAGAGTTCCATTTTAGAGATATGGAAAATTGAAACTCATAGAGATTAAGCAAGGATTGATATTTAGAATAAAAATCTTCATACTCCTAGATGCCTATTTCAACCATGCAGCTATGTTGCTTCATGTAGAAATCCTTTAAAGCAAGTTTCAGCTTTCCTAAATTGTTCTTACTTTACTTGTCTTGTAGGTGCTGTGTTCCAAAAGGAAGCCTTTTTTTTTTTTTCATGGGTTCATCCCAGTTTAAGTCGTTCAATGGAGTTGCTTTTCAGCATTCTTAAAGTTCAAAATCTGAAAAGATGGTCCCCAATTTTAGAAAAGCCAATCTCATGCCCTGCTTCTGAGCATCTTTTTCTAAAAACTGTGTGTAATAAGATTTACTAATCCATTGAGGATTTGTGAAAGTAATTTATGTTTGTGAAGTACTTAGACTTAAGTGCTGTGTGAGTGTGCTCTCTCCAGTTTGGCAGTCAGACCATTGCTCAAGGCTGGGACAGCCTGGCACCTCCGAGGAACCAGGAGCTCCTGTCATGAAGTGTGGTCAGGAATTAGGAAACCTGGTTTAGCAGGAGGGACTTAGGTGGCATGGAAGTAGACATCACAGGCTTTTCCCACCTGGCTGGCTAGTGTCTTTAAGCTTCTTAAGCAAATATGAGAGGACATTTCCAGAATAATGCATGTTGGAAATTCAAATGCTCAAGCCTGAGATAATCTAGCTGCTTGTAAGGGCGTCACTACTGGTAGTCGTAGAAAATAACATTTGGAAAGTGTCAAAAATGAAATGCTGATGTTCCCTTGAGCTAAACAAGGGAAAAAGGGTCAGAGCAAGTTTAATGTGTACTTGCCTTTTTTCTAGCTACTTATGTGGATGATTAATGTTGCTGAAAGCTTGATTAAAGAAAAAGAGGAGTAAAATACTAATGACATGCTCATGAATTTCAATCACTTTTTAAAATCAGCTGTAGTAAAAATGGATTTAAAACCTCTAGTTATATAACCATTGGCTTTTTTTGTCTTCCCAGTTCAAAATCTGGGGACCCAACAGCAATTTGACAGGCACTGTGGTGTGCCAATTGCTGCTAAATTTTTAATAATCCTAGCCACTGGAAATGCTTTTGCCATTTGTGTGAACTACAGATTTACTGATTTCATGAAATATCTGCATTTAGAACACTGAATGGTTCTGCATACAAAAGAGTGAAGTAGAATATCAAGCCCAGTAATGTTGTAGTATTAATTTGCCACTACTTGAGTTCAGCGAGAGTTGATGCTGTCTGTGTCTCTTGCTTTTCAGCTTCATGTGGTCCATTGGAACGCAGAGAAGTATTCCAGTTTTGTTGAGGCAGCTTCTCAGTCAGATGGATTAGCAGTCATGGCTGTATTTCTGAAGGTAAGAAGAGAATGTGTCAGCCCTCATAATGAATCTGCCTTATAAGCCCAAAGAGATAATGGTGATGGTTGGTGTAATTATTGCTAAAGAGATACTTGTTTTATACTTATTTCCTTCATAGTGTTTAGCTGCCAATGTAGAAAGCTGTGCTTCCTTTAAGAATTAAAGTATCAGATTAACAGATTATTCAAGGCAGACAAACTCTTCACTTTTCCTAGTCTGCACGCCCATACAACATTAGATGTGGAACTTCATTCAGCTGCCCCTCTTTGGATCCCAGTAACTTGTTCTTGACTAGCAGGTTCCTTTAGAAGGGCAACTTGATTTAAATGTTTCTTTAATGGCTTGTTTCTGAGCTGGTAGTTTCTTCTAGAAAATAGTAATAATTAAAAAATGCAAACCCAGAAACTGGAGAATTTCCTAACAGTTATTTTATACCTTTTTGCCTTTTCTACCTGTTCTAAGATTAAATTCGTGCAGCAGCTTCATTGAGTTCTGTTTGAAGAAGCAGATGGGGAATTCACACAATCTGTGGCAAAAGATAGGGCTTTGGTCAATTTTGTGGTTTCTGGTGGCTGACACAGCTTCCTGAGAAGAGCTAGTACTGGTGCTGGCACAGTCAGAGAGCCATTCCATGCAGCAGTTGCAAAGAACTGCTTCAGCATTTGAGTAATTCTGTCTTTCCAGTTTGCATTACAGTGACTCAAGGGAAGTGTCACTGGATTTCTTAGCGCACAAATTCTGTTTGGAATGTTCTTACGTAAGAACAGTGTTTTCACTGTTATAAGCAGTTTAAATTTCTGATGTTAGTCTGTAACTTTCAATATCCCACATATTAAAACATGAAAAATAAATTATTTCTCTTCCTCTGTAGTGAAAAGTTTGTAATTCTTTTGCAGCTGAAATAATTGCTATGAGTAGCCAGAATAATATCAGCAAAGAAGTGGATCTTTGTTATGACCAGTTTTATTTCTAAGGACCAGCTAGTCACAGGCTTGTACTCACAAAATGCATCAGATCTTACAGTCACTTCAGTATGGTTATATAAAGCAGTTTCGTTATGCATTTGCTTTTTATTAATTTTTGTTGCTTTTCTCTGAAGCTCCAGTGTTTCTTTTTCCTTTGGTGTTAATAGATTGGTGAATGCAACCCTCAACTCAAGAAGATTACTGATCGCTTGGACACCATCAGAATCAAGGTGAACAAATACTTCTAAAAGAATAATAATAATGGTGGTTACCTTTGTTGGGGTTTTTTATTTTTTGGTAGGGTTTTTTATTTTTTGAAACCTGGCTGCTGCTCTCTGCACCTTCTTGTTTCCTAATCCCTAGCGATTTATATCTGATTTGATACAGTTAATGTGCATTCTGTTTAGGTTGAAAACTAAGTAGACAAAATGTATTTTTTTACACAGTAAAAGATCAGAGGAAAAGGCTAATTCCTTACAGAACCCAGTCTCTGATAAATCTGTTGCTATGAGGATAGTAACAGGGGAAGAACATACTTTATGGAAAGTTGTAAAAAAGATGAGGGAAAGACTTCCTCCCCTGTTTTGCTGAGGTACAGGGTGAGAAATAACCTATTGTTTGTGTGAGAGAAATCAGCCAGACTCTCAGCATGATGTTTCAGACAGACATCTCTGGCCTGGTATACGGTACAGGGAGAAGCAGTTAGTAACTCCTGGGAGGAGTGAGTGGGGAGGGAAGCAAGTGGCAGTAACCTCTAGGGTTACTCTGCCAGCCCCACAGAGACCACAGTGAAAGTCTAACACCTTCTCTCCTCTCCCCACAACTTCCATCTCATGGTCATCTGTAACTCTGGGGAGCCTGTGCTAACATGACACCTTTGATGGTGTCCTGCTGGCATCAAGGAAAGGCACAGCAAAGCTGTTACCGACGTAAGACCTCTTCAGAAGGGCACTGATGAGGACCTCCTGTCATCACCCAAGATGCTGCCAGCCCACCTGATAGTGGAACAAGCTCTACCTCCTTTGGCATGATTTACCTTGGCCTCTTGCTTTTAAATAATATTGCTCTGGTATTTCTTTTTCTTTTATTTCTTTCCAGGGGAAAAAAGCACTATTCACAAACTTTGATCCCAGCTGTCTGCTTCCAAAGTCCCTGGACTACTGGACTTACTTTGGCTCTCTCACTGTTCCACCTCTTCTTGAGAGTGTCATCTGGATTGTTCTGAGAGAGCCCATAAGTGTTTGTTCTGAACAGGTATTTTTTGATTTTTCACTGCTATAGAAATTGCTTTTGTAAGACTTGAAATTGTAAATGCCACCCAAAATTACGGTGTTTTTTACAGGCCGTGGCATTGCAGACCTTATAAGGTTTTCAAAAGGCAAAATTTTTGTATCAAATTTATTCTTACTTCTTGTTGTCTTTCTTGCCGTAATGGCTATTTATTATTAATTTTTAAAAATAATCTGCATACTCTAAAAACTAATAATCAAAAATAACCCACAGGGAACTTAAAGAAAAAAAGAGTTGTGGTGACACTTAGAAATTCTGGAATTCCAGTTGATTTAATTATTTGCATAATAATTATGCAAATTATCCTGCTCAAACCTCGTCTTTGGCATTTTTATCTGGCAGACAAATAGTAAATTTTTTCTTGCTATCCAAATACATAAAACTTGATGAACTTACTAGAATTGTGAAAAGCAAATACAACTGTAATAAGTTGGGGTTATGCTAGGCTGTTTTAGGAAAGCTGTGATACTACATAAGAGCCTATTTACATTTCTTGATAAAGCTTCATGCTGTATCTTAACTCGGCAACAGTGACACCCAGCGGGCTAATCCTCTTGGGTGTAAAATTTTTCTGAGACCACATACTCATCAGAAATGGTGACTTCAGTCTTTGCTCAAAATGTTAAGAGAGTTCCCCTGAATGGGTTGCTTGTTAGGAAACCTCAAATTCTGTTTGTAACTGATTTGAAGTAATTTAATTGCTCAATGAGAGTATTTTTCTCTTCCATATCTCTTACTCTCTCCCTTCAATCTGGCTTTGCAAGGCTCGCTGCAATATGTACGGATGTAGGATTGAAAACTTGTGTTAAGGTATCAACTTTCCAAAGACAAGCCATTGTTCAGTTTTAGAGCTTCTTATTTAGGCAAATCTATAATTAATACATTGTAAAATGTGAAATGCTGTATACAAACAGCCATGTGTAACAGGCTCAGAGTACATGGTGTGGGAAAGTGTCAAGTGTAGTGAGCCTTCATTAGTCATTTTTCATAGACTTTAGCTAATCTTATGTATTAAAGTAGAAGTATGCTATATTCTTATCAATATAAACATGCATGCAGCTAAAGTGTTTCCAGTAATGTCCACTATTGTGATTGATCAGTCAGCACCATGACTGATACTGTTCTACCATTTAATTTTATTCGTCGAGTTTGTATTTCTTTAGGGCTTTAGAGTTTACTACGGACTTCTTGTTGCACTTGTCAGGTTGAAAGAAATTAAAAATAGCTTTCAAGTTTTTAGAAACTTAGAGGGAGCCTGAATTACAAATGTTAGTTTTGGAATGGGGTGAAGCAAGATAGCGTTGATGTTTTTTGCTCTTAATGTCATTATGGTGCAATGTGCCATACAATTAAGTGCTCTATTATAATGGAATGTTTTCTGTGTTGCCTTACCTATGGTAAACTAGAAGGGAAGTAAGGTGATATAGAGAAATAGTAACTATTGGAAATATTAGATATTAAACAAAATTCTGTACTTGGGTCAGAAATCAAGATCAGATTTCCCAAGGTTTAGACATGGAGCTCTGATAGGAGTTTCTGCTGAGATCAGCATATGCTCAGTTATGAATAACTGCTTGTCCTGTGTCTTCACAAGGAAGAATCTGGAATTTGTCCTGGTTTGAGTAAGTGCTAGTTGCAGAAGATTTCTCTAGCGCCACACCTGCAATTCCAGGTTAATACTGAATATGCTCTGTGGACAAGGAAACATACACAGAATGTTTGTATGATAAGAAACATAATCTTATTTTTTTTTGGCAAAAAACATNACCCCCCCCCCGGTTTAAATCAGATTATGGAAGACAAAGTGTGAATAAAGGAAACAAGTCATCCTTATGCACAGTTTCGTGTTGACATGTATTTTGGGATATTTTCTCAGTAGTCAACCTTTTTCATTTACAAGGATAGAAATTATGAAATTGCCATTCCCCTCATGACTTAATAAAACACAGTTCTGTTCTTTCAAGTGGAAAAAAAAGTGACAAGTGTCTTTAATACTTACAAGTTTTTTCATCAGTATTAACACGAGGGTTTTCTGCTGAACCTTATGTCTCTTTTGGTTACAGCTGGCCAAATTCCGCAGCCTCCTGAGCACTGCTGAGGATGAGGTCGCCTGCTGCTTGCTGAGGAATTTCCGGCCTCCCCAGCCTCTAAGGGGACGAGAAGTCAGAAGAAATTAAAGGAGTAAAGCCAGAGTAGCCTCCCTCTGAAACCAAAGGCTGAATTAATTTTAATAGCTAATATACTTTGTGATTTTTAATTTTTTTTTGTGAGATGTTTAAACAAATAGGTGTTGTTTTATTAGTGGTTTCCATGCAGTCATTTCTCACAGACAAGTATGTCTGGAGTTGTCACAGGTTCATTGATGTTAACAGGACTGGGTTTGAGTGCATTGGCTTGGCAGCACTGAGCCACCAGCACCGCATGCACAGAGGTCACTGCTAATCATAAGGGTCAAATGTGGTGAAGGAGTTACCCAGATTTTGCCACCAAATTACTGAACAGGGTCCCTGATATTACTGACAGTATAGGATGTTCTGGGATTATTCTTCTAGTCCCTAACATAACTTTTACCTTCTATATGAACCTCACACTGCAGTTCCCAAGGAAGGAATATGTCAAGGATGATGTGATTTCACTGCTGATTTCTGCAATACCATGCTTACTTTCCTACAAAAAGCAGTAATGACTAACAGCACTTAAGTAAAACAGATATTTATATGATCCTGTTACTCTGGCTGCTTCATAGCAGTAACCATGTACTGATTGATGGGGTTTTTTAAAGCAAATAGTAAGGATTTTGTATATTGAAAAATTATGTCAGGTGGATTAGGTATTCCTGAATTTCACAACATGACAAGACGAAATTGTCCTGAAACTTGAAAACTGCAAGGTGGAAGGGCATAAGAAGGAGCTGTTTGTGCCTTAATCCAGTTTGTTGTATTTGGTAAACAATAAGGGACTATTACACCATATCTGTGGAGCATCAGACTTCTGCCACTTAAAATCAAGAGGCAGGGGTAGGTGTTGATCCAGACTGTTGCACGCTGCAGTGTGAACCACGTGCTGCTTACCTCTCATCTTGCTATGGAGGACAGCTCTACTCAGGTGGAGAGTGTCTCAAGGTACTGGCTGATGGTCTGCTGTCATAGTTGAACTTCAGTGGTTGCACTTATATTCCAAGACCAAAGAGAATAGTCAGAGTGAGCCAAAGAAATCGGAATCAAGTCAGCATCTAATAAAAAGCTCAGCCCTCAATAGCAATATGTTGAAACGTCTGTCTTTATGAGTTAACCTGAGCCTGTGTTTCTCCTAGGAGCTTTTGTTATCTGAATATAATTGGGGGTTTTTACACCAAATATTTTTATTAATGAACTTGCCATAGGATGTAGCTTAGGATAGAATTAGATTTACTCTTGAACTGGGAGAACTACATAGTGAAATCCAGGCAGCTAGAGGTTTTACTGGCAGCAACTAACACCATTCTCTATAGCACTTCTGACAAATTCATCTTCCATGACTGCTCTCCTTGAAATAATTTTTTTAATAAGTTTTATATGCTCTGCCTTTTACCTCAATGGGTCATTTGGTCTCAGATGAACAAACATGATGGAAATCACAGTCAGGATGGATTTTATATGCTGTTTTAGAACAATAAATTAGACATAGAGATATAGGTATTTTACCTTAGTTTAAGGTAGATGGACTTTTTTGTTTTCTCCTCCCCAGAATATAGCTACTGTATCCTTAAGGCCTCCCAATGCCTTTTGAATATTTTCTGAAGAAAAGAATACAAACAGACCATTGGATAAATAAAAGGCATTTAGCAGCACTAAGAAAGAAAAGAGGGAGTGTGTTGTATGTTTTCACAGCCTTTTTTAAACCTAGGATTGGATCTTACATGTTTCCTTGTTATGTGAGTAGCTACAGAATGTGAAAAAAATGTTTACAAATTGCAGGAAGAATACAAAGTTTTTTTGCCTCAGAAGAGAAAGGAATAAGGCTACTGCTTCATATTGTAAACAGAAGTGTTACATATTTTTTACATATTGTAAACAGTGGAGTTGATCCACTGCTTTTATATTTATAAGGATTTTATCAAAATAAAAAAATTGATTTTATGAATGTGTCTTGTATTTTCTATTGAAGAGCTTAAAATTTTACAGAGAAGGCTTTACTTTTATAATTAGCACCTGCAGCTTTAGGTTTGGAAAAAGTTCTCACCCATCATTTGAAGTCTGTCTTTGGGCAATGTAGTATTAGGTATGTCTTTATGTTCCAAATAAAATATTTTTGGCAGTGGTAAGACATGCAATCAATTCTGCAAGTTTCTCATAGTGCATTTTTGAACTGCTGACTATTTTTATAGTTAAGCTTGTAAGTTTTAGAAGAAGTCATCATTCAAAGTAATTCCCCTTATGTGGAGATGCCATGTTCACGTTAGACTGGCCTAGCTGAAAGTTAGTGGTGGCATCTGAAAAAGACTAGAAATGCTCAGTTGCCTGAAGTCTTTTGGGAACAGCGTCTCAGGTTATCCATCCCCTGCAACTGTAAAGGGAGAATAGGGACACAGGCTCAGCTCTGAGCACTTGGTTGCACCCTCAGTCACTGATTTCCTCTATGTCCAAGCTACACTGAATCTCAAACAAATGTGCTCCCAGAGAATCTTATCTCAAGTGGGAACTCCATGTTGTACTCTACAGCAAACGAGGCTGAAATATGTCATCACCCCCCCAAGCCCCCTGCAGCTGCACATCCCTTTGATCAACTCTTAACCCTCTGACACACTTGGAGCCTTTATATTAAGAAGAGTGAAATGCTCAGTGACCAAAAAACATAAAGTGTATTTGCTGAAAATAGTAGCTGTCAAGAACTGTGGACTGCTGGAAGGTTGATCACCCATAAACTTATTCTCAGAATTAAGAAAACCACAGAAGAGCCCTGCGGTCAGCTCTGCTGTTTTTGGCACAGGAGGGAAGCAGTGTTCTCTGCTATGCTTATAGCATTTGCCAGTCATTCTCGTGATGTTTTTAATGTTGCACATGTTCAACGTTAGCTGGGAATTTTCTTTATGTCAAACAAAAAACCTGAGAAGTAGTGGTCTTCCATTTTGGAGTACAGTGGGCTGAAGATACAGCAGACATCTGTTTGAGGACATACACCCATTTGACATGTGCTTATGTTTTCTCTGCTGCTTTAGAGATTTTTCTCTCAGTTGCTTCCAGACATGAACTGGGATCTAAAGGAATTCTAAGAATGAATTTGAAGGAAAAAAAACCCTAGTTGTCAATTAAAAAATTCCAAAATACCTTCACAGGAAAAAAAAAAAAGTGGGATATGGCATATGAATAAAATAACATAAAACAAATGTATATGTTATACAGTTTCTATAAACTTAATGCAAAGGAAATTTTGGGTTTAGATTCTTGTGGCTTTAAATAGGCAAGGGGGCAGATTACCAGAGATAAATCTTCAGGTGTTAAAAGCTGCAGATAATTGTGAAACTTGGCGCACCTGCAGGTTGTAAGCTCAGCATGAAGGTATGAATACCAGAGGAATCTTGCTCAAGAGATGTGGCTTCTTTCTTTTACTGCCTATTAATTGGTCTAAAAAAGCATGGTGACAATCTCCCTTATCACTCTGCTGCTAGATACACTGCATCTAACTTCTGACCTACCTGTTACATCTTGTTGTTCTCCCACCCAATCTGATCTTGCTTTCTAGTTACAGATGTGAAATACAAAGATTTTTGTCTGTGATTTAATCTCTCAGATACTTTTATTTCTGTATCTTTTATTTGTGAAGTACTTGACTCAGTGACAAAGGGCCTTTTCTGTGTGTCTGCTGTTTTTGTGAGACAGGAGATAATGCTGAAATGAAAATGTTTCTAAATTCATGTTTTGTTTCCTATTTCTGTCAACCTCTCCATCATTTATGCCAAGTACAAGTTTTCACTGTGGTGAAACATTTGCATGTGTGATCTGTGTTTCTTCTCCCATGCAGCAGAATTTGAGGACAGGGAATGTCTGTAACAGGAGAGTACTGGATTGTCATGTGAAAACAAAGATTCTCTGCCTCTGCGTAACGGAACTGATGTGCTGCACTGTCAGTTCCTGTGTCTGTTTTATCAAATTTCACCCACATACTTGGGTAGATAAATTTGAATAATTTGTAGATACTACTGACAGTTTCATTTTTCAGATGAAAATCATATAGGTTACATGCAAGAGGTAGAAGAAATACATATTTTTGTGACGATCTGATTTAATTATTTTTCTGTCTCTGGTTTGTAAATATTTTGAATGAAATATCAGCTGTTTAAATGTCACCATTTTGCTTCCAGTCCTTTTCCTTTCTACAGCTGTATAAACAACTGACAGAAATGTGGTCTCAATATTTCTTTTTTTTAGCAGCACTTTGGCCATTTTGAGGAAAAAATTGAACCCAGTCATTCTTGGTGTTTTTCAAAGTTTTTTCTTGATTTCTGTTTTACATAAGACCTGTTGAAGCTTCAACTTCCTTCATAGTTTATGTTTTCATTAATAAAAGGGCGAATGGTGCTGATGATATAAAATCTTCCCCTGCTGGAAACAGATGAATGATTGATTGAGAACAGGGATATTGGGTTAGAAAAGATGATAACGGACTAAGCTATATTAAGTCATCTAAAATTCTGAACTGACTGGGAACAACTGAGTGGGGAGATGTGGACAAGATAAAGAAAAATGCTAAATATAAAAGAGGCACTCTAAAAGCCTTCTTATAGAAAAAGAAGCCCTTTGCATATTGCTTTTGCCGATAGATGTCACTGTGAATGAGGCAATGGTCACCTGCCCACTGACACAATATCTTGCATGAGACCCACGGTGTCCTGAAGGCTCAGCCTGTGAAAGAAGAGTATGCAATATAACTCATGTATTAAGGATGTGCTGTTGATTGTAATTTACTCCCTTTCTTAAAAGTGAAACAAGATTGTAAAAAAAAAAATTACTTTCATAACAAAACATACTCAGATTTAAAAGATCATATTTAGGTGAATCTGTCCATTTAAATGCTCCCCTGTTTTCCATAAGCACCTGCTATTATGTAGTTTCACACATGCCTAAAAGCCACACCAGAAACAACCACTATAGGAGCAAGGTAAGTTTTTCTGTATTTTCTTCTATCTGGAAATTTGCTCAAATATTGAAAAGAGAATATTGAAGTCATTTGTGTGCAGGGAGCCTGGAGAGTGCATGGCCACATTAGCACTACCAAGCAGGCTCTGTAGGTCTGGCACATTCTGGCTTAGCTGGACACTGGACACCCCTGAGCTTATGGAAAGCCACTGCGCAAAGCCTGGGCATCAGGGCAGACTATGCCAGTGCCCCAGGTCTGGCTGCAAGCTCTGGGCAAGGGCAAATTCACAGCCACAGAAAATACAGCTGAGCATAGGTAATCATCATTACCCAGTTGTGGGTTTTTTAAAGGGTACAGTGAAGATTCATACGGAAAATCTGATCAGTTATTTAAACCAGTTTCTGCTTCAGTTTTGTGAGTCAGATGAAGGGTGGTGCTCATTTCAGCCATGGCACCACTGTCACCTCACTCTCTGAGAGTTATGAGTTACTCAGTTATGAGATATTTAGATATCACTGTAATGACTCAAGGAAGGTTCCTTGGTTCACACAAGCTCACTGTAAATATAAATGCGTGTTAAAAGATCTTTTGTATTTCAAAAACACATCAGTCAGGTGAAGTCCCTGGTGTCTGGAATAAAAGGAGAGATTGCATCCATTTTTAAAAAGGGTAGAAAGAAGCATCCCTTTAGAATGAAGGGGTTCCAGTGGAAAGGAACTACTGACCTGTCAGCCTTACCTCTCTTCTGGGAAGATCACAAAAGAGATCCTCTTAGAAGCTATGCTAAGGCACATGGAGGACAGGGAGGCAATTTGAGACGGCCAGCATGGCTTCACCAGGGGCAAGTCCTGCTTCACTAGACTAGTGGTCTTCTAGGTTGAAGTGACTACATCAGTGGACTAGGGAGAGCCATGGATGTCATCTATCTGGACTTCTGTAAGACTTTGACACAGTCCCCCACAACATCCTTCACTCTAAACTGGAGAGAGATTGATGGGACGTGTGGACTGTTCAGTGGATGAAGAATAGGCCACATATCATGCAGAGGGTACTGGTCAGTGGCTCAATGTCCTGATGGACATCGGTGACAAGTGGTGTCCCTCAGGTGTCTATATTGGGACCAGTACTGTTTAGTGTCTTCACCAGTGACACAAACAGTGGCATCAAGTGCACCCTCAGTAAGGTTGCAAATGACACCTGGCTGAGTGTGCAGTTGACACACTTGTGGGATGGGATGCCACCCAGCAGGACCTGAAGCAGCTGGAGAAGTGGGCCCTTAGGAATCTCATGAAGCTCAATGAGATCAAGTGCAAGGTGCTGCACCTGGGTCAGGGCAACCCTCGGTATCAACACAGGCTGGGGATGAATAGATCAAGAGCAGCCTGGCCGAGATGGACTTAGGGGTGCTGGTGGATGAGAGGCTGGAGATGAGCTGGCAATATGCACTCACAGCCCAGAAAGCCAATTGTGTCCTGCATCTCTTTGGGTTTTTTTTTTTTTAAATTTATTTGCATATCTGTCATTTTTACTGCTCTGGATTTCCTCCTTTGTGTCAGCTTACAGAGGGTATACACAGCCTACATGGCCCCCACCTCTGGGTTATGGCAATCAGGATGTAATCTAGTAATCTACCCCTGCAGTGCAGCCATAGCTGAGTGGGAACACCCAGGGTATCAGAGCTGAACAGCACTTGGGTAAACATGCTGCTTAGGTGTGATAGTGCATAAATAATACAGAAGTCTCATGATTGTGCATCACTTTTCCCTAGTGACTGGTGCATTGCATCAGGACATTGTGTTCAGAGGTGCTTCTAGAGGCATTCACACGAAGTTCCTGCTAAACTGAGATATAAAAAAAAAAAGATTAAACGAAGGACTTTCTCTTGCATCTTGCATCCAATAATTCATGCAGGAGGAAAACACATGACTGACTGAACTGTTTTATAACAAAATAGAGAAAGCTCCATTTAGTTTTCTGGAAAGTGTGTATTCCTCTTTAGTTGTGCTTGACATGTTGTTATTTATATGTCTGTAGTAGACTTGTTTCCTATTATGGCTTAAGGCTCTTCAGAATCAGTAGCCATCCCAGCCTGGGCACAGGGGCAACTCTTCAGCCTGCACATCTTTGAGTGCCAAGATGTGCTTCACTTCTAATACCTAGCACTCTCACAGTGGTAGCCATTGAACAAACATGAGCTAATGCTTCTTACTGGCACTGTTACCTTTCTCATTTGGCAGAGAAAAAGCTACCCAAACAAAGAATAAAAGCACTAAGCAAAAGAGAGGCTAGATGGCTTAAAATAATTTAATTGCATGTTCTTGTTTGCTTCCATTTTGTTTTCAGAGTTTACAGAGAGGCATGGTGTCACCCTCACCATGTAAGTACTACCAAGTTGCATCAGTGAAGAGTCCCTGTTAAAAAACAGTGTAGCTTGTTCAAAGGCTGCCCATCAAGGCACTTACAGAGGTGACAGCGATGCCTCAGGCTGAGCAGGGAAGAGCCACCTCCTTCTCAAATTAATGTGCTAGCTACCAACACACCCTGCTTTTCCAGAGGGGAATCAAGTGTGCCTGCTGTGCTTTGCAGTGAACTTATTACCTGTGCCTCTTGGGGTAAATAAAGCAAGCCAGAAGTCACTTTCTGGTCCTGCAGTAAGGGCCATAACATGTCCTGAGTCTGTATAGTTGAACTACCTGCATATTTTATTCCAGACAGTCTATTGGAAACCATCATTTCACTTGGTTTAGTGAATTTAGGCTCTCTTGCAGAGAGTTCTAGCTGACATTTGCCAAAACTACACTGGGGAGCTTCCACTTGACCATGGCCAAAACCTTCCTTCTCCAGCTGTTAGTATAGGCATGACTAACACTTCTGGCATGTGCTTAGAGTGCCACATACAGCAGTGTGACCCAGGGCTTCACCACCACCTCTCTTCTTTCTAAATCCCCCTGGAGTGGCTGTGTGACACCTTGTCCCCTGTCTGCCTGGACACTTACGTCTCCATAAGCTAGCTGCTGTGTGGGCACCACTGCACATGGCATTCCTGCACAACAGCGGTATTTAGATGTCTCATAAATGAGAGAGGCAGCCTGGTGTCTGCTTTGTGGAGCTCTCCACTGAATTTAGCCACTGGCATTCATCCTAAGTTTCATTACAGGTGCCAAAATGCATCTTCTGGAACCTGTTCTAAGTTTTCTTGTGCCTCCCCTTATTTGCAAAATGGTGCATTAATGTTTGTTCCATTCACTGTTTTCTTACATGTGGTCATTCATGTTGTCTTTCAGCAGAAATTCAAGATTTTTGTGACTTTTGTGTCACAGAAGCCAACATCTAAGTGAATGTTGTTTAACCACTGTCTTTGTTAGGTATGCAGTCAAATTAGAACCAACTGGTCCTGTACTCGGAGTCAGGAGTGTGAGGGTGAGATCAAGGATTAGAAATTGAGTCCCCTCTTCTTTCTCTTTGGGAAAAGGTTTGCAGCCTGGAAAACTGGATGCATAGAAGGAGTTGACTCTATGCCAGCACAGGTCACACATCTGTTTAAGAGAGGGCAGTGGAAGGTGTTTCTAGAATGCTGGGTTTTAATAGTAGGTCTGCTCTAGGGGACTGAGCCATGTCTAGGATGGGAATCTTTTGCAGAAATTCATTTCATCTCCTAACTTTGCACCACTTTCTTTGTGGCTTTGCAGGAGTCACATTATGTCAATATTTTCAAATGGATACTTAACTCCTTGTTCAGCCATTTAAAAAGAAGTTTTTAATTTCCTTGAAGTACTGACTACCTAAAAGATCTCATAGTTAACAGAAGCTCCAGCTCTGGGGCAAGCAGATCACTTCTGTTGTGGTGTTCAGAGATTTTAAAGCATAGCCTTTAGGAACAAGAGCTCAGAAGCAGCTGCTGAGTCTTATTATTAGTCTAACAATCTCACTGGAATAACTATATACCTGTAGGTTTGCAGATATACAGAAGACCATGAGTAAGAGCACAATGTATGTCACAGCCTTGAACAAAGTTAAGTTTTAATATATGGTCCTTTACACTTACAGTCTTGTTCTGTTGAATAATTTATTTGAATTCCATCTATGTTCCTTTCACAACTGACATGACTTGCTATAGTACCACAGAAATGAGATTTCAGAAGTAGATCTAGAGCTTGATCTCCTGTATGTAAGTGTCTGGTCTTGCAACTACTTGAGCCAAATATCTGTTCTCCACCTCCCTCTCATCAATCAGATATTCTCAAATGAGTTAAAATGTCAGTTGAGGAAAGAAATATGTCTACAGCAAAAGCTTGGAAGCAGAGGTAAAGGATCACAGGATAGGACAGCAATGTTCATGCCAGGGAAACCTAGGAGGGGAGGACAGGGTACAATGAGTGAAATAGGAAACAATTCTGTAGGTCTTGGCAGAGCTTTCCTTTGCAATAATTATCTAAAGCTGTCTGGAGGCTTTCCCTGGAGCCTTTCTCTCTCTTGACCCAATAACAAAAGAATCCATATTACAAACTGTTGTGGGATATGTAAAAGAAATGCAAACCACGAGATTGTTATCTGACAGCCTTGGGAAATCCTGCCTTAACGTTAATCCTGCAGGACTTGTTCAAGGGCTAAAAGCACTCTGAATAGCTGGACTGTGGCTGTTTCAAGCATTTCTCTTATATACATGCATTTTCACAGACAGAAGACACAATGGATCTGTGGGACCACGACTCCAAAATATGTAGCAGAAACAACCTGTATGATTCCATGAAGATAATTAAGAATAAGGGGTCTTGAGAGTACTTCATGAATGTACTTCATGATTTGCACTACAATGGTGCAGATCAGTGTAAGAGCACACAGTTTGGTGAGGGACAGAGGGGGACGTGCAGATCTGGCCTCCCCTGAGGAGTGCAGGGAAGCCCAATCACTTGCACAGAAGGGGCTCTGGATGTCCCCCTCCTTGCTCTTCCTCATGGGGAACCTCCTGATAAGACAGGGGCGGTTCTATTGCATCAGTTGCTGACAGCTTTTTGCGCCACTACAACCAAATCTGTCCTAACACATTTTTAAAGAGTAAATCTAAACATTTCCTGATGTCACGTTGCAGGGGTGCCAAGGGTTAGTGTCTCCTTATCATGAGGAAGCAGTTTGGTTTCAAGGGACAGCCCAGATGACCAGATTGCCCCAGGCCTCAGCTGTCTCCTGGTTAACACCCTCCAGCTGAAGGATAGAGCTTACAGCAGGGCAGGAGAGAGTATGCTCTGAGGTACCATTTCTAAAAATATTGGCAGTGCATGTCTTGCTCTTTTATATTAGAATCACAGAATCTTTTGGGTTGGAAAAGTCCTCTACGACCATCAAGTCCAACCATTAGCAAATGTCCCAAACACACATGAGATTCAATTGCATTACATTTAGTCATGCCAGACACCGACTTTTGCAGTCTTTTGGACCCGTTCACTGCTTTATCCTGTTCAGCTGCAGTTAACAAGCAGTTTGCTAAAGATTCCAGTGACAGTAAGAGCAGGCCAAATCACCACCACACATCAAACCTGCGGCCTCAGGAAAGCGTGCCTTTGTGCCACCAGGTTTTCTGTGAAGAGTTGATGCTTTTGTGACCAAAGGGTCAAAAATGGTGCTAAGGAAACTGTGTCACCTGGTGCTGACAAAGTCAGCACTGGTCCCCACAGGGTGGGCCCAGCAGGCTCAGCTGTGGCTGAATTCAGTGGTGTGGGCCGGGCCTGGGACACCACAGCTGTGTGGCAGAGTTTTGGCAGACACGTGCTGCTCCCCTGCCCCGCTCTATCTGGTTTGGGGCTTTTCCAAGCTCAGTCTTAGATTTCCACGCTGGTGCATGTATGTGTATATTTATGAGAAAATTAAGCAGAAGTTACACATCACCCAATACAGTGAATATCAGGGACATAATGGATATCCCTGGAATTGTTCAAGGCCAGGTTGGATGGGGCTCTGAGCAACCTGGTCTAGTGGAAGGTGTCCCTGCTCACGGCAGGGGCATTGGAAGTAGATGATCTGTAAGATCCCTCCCAACCCTGGCCATTCTATGATTCTAAGATATTCCAGCTTCTCGATTTCATGGATTTGTCAAATGTGAGCAGTAATTCCCCAAAGATAAAATGGGAAGTGAAAGTAATGTATATCTAAAACGGGATCATCAGGTGGCAATAGATTGGTGGTGAGGGAAGTGTTCATTTCAGGCTGCAGTTTTTACAATATGATCTCTTGGTTACCTCAGAGCATTGCAAAACACTTAATGACTTAAACACTCAAAAAACAAGTGCATTTTATTTGAGCTCTCTGATAATGCAGAAGAACTTGAATAAGTCCTGCAAGGAAGTTAGAGTGCATTATGATAATATAGGCAGCAGTATAATGGGAATCTTGGTGGCCTTCCCTTCCCTTCCCTTCCCTTTCCTTTTCTTTTCTCTTCCATTTCATTTCATTTCATTTCATTTCATTTCATTTCATTTCATTTCATTTCATTTCATTTCATTTCATTTCATTTCATTTCATTTCATTTCATTTCATTTCATTTCATTTCATTTCATTTCATTTCATTTCATTTCATTTCATTTCATTTCATTTCATTTCATTTCATTTCATTTCATTTCATTTCATTTCATTTCATTTCATTTCATTTCATTTCATTTCATTTCATTTCATTTCATTTCATTTCATTTCATTTCATTTCATTTCATTTCATTTCATTTCATTTCATTTCATTTCATTTCATTTCATTTCATTTCATTTCATTTCATTTCATTTCATTTCATTTCATTTCATTTCATTTCATTTCATTTCATTTCATTTCATTTCATTTCATTTCATTTCATTTCATTTCATTTCATTTCATTTCATTTCATTTCATTTCATTTCATTTCATTTCATTTCATTTCATTTCATTTCATTTCATTTCATTTCATTTCATTTCATTTCATTTCATTTCATTTCATTTCATTTCATTTCATTTCATTTCATTTCATTTCATTTCATTTCATTTCATTTCATTTTCTTGTTGAGAAATTACCCATTCAAATTACTACACTGGGTGATTTTTCTTTCTATCTCTTTTATATTGCCAGTAAGTCCTATTAGATATCAATCTAATAAGCTTTATGTCCTAAAGTGCAATCCTGTTTGTATTTTGTTATCTTTCTTTGCTACAAAGATAAGAGAACTCTCCCTGCCTGGTTGTCAAAGTCTAGATATTCTGTGAAATGAGCTTGCCTGTCCTTGATCAAGTTAAGGACATTTCCTTTTCTTTACCATTTCCTAGAGTACGAATCACTTATTCATTTTCTTGGTCACTATAATCAGGTCTATTTGATTTTCAAAGTTGTTTCTACTTAATGTTTTCACTTGTATTTTATTAAAATTCATTTCTGAAGGAGTTACACTAAAGGAAGATGGGTGAAGCCTTTATGTTGGAAATGAACTTGAGAGAAACCAGCAGGTGCAGCTGCCCACTTCCTGTCACCCTTGTGCACACCTGTAAAGGTTTTCAACTGATTGAACCCACAGCTCTGCAGCTCATGCCCACTCTAAATCTGAGCAATTACACGCCATATATATATATGCCAATTAGAGAAATTTTAAAGGGATTCTGAATGAAACAGTTCTGTGTAGGAAGCTGTTGTTCTGTCTAACAGATTTGTTCCCATTTCTCAGTTGCGTTCCACTTGTGATCTCTTTGCGAAGTTTAAGTTTTTTTTCCTTTGAAACCAGTCACAGTGATATATTTGTGTCTCTGTTCTCACTATTCTTACACGCACCATTGGCTTTTTTTCTGAAGAACTGTGAGGAGCAAAAATGATTATTCTTCTGTTCGTGGCAGTTAAAGGGATGATGCTGCTGCTGCACTAAGGCAGAGAAAAGTGCTGTGGTTTCAGGATCACTCATTAAGAGGACATCAATTACCTAGGAGGATTATTTGCCTCTTCGTAACTGTTTTTGTATTCTTACAAACAGAAAGAGGTATTTTACTAGCTTTGCCTAATGAGGTAATAGGATGAGGATTGCAGGAATATCTGACTGAATGTTGTCTGCCTTTTAATTAGCATAGAAGTGGAGACTGCTTATAAATACTGAGTCCCTCATTCCCATGTTCATGGATGAGCTCTTGTTTCATTCATGACTCTGCATCAGAGATTGGTATTATTAGGAAAACACCCTTTTTTTTCACAAAAGTGAAATTTTCCTTCATCAAGGCAGAGGTCTAAGACTAAGCTGAAGTATTGCATTTTAGCTGCTTACCTGTGCTTACCTGTAGTTTGTGCTCTCTTTTCTGCACTTTCAATTAACAATTTTTTCCTTTAATTACAAGCCAGGAGAATGACACTAAATTATCTCTCTTTTTTTTTTTCAGGTGTAAATTGCTTGTGATATCTCAAAACCTGTTTCATATGCAAAATTATCCATAAATGCAATGCCTGTTCTGGAATGGAATAATGACAGGTCTTGGTATGATTTCATTGTGTTTCTTACAATTGCATTACATAGAATTAAGTTAGACTATTGACTTCTGTCATCATGCTTAACAGGCTAATGGCACAAGGCAGGAATGCTACACAACCCAACCAGGTATAACATCGTTTCATTCATTTCACAGGCTCTGATATACTTGCTGCTACTACATTGTGGTGGCAAGTCACTGACCAAGGCCTTGGTGATCCAGTTGCTGGACACACACATTGGTTAGCTGAAAAGGTGGTCCTAAGGAGTATGTCCCACTGAATAAAGCTTATTGCAGCAGAGGTGGTATTTTGTATTTAAAACAATTCAGCTTTCGAGTACATTTGGAACAGGAATTTGAAATTTCTCTGTACCTTATAGTGGAAGTGTGAAGACCTGTAAATGTTTACAGCACTGCTGTACAGTCAGAGGCATGCAAATGTAAAAGAAGCAGCTCTATCTGTACCAACATGTGCTGCAAAACCCTAACAGATAATGTTTGCTGACATAATTTAAGGCAGGTACTTCATTTCAGACAAAAACCTAGTAAGTTACATAGTGGGGTCAGCTGGAACCTGACTTCTGTTCTAATGCTTTATGTTGTTCCTTGCAGAGTCTGACTTTATCTTCTTCAGATTTTTGCCACTACTGGCCATTAAGTAATTCAGTTGTCCTGGCTGGAGCCATTTGTAAAGCTGAGAACTGCTGTGTTTGAGAAATAGTGAAACTGGTGCTGTAAATGTGTGACTTAGATGTACAGTCAGACCAAGGTCCTTTATTTCTCCATGAATATATGCCAAATAATTATTTATTAGATGTGCAGGTGAAATAAAACACCAACTATCACACAATTCCTTTTAAAACACTGATAGCATAGCATCATTAAATACTTTTTCATTTGAGATTCTCCCTCTGGTTATCTTGTGCCTTTATGAGGGAGTTAGTGTGAATAGTCACTGCTTCACAAGACAGTGTAAGTAAAGTGCATTTCTGGTGTTATTTCTCCCTGTTTTTTCCTTCCTTTAACTGAGTGAAATTTCAGTATGGTTATTGTGAGGCTGTGCTGGTGATGAACACCAGGGCTAATTTTAGATAGACAGATGGATGGAAGCACAGGATTAGGTAGGAACTAGTAATGGTGAACTCTTACTTCTACACAAAAAGCCCATATCTACAGGATGGACCCCAGCAACAGAAAATTTTGTATATCCCATATTTGTTTATATCCCATTTATATCCCATAAACTCATACCTAGGATCATGCTCTCAGCTGAAATCTCAACAGCCTCATGCAGATGAACTCCTGCATTACTTTGAAATCTTCAAAAAGGCAGATGAGAGATGGCATAGATTTTAATTTAACTACTCTCTATATTATTATAATCAGGCTGTGATTATGTTTACCCTAGTCTTTAATGAATTCAGAACTGTCAAGATACCATTGAGGTTTTTATTGCATAGGCCAACCTGTAAACAAAAACTACTTTAAAATCCTAAATACATAATGATAGAATTACAAAGAATATGCTTTGTAAGTATTGATTAGTTGAACTTTGCAAACCTATTATGAACAAAATTTAGAACTTTTGAGAAAATAACAGGAATTTTTCCTTCTGCTTTGCAGAGTAATACAAATAGTGGTGCAAAAATAATTTGTGTTCAGAAGCATATGATTGCATTGATCATATGTGCTTATCCTTGAAATTCTCTTTGAAAACATTTTTCTGGGTTTTTTCAGTGTGAACTATGAGTAATTCTATTTTAGGAGTATATAATAATGTATAATACTGTGTTATAATGGTTCCTTAACATAAAAAGTTCTGTAATAAAAAGGAATTATTTTTCCTGCCCCAGTTGGTTTTGAAAGTCTGAATATGTTATACATGGATTCAAGATTTCTTGGAGTTCTGATCTAGGATTTTCTTTTCTGATTGATAAGACAGAAGTGCCACACATGACTCAAACAGTCTGTCTGAGAAAGTCTACGTTGTAAATGAAGTGGAAAACAAACACAAAAGGTGTGAACACTTCCTGTTACAAAAAGTGAATGAAACAACACAAATTCACTAGCACCCATGTTTTAAAACACAGCTCTTCTTGAAGGGCCCGTGGTTTAAATGGGCATTTGGGTAAAACATCCATCTAGAAGCATGGGCAAAGTTGGAAATATTTGCTATATCAGGATGAGAGGCAATCATCTCCACCTACTTAACACAAAGGTATTTTTTCTAGTGTTCGTCACTGCAGTTTTGATAAGGAAAGGGAAGAGAAAGATACGTGATTTCATTATGTCAGTAACCAGCCTCCAGGAAAACTGTGACAATTGCCAAGCTATCCTGTTTGTTGAAAACCCCAGCTGCATTCAAATTCTTGTCTGCCTTCCAGTGAATGAGATAAAGCTAAAAACCAATTGACAGGCTCAGTTTTGCTGGTTCTATTACAAAGAAATGGCACAATTAGTGAGAAAGAGAAAAGCCACTCTGCACTCTTAGGATCTGACGCTGAAATTGAGAACATGCTTGTGAATGCTTGCAGATTTATGGTGGTCAGCTGAATTGCCCCGGCATTGCCAGGACTCACTCAGGCTTTGCTTTGGGTAGGCAGAACTGCACGGATTCCTGAAAGCCATTTAGGGGTAAGTACACAGAGATGTGGACAAGCACAGCTTGCAAAGGATATACATTTTTCTAACTCTGTTGCTAACAGTTTTCAGTGCATGCCTTTATTTCCATGTCTTTAGAAATGTAGTACATTAAATAGCATTTTGAGAGTGTAACCACTTCCTTACACATGGTGCAATATTTACCCACAATAGTCCCATTTACCACAAAATATTGAATGTCATAGAGTTTTAAGGAACTGTTGTTTAATCTTGCATATTGTATCTTGAAGTCTGTTTTTTTTTTTTCCTGTGGAATAGAAGCTCCCAAATTGAAAATCATAATAATTTCTTTAAATGCCATCTCACCTATGAATTTTCTTAGCAATTCTGTAGGAACTAAGTAACTCTATGCCAAAAGACTAGTCCCAGCTTACTTGTATGATATTTCAGCAACATCACAAGCAAAAATATAAAAACATCTTAAAATACAAGGAGGAGATTCTAAAATATAGACACAGAACATGGAAATGATAATGTAATCATGTAATACACATAATCTTAAAATTCTGATTTCAATCCCTTTTTGTTTCTTACTCCTTTTAATTTTAAATACAAATTGCTGTGTTTTTAACTTAACATCTTGACTGTTTCAACATATTTTAAACTATTGATTCAAAGCAAACTATTAAACAGTTAATCATGTGCTGCGTAAACACAGCTGGAGTGCACTCTTTGCAACTAAAAGCAATTCTAAGTGGACACCTCTTTCTTATCCTGGCTGTATCAAGAGAGATAACTTCATCACTCTGACAGAGAAAAGGAAGATAATTCTGGCTGTGTGTTCCTAATGCCTGGATTAAAAATGTATAATCCATCTCCTTAGTTTGTCATGTTGGAATGTTCATAAAATCTAAAAAGGTGCCAAAGATAACATTCCATGCATTGAACATGATTAGTTTGTACTATGCTGATGACTATCAGCAGGACTTTAAGGCACTGGAAAACAAATAAAATCTGTTATTTTAGAGATGGTTTTAAATTTTTGTAAATCAGACTTTGCTTTATTATCTGAAGACATTTAAAGTACTGGACAGCTTCTGGGGCCCTTACTAGATAACTTTTTTCCCTCTTTGCTATATAAATTTCTTCTGGCTTTCCTTCTTATTTGCTCTCCTTGAAAAGCCAGGAGGAACAAAACTGACCAACCCAACCACCTTGCTGTGATCAGCATGCTGCTAGCTTTGGGGAGCTCCAGCTCCAGTTATAGTGGGGCTCTGGGTGACCAGGCTCTCTAAAAAGCAGATGATGTAGTATCAAGCTCAATGTACTTGTACAGCTGACCTTTTACATTTACCAGAGGTTATTTACTTCTATACCTGTACCTTACAGCCCTATTTCATTATTTAAATATGCATTTGGATCATCTAAATTTAGCTCAGTAAGCACTGTCAACCCAGTTTGCTCTTGCAAAGTCAACTTTGCACATGCAGGGATGGTATTGCTTTTGTAAAATAAAATAACTCCCAAAGCTACCTATATATGCTCCCTTTCCCCCCCTCCCCATATTTATGTGGACATATATGATATATATATATCTCATATATATATATGATATATGTGAACAGACCTTAAAAACTTGACTTTGGCTTTTCTTTCATTGCCTCTGAGGCATATTTCCTTCCACCCACTGTGTGCTCTGTGCCTTGCTCATTAGTTTGGCCTCAATGGAAATGAAACTGCTGCAACGTTTACGTTCCAGAGAGGGGTCCTCCAATCAGCCCTGCAAATGCATGAAGTATCGTAAAAACTTTATCAATCAATGAAGTCTTTCTGACAGCCAAGTTACAGATTTCAAAGATTTTTATACTGTGCAGTTTTCTCCATATTCACATCTTTTTATATGAGATTATTTGTAAGTATCTAGAGAAAAAACCTGACAGTTTAAGCAGTTAAGCCAAAGTCATTGAAGGTTTTAATTCTAGGTATGTATATGAGTGCATCAGTCATAGTAAATCTGCATGTCTCTCTTTGACACAGTTCCAAAATTCAGGTGAAATATATGTGAATACATCTTCTACTCCAGAGAGTATGACAGTATTTTAAAGGTCTATTTCTTCACAGAAATAACAGTTACAGGTATTTGATGTTTTCTGAATTTAGAGTATGAGCTGCCCCAGGTGAACTCAGATGTTACTGACATTGCTTATTGGTCATTATCATTAATTCCTTGCTTACAAGCACATAAAAGTGTATTGACTTCCACTGTAGTGATAGGCACCTGTAACTGTGCATGATGCTTAGAAATATGTACCTGGAGTTCTTACAGCATTTGCAACGTTGCACATCAGCAGAAAGAAATCTCTTTGCTATCAGGGTAATAAGACTCGCCAAGGGGAAAAAAAACACCCTAGTCCAGAGTGTTTTCATTGGGAGTAACAGTGTAATTTTTGCATATGTATAAATCTCACACTGTAGATTTAAAAAAAAATAAAAAGGCACAATTGAGTAACTGTGTTTAGAAAGTCTCCTCCTACATTCTCCTCCTCAAATCAGTGAGTATCCTTGAGGTTTCTTACTGAGAAATTACCTTTTACCACTGGCACAAGAACACTCGCCAGCAAGCCTAATTTTAAACATAATTTGGATCTTCTCTGACATTTAAAGGGTGTTGCCAACTAGTATAACAGAATTAGAAAGCATATCCTAATCCATACAAATACTCCTGAAAAGCCAGTAGTCTTTCTATATAAATTTTTTAAAAAGAGAATGAAAACAAAGTCTCACATCCTCTTCCTTAGGCCCCCTTTTTACTAACCTGATGGGTTTTCTTTATCCTTATGCTTTAATGTCATGTGGAATTAAAGTCCAACATTGATGATCTCTTTGCATCTGGAACATTTCCAAGTCTCTCAGAGAAGACCCAGAAATTCATCTGTTTTGACATATTTAATTTTAGCATCTATAGGAGACCAAAGGTCTCCACTGGCAATAGAATATAACTCTTGCCAGTGTCACATCCCAGGTAAAATGAATGGTTGAAGTTTTCTGCTTCTAATTCTGTACCCACAGTAAACTGATGTCACTTTCCCATGGAATTGTATGCATAATAAAGACACTTGATATGTTAATAATCCATGTAACTGATTATTTTTTATAATTAAAATAAATAAGTCTGGTTTTCTGTTAAAGATTGCTTTTACCATTGTTGCCTTGATAACTGCAGCTCAAACGTTCCTTTTTTTTTTTCTCCTTGCAAGGTGCTGTGTTCTTTTAAAAAAAACCTTACTGGTGCTGATGAAAACTGTTAAGAAAAGAGCTCTGATTTGAATTTCTTCTGAATTTCTACCTTATGCATGGGCTTTTATATGCCTGCTGGAACAGTAAAGACATTAGCATTTTCTAACCAACCTTTATTGATTCCATATGACTTCAGAATGGCATGAGAAACTTTGCTAAGAGTAAGGGTTGTAATAAGGAAACAGTGTTGTTTGCACCATCAAAAAGTGTTTACTTTTTGATTCAGTACATATATTAGGACAGAAGTGAGTTGGATGCCAAATTGAAATATAAATCATTTTAACTGTTCAAATGCTTTCCAAAGACGTTTACACTAAATAACCCAAAGGATAATTATGGTATAAAAATGAAGACTACACAGAAAGCAATGGATACCCAGCCTTTTTTAAAACCCATGTCAGTGATTTAAGAAATTTATATGTGGATTTTAGAACACTGATTTTGACAAACACTAAGAAAGAGTCAATCTCAGTAGCTTTTAGTGGTGGAAAAAAATATCAGTGTTCATGAAGATGGTCAATCTATTATTAAATACTACATTAATAAAACCAGCAATGCGCCCAATAAGAAAGGACATCCAAAACCTACTAAATCCTACCAGCTCCAGATGTTTTGGGAATGATCTCGGGCCATTTTTGTACTGCTAGGAATCTTCAAGGCAGTCTTTTGTGGATTGATACCTGACTGTTTTAAAGCTAAGTTCTGCTAACACATATGGGATTTTGCCTGGCTTAAACTCTGCCTCATACATACTTATAAGCAGGATTGCATTTTTAGGACCTTAGGACTTGACAAGTACTGCAGCATAATTAAATAGTTGTGGTATTATCTGTATTTGTAAACATTTGAACTGAGTGTATGGAGTAATTATTTCTATATAAAATAAGGTTTATCACTGATTATGTAAGTCTTGCCTTGTCATCCTGCGTTGCAAAACTGGAACCTGTTGACATTTTCCTGTTTTTCTAGCAGGCTATTCTCAGTAATAGGAAACTACTGATATCTGCCTTTGCAGATGTCCACAGCTGACGTCAGGAATTTCAGACACCATTGTGCAAGTAGTATTCTAACCTGTAAAACTTGTTGCAGTGACGACTAGGGATATTACAGCTTTTAGGTACATCTCTAATATAGCTGGATTGCAATTTTTTGTTAGTTTTCTTTTTTATTGTTCAGAAATTACGTTTTATCAGACTAGAAAATGTTCAAAGGAAAACTACCACCACAAACTTCTGCTGAGAGACAGCTTTGCCTGCTTAGTCTCTGATCCAAGTCAGATTACTAACATGATGTCAGGCATTTTGAAACAGAATGTGCTTCTTGCAGAACAGAAATTTTGACTATTGAACACGTCTGATATCAATTATCATTGTTCCTTTGGAATAATGTAGGCGCTAAGTTCCTTCACTCCTATATGAGCCAGAGCACCAAATCATCTGCAGTTGCTCACACTCACAGCAGGGTGAAAGAGAGAGAGACCTGTCAGTTCCTTTTCTGCCACCTACACCTGTAGTCTGTGTTGGTTACTGTGAATTAGTTATATAGATAATATCAAAGACCTTCTCTCTGTGGTCAAGAACTATCAGCTGAACTGCTGAAAAAGAAAGTGACTAGTTAGATGGGACTAATGCAGAAAGATTTGAAAATGTATTTATGGTTTGTGTGAAACAGATGGTGCATTGCAGCATGATAGTGGGACAATATAAAGACATTCAGTGGAAAAGAATACAGAAGAGTGGGGCAAGGTAATTTGGAATTTTCTGAGAGAAGAATGAATTTTTAGGAATAACACCAAAGAAAATATAAATCTTACCCTGTTATACAGATGCAATGGGAATAGAATTTGGAAATATTACCATAGTTTCTTTTGCTTGATCAGATAATCAATGTCAATGTTATGACTATGAAAAATATTCTTTCTGCTCGAGGTGAGCATGGCAGATATTCGGTAAAATGATCTCTTGGAAGAGGAGCCAAGATTTCGGAACTGTGACCTTTTCACTGTCTTATCAGCCTGGCTATAAAGTAATTCTAGACTCTGGTTTAATGCAGCAGACTGTGTGTGACTGACACAACTGCTTTGCTTCTTGAAACCCAACACAACTGGCTTATGATTCCTCCCATTACTGCTGTTTCTACGTTCCAAAGCGTACGTCAGCTTTTAGCTATGATCCTATCACTGTTGTTAAAATAATTAATTACTAGTATTTCTCAGTTAAAGTCTAGCCTGCTAGTTCTTACAACTTTAAATAAAAACCTGTCAAGCCCTTTTTTTTTCTTCTGCATTAATGCAAGGAGTAAGGTTAATGTTAAGAAGGAGCTCTTGACCTCATGCAAAGTCTGTGAGCCAGAATTGAGAGTCTAGTTTTTGAATAGACTTCCCAATTTTTTTAATTCTTGAAGTTACAGTGTGCCTGTGCAATCAGCCTTTCTCCAGATGGCAAAGAAATTAGGTTTGACTTTAAACAAAGTCCTAGGAAATGCAGCTTAGGGTGGCTGAAAGTTCTTTTTGCATAGCTCTTTCCATTTGGGCAACTTCTTGGAGATCCCTTATCTAGGTAACAAAATCCATTTCAAGGCTTTTTTTTACAACATCTTCACGCTAGGAGGAAAAAACCTGGACTCAAAGAGCACTGAAATATTTTTTCCAAAATAAGAACTTTTTGTAAATTGCAATAGGGATAGAAATACATTATTTATAAATTTAAATTAAAATAATATGATTTAAAGCAGTTCATAATTCATTTTGTGGCTCTTGTGCATTCCTCCATTGTACTTCTAGTCCAGATGTTGTCATGTTTTTCCAATGCATTAAAACTATGGGACTAAATTGCTGAGACAGCAACCACAAAAAATGTCCCAGCAGCACAGGGCATAGGAAGGCTGAGGATAATGGATAGTAATTTAAACACACGCTTCTTAAAACACAACCCTGTATTCCATCAACCACTGATTATTGTCTACACATTTTAGGCTACCCCACTCTGCAGGGAAAGTGTTAGCACCCTTCCAGGAAACTGGGATTAATGAAATGTGATATCCTTGGCAAAACCTTCATAGTATAAATAGAAGTGAATCCCTGGCTTTCTGGATGAAAGTGTTCAAAGTTTTAATGTCTAAAGCTCTGAACCTACATTATAAATGTGTTTAAAATGTACATAAAACATTATAGACGTGTTTAACTTTATGCATAGCAGGACACCTACTGACCTTATTTGAGAGTATGAAGTGAAAAATGAATGAAGGTAAAATAGTCTTATTTTAAGGCTGCTAGTCAGAAAAATACCAGAAAGTCCTTCTGGAAAATATTATATTATAAAAAAATTGAAAAGATTTTTTCATTTTGTAAGTTCCAAATACTACATATCTCAATAATGAATTGATTTGGGAAAAAAACAAATGCAAATACTCTCACTTAATATTTCACTAGCTCTCATGATGACCTTTTTTATTTAACGTTTACAAAGAATCGAGATACTGTTATTTGTAATGGTCTAGTCAAAATGAAATAAGGAAATAATGTATTAGATTATCTTCTCATACAGCTATTATAAGTAAACCAGTGGGGGGAAAGTTGCAAAGTCATGAAAGTTCTGGAGTGAAATAGGAGGGGTTTCCAAACCACCAGGCACTGGAAGGAAGGAAGCTCTGGCCATCCTTGATCTGAGGAAGCTCTGGCCATCCTTGTGCAAAGTACTGCACAGGGTGCAAGAGATAAGGATCACCCCAAAAATAAAATAAGTCATAGTAAACATTGGCCTGTGGCATCAAGGTGTGAGATAGTAGGACCCCAATGGTTATGAAAGAGCTGTTGTCTCATATTACCTCACACCTGCTTCATGCACTGGGCTTTGCTAGTGTCAGAGATACTGCTCAGTTTGTGTGTGCACAGCTGGTTATTGTTGTCAAGCCCAAACCTGGCTCCTGTCTGCTTTCCCTGTCTGAGGGAAAAACTGTCTTCTTAACTGGGGAATTTTATCTGCTATGGCCTGCAGTTATTATTATGTTATCTGCTATGGCCTGCAGTTAGTAATACTAACTGAGCATTTATTTTCAGCTGTGAGATATGGTACATCAATCTATAAAAAAAGTATAGAACTGTCTGTCCTATAACTCCCTCTCCCAGTTAAAAGAACAGCCAAAGTCCGAAGCAAGGGAAAAACTTGTGTCCAAATAATGAAGGATTCATAACCTTTTCTTGTAACTGGGTACTAGGAATATGTACTCCGTATTTTCTAGCAAATATCAACAAAACTTTATAGTTGTCATCATACACCTCGTATTCAGGGAACATATTTAATTGCAACTAATATGTTTAGATACCAGAAGAGATTTGTAGGTGGACATGGAATGATAATAAAAACAAATTTTATATTTTGCAGTTATACTGACACAGCATTAAACAATTGGTATTAAAAATGATGGGGTAGTTCTATGTTTTTGTCTTTTCCTTTTAACTCTGTATCTTAATATGGAAACAGCATGTATAGAGGCAATAGACTCACAGATTTATAGATATAACATACAAAAGAGAAAGACGGACTGCTATGTTGGTACATTTTACTTTCCCTACATTAGGGGTTTTCACCAAGCAGGCTTGCTCTTCTTGCTTGTCTTTCATGTTTAAAAGAATCCACAGACCCCAGAGTTTAGGACCAGAACCTGAAAGTTATATTTGTGTATCAGAAGATTGCTGAAAATTGTTACTTGAATGATACATTTTCAGGATTTGCACCCTTCAGCTGGACCTCCTGATCAGTTTGAATGCAACTTTGCCAGGTATGCACTTATATAAATATATATATATATATGTATGTGTGTGTGTATATATATATCACAGCTATTGCTTAAGAATCAATTTGAGCTGTATCTGTGGAGCTGTATCTGTGGAGCTGTATGTATGGAGCAGATATCTGTCCAAGGTAACCAAATGTATTCAACTTCCAGAGTTCCAAAAATTTTAGTTCTTTTTTTACAAGGGCATATGGTGATAGGACAAAGGAGAATGGCTTTAAACTAAGAGAGGGTAGGTTTAGATTAGATATTAGGAGGAATTTTTTTTACTGTGAGGGCGGAGAGGCACTGGAACAGGTTGTCCAAAAGGGCTGTGAATGCCCCATCTCTGGAAGTGTTCAAGGCCAGGTTGGATGTGGCCCTGAGCAATCTGGTCTAGTGAAAGGTTCCCTGCCCATGCCCATGGCACGGGGGTTGGAACCGGATGATCTTTAAAGTTCTTTCCAAAGCATTCCATGACTCTTCGATGATACATGATAGCACCTTTATTCTGGAAGTTGAATTAGGCATAAATAATTCTCATTATTTTGTACAGAACTGGCTGTTGAATAAATAGCATTTCAGAGGTGTCACTGACTGTTGAATTTAATTGTTTTAATCCTGATAGAAAACATTTTAATCAGAATGAGTCACACAGTCTCCTGCTTGGAGACTTTCAGCAGGGAGCTGTGCCCTCTGCTGTTGACTTGAGCACAGTGAAGGAATGGCTATAAGCAGCAGCCTGAATACTTTCGACGCGAATACTTTTCGAAGGTAAAATGGGACAGTTCAAAGACCTCTTCTAACACAACTATTTTTATAGGTTGGTGTCCAAAAACTATCTGTGATATGAGGATTTTTTGTCAAAATGCTACAGAATATTTAATTCAAGTTTCATTGTAAATTGCGTCTGGTGGCTAAAAATGTTTTTTTTTTGTTTCTGGTCACTTGAGAGACACATTAGTGAAAGAGAGGAGCAACAGAACTTTTGACACGGATTTTTTTTTTTCTTTTCTCAGTGATGAAGCATTGAAATTCATTATTTCTTCTGAAACAATGGGTAAAAAAGTGCTAACTCTTCTATCAAAACAGTACAAAACCAAAAAGTATATGGTTACTGGAAAGGTTATTGTTCTTTTTATTACTGTTGAACCTTTTTCATCAAATACTGCTTAAAACCCAATTCAAAGCATATTTGTCTATGTGACTGGCTGGCTACTCTGCCTGTAATTTGCCATATCTTTTAATTTTACTGTCCACATTGGTGACAGTCACAAGGAATAACTCCTATGAGCCAGTAAGGGATACAGTGCTTCTCTCAGAGTTTCTCAAATAGAGTTCTTAATAACAAAGGGACAGGGAAAAAAAGGCATAATTTCAGTTTCAACTGTTTTGCTGCTATTCTAAACTATTTTTCTCTTTGAGCTACTGAGCTGATGGAAACATGCCTGCACAAGCAACACATTAAAGATTTGTTACAAATGTAAAATGCAGATATGCACCTATGCAAATAAGCATATTTATGCACCACAGGGGTAGTTCAGCTGATTTCCGTTCTAAAGATTTTATTGCACAGGCAGTGTTCTCTCTTGTTATGTTCCACATTAAGCTCCACAAGCATATTGCAAGTTGCAGAAGTAGCCAAACTGCAGGACAGGGACTAGGGGAGCAAAATCCCTCTCATGGTAAGAGACCAGGTTTGTGACCACTTGAGGAACCTGAACATACAGTAGTCTATGGGATGCTGAAATAAATCCCAGAGTCCTGACGGAATTGGCTGATGTAGTTGCCAAGCCACTCTCCATGACATTTAAAAAATCATGACAATCAGGTGAAGTCCTAGGTGACTGGAAAAATGGAAACATTGCACCCATTTTTCTAAAGGGTATAAAGGAGGATCCTGAGAACTACTGTCTTGTCAGCCCCACCACCCGGGAATATAATGGAACAGATCTCCATGGAAGCTATGCTAAAGCACATGGAGGACAGAGGGGTGATCTGGAACAGCCAGCATGGCTTCACCAAGGGCAAGTCCTGCCTGACAAACATAGTGGCCTTCTGTGATGGGGTTGACTACATCAGTGGACAAGGGAAGAGCCATGGATGTCATCTATCTGGAATTCTCTAAGACCTTTGTCACAGCCCCCCACAATATCCTTCTCTCTTAATTGAAGAGAGATGGATTTGATGGGTGGACTGTTTGGTGAATGAGGAATGAGGAATTGGTTGGACCATAGTATCAACCAGAGGGCAATGGTCAAGGGTTCAATGTCCTGATGTATGTCAGTGACAGGTGGTGACCCTCAGGAGTCCATACTGGGACAAGTTCAGTTTAATGGTTTTTATCAGTAACATAGACCAAGGCATTGAGTGCACCCTCAGCAAGTTTGCAGATGACACCAGGCTGAGTGGTGGGGTTGACACACCTGAAGGACAGGATTCCATTCAGAGGCACCTGGACAAGCTTGAGAAGCCAGCCCACGAGAACCTCAAGAGGTTCAATAAGGCCAGGTGCAAGGTCCTGTTCCTGTGTCAGGGCAAACCCTGGTACTATATAAACTCAGATATAAAGGGTTTGAAAGCAGCCTTGCCAAGAAAGACTCAGGGCTGCTGGTAGATGAAAAGCTGGAAATGTCCCAGCAATGTGTGCTCGCATCCCAGAAAACCAACCATACCCTGGGCTGCATCAGAAGAGTGGCCAGCGGGTCGAGGGAGGTGATTCTACCCCTCTGTTCTCATGAGATCCCACCTGGAGTACTGTACCAGCTCCAGGGTTTGCAGCACAGGGAGGACATAGACCTCCGGGAGCAAGTCTAACACAGGAGAGCCACAAAAATGAGTAGAGGGCTGAAACACCTCTCCTATGAGGAAAGGCTGAGAGAGTTGGGCTTTATCAGCCTGGAGAAGAGACGGCTCCAGGGAGACATCACCACAGCTATTCAGTACTTTGAGGAGGCCTATACGAAAGATAGGGATAAACTTTTTAGTATGTAGCAATAGGAGAAGGGGTAATGGTTAGACCTAAAAGATGGTAGATTCAGATTAGATAAAAGGAAGACGTTCTTTACAATGAAAGTGTTGAAACACTGGCACAGATTGCCCAGAGAGGTGGTAGATGCCCCATCCCTGGAAACATTCAACTTAAGGTTGGACAGAGCTCTGAGAAACGTGATCTAGTTGAAAATATCCCTGCTCATTGCACAGGGGTTGGAACTAGATGACCTTCAAGGTTCCCTTTCAACCCAAACCACTCTATGATTTTATGATTCTATGATAAGTGTGTCCACTTGCTTGCTGGTGCATGAACAGCCTGGCATAGTGTGACTTGTTGGTACCTTTCCTTTTTTGCCAGGGCATGTTTGAAACCTACTGCATATGCAACCTAAGAATCATAGTTGTTAAGAACCAGAAATAGTTTCAGGAATGCCACAGAATTCACAGTTCACCCCAGAGCCATTAGATCAACTTTGTCACCTACGGACATTCTACTTCTGTATTTGCACTAAAAAAAAATGCACTTTGGCTCTGTGTAGACTTCTTATGGATGTGCAATTAACAGGCATCCCAATTGAGAAATTCTAGTATGTTAACTGAAGTATGGGAATGTGAAGAATGATCAAGATTTAATGTGAATTGTAGAGAAATTGAGCAAGAAATTTTGCAAGAAATCATACATATTCCATAACCATCTTCAACTGTAGGCATCCCACTGGGATATGAGCAAGCTTTGTGATGCTAAATGGGAGGGGGAATTAATTGTTTTTAGTAGATAAATATTGAAATCTTTTTTATTCTTAAATGAACATCTGCTTTTGCAAATTTCTGATGAAAATATGATGGACCTCAAAGTGTAAAGAATATGGCTTGCTCGCCCTGTTTCTGTTAGTTCCTGTTGCAGTTTAGCACATTCCATACTCCCTGCTACCATGAAATCACACTTTGTACTACCTAGTTATGCTACTCCTCTCACAGAGGATACAAAAAAATAAACTCTGGTATACTGCCAAAGGATCAGAGAGAATTGTGTGAGTCCCAGGTCAACAAAGGAGGCTGCAGGGCTCCTTTCAGTTTAAAATAGTTTTTTTCATCCGTTTGCCTCCCAGAGATGGCCTTGAAAACCTGAAACAATGTCAACAGACTGAGATGGAGGCAAGGAGCCAAGGAGTTGGTTTCAGCTTGACAACAGGCAGAAAGCAAGAGTGTTGCTGAATGGAGACAAGTGCACGATGGCACACCCACTCATTCATGCTCTTACCTTTTCAGAAAAGAAGAAATGCTGAAAAAATCGCCCTATCCTTTCCCATCTCCCTGGCCATTGTCCATCCCATTGCAGGTTGACAGAGCAGGGATGTGGGACACCATGAAGGACTCTCCCAGCTATTTCACTTCAGCTTTGAAGAACAGCTTTACCAGGCAGGACTGATAGGTAAAAAATCAGAATTTTTACTTTTGGTGAAGAGTTCACATTCTGTCTGTTTCTTTGCAGTTTACCCCAATTTCATGCTTCCCAGTAACAGTGTCTTGAAAAATGCCCACTCTCATTTCAAAGGACTATACCCTTGTGTTTCTTTAGTGGAAGATTAAAACCACTCAGATGATCTCAATATCATCAATTTTTGACAGCTTCTTGAAGTGACAAGAAAACAGATCTAAGTAATGATATTTTGGCTTCTGTGTTTTAGAAACTGAACAAAAAAATATGAAGAGGCTTTGAGGAGGCTGTAAGATGCAAACAAGAAATGGAGGACTACAGAAAAATATCTAAGACGTGTAGAATAATATGGGACCAGACTGGATCTGAAGATGTGGGAAGAAGGAAAGGAAATGTATGTCAGGACAACCTGGTGAGATTAGAGTTCTAGCTTGTGGCTGCCTCACTGCACACCTTGAGTACCTCTAATGCAGATACACAGAACAAGGCTATCTTAGCTTTGCTTGATGGTAGAAATAAAGACTTTCTGTCCTTTACAATAATCATTCTGTACTTTGACGGAGATACTTATTTTCAGTGAACAACCATCCTTCTTTTTCTCATCTTTGTATTGCTCTCTGCCACATACAGCAACCACTGAATTTCAGTTTGCTATTTTTCTTACAGAAGTATTCCTGTGGATGTTTTTTCAATTGGCCATATGATGCTATTGTTGCCTTTGCACTAAAACTTGCTGTCCTTGTAGGAAGGTTAATTTCATCTAATGCAAGACTTTGGACCTCAGATATGTTATTTTCCCTTATCGTTTCACTCTTATCTTATTGAATATCAGCATATGCTGTACATTGGTGGTTCATGTACATTACCCTACACATTTCTCATTACATGGCCAACCATTCTGAAAGTGTATTTACTACTTCCAGAGACTACTGAGAACACTGGTTCTTCTACTTCATTCCCGAATTTATACCAGTAAGTGAAATTAAATTTTAGAAAGCATTTTAAGAATGAATTATGAAAGCAGCTCTTATGCTAAGTGAAATTAGTATATATTATTTTATTATATTTTCTGAAATACCTGTGAGATATTTTGAGGTTGTTATTTCTGCAGGAGGTTGGACTAGATGACTGTCTCAGGTCCCTTCCAACCTGAGTCTTTTTATGCTTCTGTGACTGGAATGTTATAAAACATTTCTCTATCACTATAAAAAATATTGGAGCACTAGATAAGAATATTAAGTTACTGGTTTATTCCATTTATTTTCTATGAACAGATGCAGGAATCATAGATTGTGCTGTAGAGAGAATATATCCAGAGTTAAAGACAAGAAGAATGAGTCAGAGATGTGGGCATTGCCCTGGGAATTTTGAACATGGATGTGCAATGATTTTTATAATTCATTACATTTGGATTAGGAATACATAGATAATGCCTGTTCTCTGAATTTTCATCTGCGGTGAAAACAATCATGTGAATAAAGTAAAACAGCCAGCAGTTCAGAACTTATCACTTTGTTAAGATAAACTAATAAAATTGAGAGTTCAGATATGCGTATTTATAAGAAAAACAGAGAATCCAGTAAGTGATGGTGTGGGATGTTGCAGGATGGGGATGATCTCAGCTATTACAAACAGGAGACTAGATCTAAATGAAGGGGATTATAAAAGCTATAATTAGCTAATGCTTCCTAAAAGCCTAACCTAAACTGTTGAGTTTTTTCCATTCCAAAGTGCAACACTATACAGAGATCATGTATCAGGTAGTAAGTACAGAAAGAAAAACAAATATTATACAAACAGTATTGTCTTAAATTATTTCAGGGCAATCTTTTAAACTTTCTGGAACAGATACTTTTTGTTGAATGATGCTGTGATTGCTGAAGGACTGTTTACTTATTATATTGGAATATAACAAACACATTACAATTAAATGTCACCAAGTTAATTTTATCTACATGTTTATAGATGATGCTTTAATCTCTAGTTTGTGCTGTAAATTCTGAAGAAAGAAGATGGGTTGGTGAAGAAAACAGAATCCCTTGTCTTGTAAGAGCAAGCTTACTATTCTCAGGAGTGGTTTCAGTGCTGTTTTATTTGTTTACAAGTATTTGTGTGTTAACAAAAAAACCTGAGGAAGGATGGCTGTGTCTGTTCTGTGTGAATCTTATTCTCTTTCCCCAGAGAGTTTTCAAAGTATGCAAATATGCAAGAGTTCAAACCCTGACTGAGAATAAGTGAAGGGGCACGGGAGATCTTTCTTTTCACAGAGAACCAGCAAACGTGTCTTGCCCTTTATTGCTGACACACGGATAACAGAGGGAAAGCACCAGAGAAGAAGGAGGACTACTAGCAATGCCAAGGCTTTTCAGAAGTGTGGTTAACGCTGTATCACAAAGGACAGGCAGTTTGTTTGTACATTCTGCTAGAGATGCAAGAGAACGAAAAGTGCCTTGCTGAGACATACACTGACTAAACAGGGAAGCTCAGGCTTGATTCTCCCAAGTACCCCCCAGCACATCCAAAGAAGATCTGGTAAGCTAATCCAGTAACAAGACCAAGTTACATTAATTTTTAAAATAAATTCATAGTTTCTTCAAATGCAAAATTTTATGTGACTTTAGAAACAGATGACTGCTATTGGATAAACCTCCAATATCTAAAGTAACAAAAATGTTATTTACCTGAACTGTGTCTATAAAGTGTACAAGTGTGAGCACTCCAGCTGAAAACAAAGGAACTGGTTATGAACTTTAAGTTCTTCACGTGCTTAAATACTCTGCTAGGTTGGGCTTGTGTGCTAGATGACTTAGCTGTCCAGCAGCAGTGCTCTTCTCTAATTTTGGAAGCAGAGGAAGGTCTTGCAACCATTTCGTCCTATGCAGCACAAATCTGTCACTGTAACAGAGTATCAGTGGTTCATTGAACTCCTCTTTTCTCCCTCATTGTAATAAATAAATGAAAGCTTTAGTTATTACGCCATAGAAGCAAATGACTCACTGAATATTTGTCTGCCTAGTAACAGCAAATCCTAGTCTTTCAAAGTCAGTGCTAAGAGTTATGATGAGTTTGAATGATAGATAAATACAGCTTATATCTGTGATCCATAAGGAGGTTTTCTCCACAGGGAAGATGTCGTGCCTTCACTGAGGCACTAAAGCTATAGTGGTGACTGCTGAAGCAAAGACACCAGTTTCTAATGCATCTTTTTTCTGAAAACCAGCAGAACTGTCATAATATCAAATAACTCATATTTATCTTCACCCTTGCAGTTGGGTTCTGTCTATAAGAATGACTGACTATTAAAATATAAAGCTTTTGTGGAAAAACACATCCAGAATATCTGCTTTTCAGTATTACAGGATGTTTAGTAACCAGTGTTATTAGATGGTAGACTGTGTGCTACTACCCAGGAAAGGAAAGTCATAATATTGCCAAAGCAAAAGACTGCTGTCAAAGCTGATACATCCAGAAGTGCTTAATGAAGGTGTTGTCTGTCTATAATGAAACATTTAAGGAGACTCAAGATAACTTTTTAAAAAAACTTTTGGGATTAGATCATTGTTAGTCCACATGGGATTGCTTAAACTCTCAGAAATTATGTTGGGTAAGGATTACTTGACTTCATGGACTATGCACCCAGATACTGAAGTGAAATTCTTTGTATTTGCTTGTGGTTTGGGTAGATGATCTATTATTTTACCATACTAAATAATTGTTGGGGTTTTTTAATAAGATTACAATTTATTATTTTATTACACTCGAAGACGATGTCAAACACAGACCATTAATAAAATCAGAGAAGCAGAAATACAATGCATTCATCATCTCTGAATTTATAGCTAAACAAATGGTATTGGTCTTGGAATACACAGATGAAAATTGTTGGCTTGTTGCCCAATTGTGTGTGTAAGACCTATAATTGAAACACTAGGTTCATTGCCTCTCTCAAAAAAGGTATAGTGATGCAAGGTTAGAAAAATATTTTCCATGTCTAATGCCTTAAAATACTTTGCTCTAATTTCTGTAGAGAACCTTTGCAAAAAGCAGGTGGTTAAAGCTGGAATGCCCAGCCAGAAGCACATGGAAGAAGACTGAATAGTGACACTAACTTTACGAACATCAATGTTTAGCTACACAAACTGAGAAGTATTAACAAGAATTACAGGTTGTTGTGGGTGCTTGATCTGTTGTTTGTTACATCCATCATGCTGCTTGCCAACTATAACTCGGCAAGAAAATAACGAAACAGATTGGTGATGTTCTGCACTGAGGACACCCAGAACAGGCCAGATTTACCCCTTCAGTAAAGGTGTTCCTGTAACGAGCAGTTAGCTAACATTTAGCATTTGTGTGGCTGCTTTGATGAATAACAGAGTTTGCAAGAATCATATTATTTATCTTTAGCACAGTCTTGCGAGGTAGAGAATAGGGTGCTTACTCTCTGCATGGCTACAGCAATGTGAACACTGGCCAGGGAGCGACACCCACAGCTCCTCAGAAGACATCACTGTTTGAGATGGGACTAGATTTAATGGCTTCTCATTTTTTGTCACATCCCTTTCATTACAGTTGTGCTGTCCTGGAGAAATTTGTTTTTTGAATAGCTGGGAAACCTTTGCTCTGTCCATGTAGGTTGTTTGAGAAATTGGCAGATGCTGATTGACTATATAAGCTGCCAGGATTGATGGGCTTGTGACTTCTTACAGGCATTTCCTGATCTGTGATTCTCCATTATCATGTATTTAACCCTTATTTCTCCATTTCAGCTCATCATATTTATTAAAATTAACCAGTAAGATCTACCAACTAATTAGGTCTGTTTAATTTTGTATCAGGGTTGTGCAGCAGTGAACTGGTGCATTATTCATGTCCTCAGAGAATGCATCTGTGTGAATCCTGAACACAAAAGTTACATTGATCTCAATTCTGAGGAAACCAAAAACATTTCACAAGTCTAGAATGACTAGCTGACTATATAGAGTTTCTCAGCATCACTAAAATTGAGGGAAAGACATCAACCCAGCACCAAGCAAATGTGAAGAATCAAAGAGAATTATTTATATTCTCAACTGCTTTCCACAGTTAAAAACATGTTCTCCTCCAATGACAGAGCTAGGACCTGTGCCTGTGACAATCTGGGGAGGATGTACCATCACCACTGCTGGGAGGGCCAAGTCTGTAGTTCCAGGTGGCTACCAGCATGTTCTGGGTTAGGAGTTCCAAGCCTGGATAATAAAAAGCACTTCATTGTTCACTATTACTGAACTCTTTATGTGTTGGATTATAAGCCGTGACCATTACTGCAGTGGCAGAAATAGCAAATATCAGAGGGCACCTCTCAGCGTCACTCCTTGCTATGATGCAGACAGTGCTTCCAAAAAAGCCTGAAGTGCAGCACAGCTCCACAGTAGTCACTGTCTTCCTTACAAGGGTGAAGTATAATTTCCCTATTTACCTCTAGCTTTTCACATCAAAGACCTTTACTAATCTTCTTTGCAGACAAGTTAGGAAGATTGGAGAATTCATGCTGGAAAATATTCTGTCCTTGCCTAGGAGGAACGGTTCCACAATGACATAAAAGGCTTGCTTATTAATAAAAAAGACCCCACAATCAGAATATCCAAACTGGCTTATTACATTTGACTGCTTCTATAGATGGCCCTGAAGCACCCTTAAGGTCAAGAGTAAAGAGCTTAGTTCTGAAAAGGTCTGAGTACTTTGTCCCCATACTTCAAACATATTTGTGTACCTCAGTACTACTCTGGGTATGTGAGTAAGTTCACTGAAATTACTATGAGAATGGAAAATTTTAACTCGATCACTTAAAGTATATCTGGCATCAATATTAAACCAGCCATGAAATCTGGGCATCCATTCAGGTGAATAAAAAAAAAGAGTAGGGTTTTGTTTTTCTTTTCAAAATATGTAAAGATGCATTAAACAATCAAAGCATTTGTAGAGAATGGAGAGTAGCACTACAGAGAACTTTTAAAAATGAGACTGAGGAACATGAAGACACAGAAAGGTAGGAACAGCAAGAGATAAAGTAGCAAAACCTTTTTTTGCATTGACAAACTGATGCCATAATGATTTTTTGCTTTTTTATATACCCCTCTTATATACCCTTTTATACAGCTTTTATGTATCCTTAGTGCTTTTACATACTTGTAATTCCCCAAGTCTGGTAACAGCTTAGATCCAAAGTTCCATTAGGCCGAGAGACCAAACACCTTGGAAGCCTCGCAGTTGGGTCAGAAAGCCTCAGACACCAAGGTCCTCTCCAGAACACATTCTGTAAACCAAGACAGGCCCATCCAGGGGGAAGGTTCCTCAGGACGGGGGCTTCTCTTGAGCCTCTCACTGGGGAATCTTTGATTGCTATGCTAATTTGCAAGGCCTGTAACAGTATACGTGAATCATCGTGTGGGTGCATTTTCAGGGTGCATCCTGGGGTGCATTTTTGGTGTGCATTCTGGGGTGCATTCTACCTGGATGTGGTGCACCTCCGGATCCTTAAATAAATACTGGGGTAAACCCTTTTTCCCCCTCAAACCGTGTTTGGCTTTTAATTCTAAGCCCAGGGAAAGGCAACAAAACCACTGTGCTGAGTCATGCTAAACTGTGAGACCAACAGCATTTCTGTTAGCTGCACTGGCATCTTTAAAGTGCAGATGCATTTTAGAATCCATAGCCCAAGCCTGTAAGTGGTCGTATTAGAGAAAGCTGAATATTGGTGCCCATCAGGATGCATCAGTATAAATTCAGATAAATGAGACTTAGAATGCAGAAGATGGAATCTGAGGCTTTTGTCCATAAGACTGTCATGTACTACCAACTACAAAATGAGGTATTGCTCTATTACTGTATCCTCAGACAGATTTTTAAAGATTAGATCTTAGGGCCACTGCACATAATTCTTTCAGTCCGTTTCTGAAGGATTTATTAAAAGAACCCTCAATCTACAATAGACTGTTAATTTCTTAAACTGCTCTGAGAAGACCATTAACATTCCCAGCCAATATTGTTTCTAAGTTACTAAAGGCTTTTTGTTACAGTTTTGTTTCCCCTCTCTTCTGGTAATACCTGCTGTTCAGTATGTGTGACATGCATGGGATTCCCAATACTGATTCCTTTTTATTACATACTACTTACACTTCCAATGCACATATAAATGTTTACACTTATACATATCCAGTTACCTTTTTATTATCTGCAGATGATTCTTTCGAAGTTGCTTTGTGGTCTCAGAGTGACATTTTGACTCCACTGGAGTGAGGCACAGGTACTGATAGAAGTGAGATGTTATGCTCTGACCTTTCAAAGTGTGTAAATGGTATGGATTCTGAAGGAGTGACTTTGTTAGAACTTTGGGAAACACACATCTCAAGGAATTTCTGGAAAATGTCTGTGAGATGAAAACTCTCCTGCCTGCACAGACCGTATTTCAAGGGCTGGAAACACATCATTTTCTCAAAAAATTCTCTTTTAGGAGGATGTATCTCACTGGAAAATATGCATGAAGTATTTCTGATTTGCTGCATCATATTTATATGATATATTTAATTGAGATGCCTCGTATAAAACTCTTATGAACTCCTCCAGTCATGTTAGCATTTCTGTGATCTGGTCAGGACTGTTCCCAGGTAAATGCTTCTGTCAGAACAACAAGCAAGATAAATGTCATACATAAAACTCTACCTCAACACAGAAGAGTTGCCAATCTGCCAGAATTTCCAAACAAGCACATACAGACCTTATAAAAGCAAAGTGTACAGGTCAAATTCTCATACTTGGATTATTTCAAATCAGACTGTGCCAGTGTATATAAAAGTAGACAGCCCAGCTCAGATTTGGATTTCAGTGTGAGTGCCATACAAGCAAAGCCCTATGGGAATAAAGAGGAGAGTCATATTTCTGCAGAGTTTATCTGTTTAGTTTTTCAGATCTGGAAGAGGTGTCTGAAATAGGCAGTGTATTTTTTTTTTGTATCAGATTTATATGTGATAAATAATAAATTTACTTTTTTTTTAAATGCTAGTTCTAGTCCTTCAATCTATGCTCATTTTACTAGCCTGCTACAAGGAAAGCTTGCTCACCTTTTTTTTCCTTTTGCTAAATCTACAGTCTGGCTTATTGTTTCTACGTTTATTGTATCTCACTAAATATTAAATTTTGCAAATGGTAATGCAGGCTCTAAGCCACAACAGAAGGATGACAGGATTCTGTAAGCAAGGTCCTAAAATCTAAACACCAGACTGCTGAGTTACACGCCTTCTGAACTGGAAAGATGCATTAAAAGTCTGCCTAATATTTGTCTAGATGTGCTACACAAATAAGTGTTAATGTAGCTGAAAAACTCATGGTGTATAAAAACAGCAAAATCAACCCAATATGCTTCTCATTTTCCTTTGGCAGATCTTCCAATAAGATCTGGCTGTCAATGGGGGTTTCCATTCATTCCTACAATGTTTTCCACAGCATGGCGTCTCAGTGAAGGCATGTGACAATTTGGCTTTTTGGCTATGGCATGCCACCATGGCATCCCTAAATCAAAAGCACTGAGTGACATGCTTTTCTTGCACTGCCTGGCATGCAATGTGCAATATGTCGAAAAACACTGCTGCCCCTTCCATATTATCAGATACCTTTCTGTTGTATTGTTTTCTTCCACAAGCTATTAAATATAGTAGAATATATTTTATATTTAGATTGGCCACAGGCACTGAGTAAATGCTTTTGCTCATTTAACAGTGTACTCAATGTGGTCACACTCTGTGCTCCAGCAAAGCGCTTTGAATGAAATCACCCGTGGGAAATATCCCTGAGCATGGTGAAAGCTGGAAAACCTTAGCTTCGAGGCATTCTTGAATTACTTCCTGCTGGCATATTTACCTCTGTGCATTCCCCCACAGTCAGCCATTCCTAGCTGTCATGCTGGCTCCTGGAGACAGATGGAAATTGGCATGCTGAGATGAAGCAGTATTTTGGTTGTTCTAGTTATTTCAAGGTATGGGCCAAGTCAGTCATGGCTGGCAGAGCTCAAAACTGCTGCCAGTCACTTTTCCATGCATCATTCTCTTGTACGTGGTTTGTGTGCTCTGGGTAAAGCCATGGCTCTGAGCCATTTTCCAGACTCTGCTGATTCCTGCTTTCCACTCTCAATAAAGTCTCTATGACTTCAGGTACGGTATTTTTGTAAGTGACATGAGCAAGATTATGCCTCTTGCTGGTTTAGCAGAAGCAACTGCAGCATCTGAACTGCATATCCAACAGATGGTGTTCATAGCTGTAGCGTGTTATTTAGTACTGGAGCCTCTGTTTCAATCTTTCATTTAGGTGACAAATGTACAAACCCCTCTTTTGGATGAGGAGCATCTTATGTGTTAGGTATCCAATAGGACCACCATGTTTTACTTATTTTGATAATCTTTTGAATGAACTGTTGTCATCTGGTGCCCAGCTGTGATTCTGTGACTGGGTTCCAGTTTTGGGTATGTGCATGTCTGNTTTTGGGTATGAGCATGTCTGCAATTACTGAAATCCTGAACTTTTTAATGAATGATACAGATTGATCTTGTTATGCACTTGCCTTTGCTATTTCAGATGGCTGATGGCTTTCAAAACATATCCAAGGTTTACAAAATAGAAAGAAATCACTGTAATAAAGTTGTGAATGCACTATGTAGCACCATTCCTCTTAAATGTTTGAAGCTGTGACCCTTCCTTAATTATAATGGCATTTCCCTTTCCCAGAAAAAGCAAATTTTTGCAAGTTAGATGATAGCGAATTTCTGAGACAATATCAAAAGAAAAGGATAAAGGTAGATCCCAAGGAATGCTAAAATAGTCTTATTCTGATTATGTCTTAATGCAGGTAATGCTGCTACACTTGCTTTTTGCTCTACTTTGGATGAGGAAAGCAACAGGAAAAGAAAGCAGTCAGTGAGATACCGTGGGATGCCTCAGCACCTGGGGTTGACTCCAAGTACCTACATTTGGCACTTGTGTGTAAGTTACTGCCTGGAAGGCACAATGTGCGGAAGTTGACAAAAAGATGCTCCTCTGAGTGCAACAGGACCAGCTCATTGGAAAGCTAAAATATGAAGGGTTTTGCTGTTGGATGGGGCTCTTTAATAAAGAAGATTGTAAAAATTCTCACATAGAGCAATGAATTTAAATACTAGGGGAAGAACTGACTTGCAACTTTTTCTGTGTGATACCAATCACGTTTCTTACCTCCACAAAGGGCTCCAATAAGCATTCTTTGTGTGTATGAAGTTGATTAAAAGTCTCCCTGAGACTTCCATGAACAAGGCCACTAAAGCTGTCTGTTTATACAGACAGAAAATGAACTGCTTCAATTAGAATTTCATGAACTCACAAATGTTTCTCTCTAGACAGTTAAGGTAGAAACCAATTCAAAAGGATTAATGTCTAAGCTTTCTGAATTAAAATTGCAACAGGTGTCAATTTTACATGCCTGCCCTTCCAACAAATATGACATTATCCATTTGATTGATGACAGAGTAAAAACTGTTTTTTCTTTTGTNGACAATTTGGCTTTTTGGCTATGGCATGCCACCATGGCATCCCTAAATCAAAAGCACTGAGTGACATGCTTTTCTTGCACTGCCTGGCATGCAATGTGCAATATGTCGAAAAACACTGCTGCCCCTTCCATATTATCAGATACCTTTCTGTTGTATTGTTTTCTTCCACAAGCTATTAAATATAGTAGAATATATTTTATATTTAGATTGGCCACAGGCACTGAGTAAATGCTTTTGCTCATTTAACAGTGTACTCAATGTGGTCACACTCTGTGCTCCAGCAAAGCGCTTTGAATGAAATCACCCATGGGAAATATCCCTGAGCATGGTGAAAGCTGGAAAACCTTAGCTTCGAGGCATTCTTGAATTACTTCCTGCTGGCATATTTACCTCTGTGCATTCCCCCACAGTCAGCCATTCCTAGCTGTCATGCTGGCTCCTGGAGACAGATGGAAATTGGCATGCTGAGATGAAGCAGTATTTTGGTTGTTCTAGTTATTTCAAGGTATGGGCCAAGTCAGTCATGGCTGGCAGAGCTCAAAACTGCTGCCAGTCACTTTTCCATGCATCATTCTCTTGTACGTGGTTTGTGTGCTCGTGGTAAAGCCATGGCTCTGAGCCATTTTCCAGACTCTGCTGATTCCTGCTTTCCACTCTCAATAAAGTCTCTATGACTTCAGGTACGGTATTTTTGTAAGTGACATGAGCAAGATTATGCCTCTTGCTGGTTTAGCAGAAGCAAATGCAGCATCTGAACTGCATATCCAACAGATGGTGTTCATAGCTGTAGCGTGTTACTTAGTACTGGAGCCTCTGTTTCAATCTTTCATTTAGGTGACAAATGTACAAACTCCTCTTTTGGATGAGGAGCACCTTACGTGTTAGGTATTCAACAGGACCACCATGTTTTATTTATTTTGATAATCTTTTGAATAAACTGTTGTCATCTGGTGCCCAGCTGTGATTCTGTGACTGGGTTCCAGTTTTGGGTATGAGCATGTCTGCAATTACTGAAATCCTGAACTTTTTAATGAATGATACAGATTGATCTTGTTATGCACTTGCCTTTGCTATTTCAGATGGCTGATGGCTTTCAAAACATATCCAAGGTTTACAAAATAGAAAGAAATCACTGTAATAAAGTTGTGAATGCACTATGTAGCACCATTCCTCTTAAATGTTTGAAGCTGTGACCCTTCCTTAATTATAATGGCATTTCCCTTTCCCAGAAAAAGCAAATTTTTGCAAGTTAGATGATAGCGAATTTCTGAGACAATATCAAAAGAAAAGGATAAAGGTAGATCCCAAGGAATGCTAAAATAGTCTTATTCTGATTATGTCTTAATGCAGGTAATGCTGCTACACTTGCTTTTTGCTCTACTTTGGATGAGGAAAGCAACAGGAAAAGAAAGCAGTCAGTGAGATACCATGGGATGCCTCAGCACCTGGGGTTGACTCCAAGTACCTACATTTGTCACTTGTGTGTAAGTTACTGCCTGGAAGGCACAATGTGCAGAAGTTGACAAAAAGATGCTCCTCTGAGTGCAACAGGACCAGCTCATTGGAAAGCTAAAATATGAAGGGTTTTGCTGTTGGATGGGGCTCTTTAATAAAGAAGATTGTAAAAATTCTCACATAGAGCAATGAATTTAAATACTAGGGGAAGAACTGACTTGCAACTTTTTCTGTGTGATACCAATCACGTTTCTTACCTCCACAAAGGGCTCCAATAAGCATTCTTTTTGTGTATGAAGTTGCTTAAAGTCTCTCTGAGACTTCCATGAACAAGGCCACTAAAGCTGTCTGTTTATACAGACAGAAAATGAGCTGCTCCAATTAGAATTTCATGAACTCACAAATGTTTCTCTCTAGACAGTTAAGGTAGAAACCAATTCAAAAGGATTAATGTCTAAGCTTTCTGAATTAAAATTGCAACAGGTGTCAATTTTACATGCCTGCCCTTCCAACAAATATGACATTATCCATTTGATTGATGACAGAGTAAAAACTGTTTTTTCTTTTGTCTCAGAGTTCTCTTTTGAAAGCAAAAAGACGTAATTTTCCATATCACTGTACCTAAATCACCTCCTAGTATTTTCTTAATTGAATTCTGCCTAATGAAAATATGAGGAGCTACATGTTTTGAAGGACACTTCGATGATGAACACATCTCTGTTCCTTTAGAGATAGTAAAAGGATGCCTCTTTACAATATTGTGTAAGTTGCTAAGGATTATTGAGTTTCAATTTGACTTATCTTCATGTAAAAATACTATCTACAGGACTACAGACATTTTCTCAAATGTAGATTCCTAAGTGAGACATCTTGTCCTTCCTCTGTCTCAGAGGATTCAGGATGTCTACTTATAGTTAAACTCAGAGCAAGAAGAATTAATTAAACAAGTTTAGTAAAGTCATTTTAGTTATGCTAAACAAAGTCTGTATTTAGATCTTTATCAGCCTAGCTACTCAGGCCACCTAGAAGGGGAACTTTTATCTTCCAGCTGGTTTTGGGAGATCAAATAGGACCAAATTAGTCCTAGGTTCTGTATATTGCAGCTTCTCAACCTTCTTCCTGTACCTCACCAACACAAAGGGTTGAACCTCTCAAAGCTGCAGGTTTATTTCCATGCTTCATTACAGTGCTGATGAGTACAAGGAGCATTTGAACAAGTTTGCTGCAACTGTGTTGGAAATCTCCATGGTTTGTGATACTTCTTGACTGACTCCCAAATATTTATATTGGATTAGTATTTAGTTTGAGTTATGTAGTTTGAGGTAGTATTTAGGTCAAGGTAGACAGAGTTGCAGCAGTGTTAGCATGGACTGACAAAGCCATGGGAGATAGCAGCAAAGCTGGCATTTGAGAGAAAAGCTCTGAGTATTCAAAACAGATGTGCAGACAAAGTCAACTAACACAACCATACTATCCCTAACTCCCCATCACCTGAAAACCAAAGGGTTTCCTAACCAAAACACCCACTGCTAAATTGCCTAACATGAGAAATATATTTGGTGTAGAGCGCCCTGCATGAAGGAGAACTGACTGGGCAACATCAAACCCAGAACTGAGCGAATGGTCAGGAATGGCCTCCTTTTAGGCTGGCAGAGTCTTCCTTTGCACAATGGTTTTGCAGACTATGAGATATCCTTCCAGGGAGACATCGGGCTTTTCTGAGCTGTTGCATGGGAGCATTTGTGGAAGCAGGGAAGCGGGAGCGGGGAAGCCTGCCCGCCCTGGGAGCTCGTCCAGAATCACCGGGTGTGCTGCACGCCCGTGGCGCTGCCCGCAGACGGGAGAATTGCGTTCCCTCCGTCCGCTCCCGGCGCTGGTGCAGCCGCTGAGCGCTCCAGGCAGCCGCTCCTCACCCGAGCCGGGACCCACGGCCCCCGGGGGCTCCCTCCATCCCCGCAGCACCGGCCCGCCCGCGCCGTCGGACCCTCTGTCCCCGCGCTGAGCCGTGCCCGAGGGACGGGGACATAGGGAGCCGCGGGGTCCCGCCCGCACGCCTCTGCCTCCTCCGGGGGAGAACACGGCTCTGCCCCCGGCCCTGCCCTGCCCACCCCTGCGGGGAGGACGCGAAGCCGCGGCGGTGTATAAAAAGCCCCCCGGGCCGGGAGGGAGGGGACCACCCGGGAGCCGCAGCGTAGCGAGCGGGACGGGGCGCGGGCACCATGGCTCAGTCCGTGTGGGGCTACGACAGCGACAACGGTGAGCGGGCTCGGGGCCGCCGCGGGGGGCCGCGATGAGCCCGGCTGAGCAGGGGCGACGTTTCTTTGTCTTTGTCCCTCAGGACCCGAGCGTTGGCACGAAAACTACCCCCTGGCCAAGGGCGACAGCCAGTCGCCCATTGAGATCAACAGCAAGGACGTGCAGCACGACTCCTCTCTCGCCCCCTGGCACGCCAGCTATGACCCCGGCGCAGCGAAAACCATCCTGAACAACGGGCGCACCTGCCGCGTCGTCTTCGACGACACTTTTGATCGATCAGGTCGGTTTCTGGTTTGGATTTTTCGGGGGTTGTTAGGAATGAAGGTTTTCAAAGCACCGGGTATCAAAAAGCATCCTTTAGTGTCCAGCCTGTGCAGGCCAGCAGAGAAAAGTCACTTGGGAATGTAAAAGAGGCGCTCCTGGAGTTTGTTCTGGTGGATCTGAAGTGGGACAGAAAGTCTGTAGCTGCAGGGGCACCCCTGAAATACAGACTCAGCTGGATGGTGCAGTTCTCCCTATCTCACCTCCTTCAACACAGACACGACATTTTCAGGTTTTGTGTAAGGGAAGAGAGTGGTGCCCAGAGGAGTTTAGAGAGCTCTGAGGCACTTTGTAAACAAAAAACTTGTATATGCATTTCTACTGACTGTGATCTTGATTTCTTCTGCATGGTAATTCTTCAGGTACTTCACAGCCTGAAAAAAAAATAAAAATAGCTTTTATTTAAATAACATTTTATAGTTTCTGGAAAGCTGTGAAATGGCTTTGTATTTAATTGAGAGCGAGCAATCTCGTATCTCTAAATTAAATTGTTCAAAATTTGATTGCAGAGCTGTATCTGTGTAGCTCTGGATGCAGATAGGTAACAACTGTCAAAATGATTAACAAATTCACAGTATCGTATAATGCAAAGACATCTCAAAAACATGCAGTACTGACTGGTCCTTCATCAAGAAGGAAAGCTAATTAATGGAAAACAGTTACTTTCCTTTGTATTTTTCTGCATCTGCCTTGATGGCATTTGTGTTGGGATTTTGTTCTTACTAAGCTATATCACTAATGAAATATATTCACAATACAATGAAAGATCACTCTCCTGCTTGTTTATCTTGATGACTCCCTTGTTTCCTTGGATTTCTTTATTTACCATTACAGGTATTTGTTATTGTTCCATGTCTCTAAGATGGAATCTCAGCTATTTAGGACTGGGACTGTCTCTAAGTTACGTATTTTTATGGTCCTTTAGTATTTATTACCAGAGTTTCTACACAGTGGTCTCATAAATTGCACTTTTATTACCATAGAAACACAGAATGGTCTGGATTGGAAGCGACCTTAAAGATATCTAGTTCCAACCATACCCTCATCACCACCTTCCACTAAACCAGGTTACTAAAGATGCATCCAACCTGGCCTTGAACATTTCCAGGGATGGAGCATCCACAGCCTCTCCAGGCAACCTGTTCCAGAGCCTCACCAACCTCCCAGTAAAAAAATTTCTTCCTAATATCCAATGTAACCACACTCCCTTTCAGTTTGAAGACTTCTTCCTTGCCCTATCACTACCTGCCTTTGTAACAGGTCCCGTTTGTAAGCCAGAAAGCTCTTCCAAAAGCACTGCATAAAATCAATGCCATGACTGAAAGCATGGGAAGTAAATTGGTAATGAACATTTTCACATGGTGGTTCTCTTCTTTCTTCTTCACAGCTTCCTAAAAGCTGAAATGTTTTAGACAGGCTGCGCAAGTGGTTGTCTGCCCAGGGAATGGTGTTGGAGAAAGACCCCGATTCGGCCAAGCAAAATGCAGCCCTTCCTCTAAATCATCTTCCCTCCATTCCCTCCCTGTCTCTTCTCTCCCCATCATCTCTGTTGTTTCTTTGGGCATCCAAGAGTGTACATTCACTCCTGGCTGCCCTTACTTTCTGCAGGTTGCTGGACAGTAATTCAGGACTCAAGTGTTTCACAGGCATGTGTCTGATCAGAATCAAACACAATGTCTGACAGCTCTGAAAGACCACGTGAGAAAGAATTTCGTAGACATTTTATTACCTTCATTTGTTGGCTTCTGCAGTGCTAAGAGATGAGGATAAGTAGTAGTCACAGATTTCATTTTAACTGGAAAAAGAAATATAGCTGAAGATAATTTTTTTCCAATAACATATCAGTTTTTGAATATTAAAAAGATTTGGTTTTATGCTAGAGATATTTGTATACTGTTATGAAGTGCTATTTTCAAGTGCTTCACAGTATTTCAGCTCTGGAAAGGGCCACCTCTAAGAAATTAATCATAAATGAGTCTCCAAATCTGACACTGATTTAGCTTGTAAAAATAGGTAGATCACATAAATTCAGCTCCTGCAAGTCCCTGCCTCCCACTGATTCCAGTACGGAACAGCAACCAAACACTTTTGAGGAGTTGGGGTTGGGCCTTAGATTCTATGCCTTTTTTGCCCTATATTTGAAAGTGAAATAACAATAATAATAATAATAATAATAATAAGTATTTTATGTTGAAGGCTTCTACAGAAGGTTTACTCAATATTACTCAATTCTAGACTGAGTTATGATTATGTACGAACAAAGCAAAAAAAGCAAGAGGAACAACATGTATAAGTCTCAACAGTGGTTTTTTCCTGGCCCTCCCCGTGATGGCTGTGACACCTACCAACTAAAAAGAGAAACTGCAAAGTTAAAACTCTTGCTCTGTGTAGGTATTACAACACATATGGTATCGAGAATTCATTTGAGACCATTGGGCAAAAGAGGATTTATTATTTCAGTGTTGTTGAATGCTATCTAAACAAGGCCTTCTGGCACTGCAGTTGTGAACTACATTAAGAACTTTCCATGTAAGGAAACACGACTCATTCCAACCTTAGGTAATGAATGAAAAATACGTTTGAGAGCTTATCCTCCAGGCAGTTCCTGCTCCAAAGAATCTCCTGGCTGAAAGAGCAGGTGTGATGTTTTGGAAGTCAGAGTTGATGTCAACTGTCAGACTGATGCATGGTCAGCATTATTTGGCTAAGCACAGCAGAAGTAACAGCATCCTCATTTCTTTCGTTGGTGGCTCAAGAACAATTTTCTAGCTCATTTCACCTAAACTTTATTGTCTTTCCTCACTTTTAAGAACTAGATCAATTAGTTGTCTGGCCTGTAAAAGGTATGCCAGTCATGGACTAGAGGTACTTTTCAAAGCACCTTTGCGTTAATTTAACAGCGCTCCCATCTTTTTAAACAGACCCTTTCTTGACAAGAATCACCTGTGAACACCTCCATTCTCTCTCCGTACCAGGAACTGTAGTGTGTCCACTTGCCAAGAGAAAAAGGGCTTGTTGGGCAGCTGGGGTTTGATTCTGTGCTTGACTCACAGCAGCTCCCACAATTTTCACATCAAACAGAACTCCTGACAACAGAATTTAGCCCCAGCCATGTAAACTGGCGAGTGTTTTGGGCCCGTTGCGACAAGCTTGCTTTAGGAGAGGAGCTGTGGTGGGTCCCTGTGGTGTGGAGGCGTGTCGTGGTGCGTGCTGATGCAGTGTGGTGGTGGGTGCTGATGCAGTGCCGTGGTGGGTGCTGATGCGGTGCTGTGGTGGGTGCTGATGCGGTGTTGTGGTGGGTGCTGATGCAGTGCCGTGGTGGGTGCTGATGCGGTGCTGTGGTGGGTGCTGATGCGGTGCCGTGGTGGGTGCTGATGCAGTGCCGTGGTGGGTGCTGATGCGGTGTGGTGGTGGGTGCTGATGCGGTGCCGTGGTGGGTGCTGATGCAGTGTCGTGGTGGGTGCTGATGCGGTGCCGTGGTGGGTGCTGATG
>VZRQ01008850.1:456565-514556 GCA_013397975.1 Machaerirhynchus nigripectus | reverse complement strand
CCCCCCCCGCTGTGTCAGATAGGTGCATTTGCAAATAACAACATATAGTATTTTATCTCTTACTTTGTTTTCTGTCATCACATACATTTTCCCAAGATTACGTATTTTTCAGAAAGATTAGTGGGTGATATCACTGGTATATTTATCACACATGCAGTTTCAATTGCTCTGAGTTTCTTGGACACTGTACTGTATTTACTGAAAAAGCAGTTTTGTGAGGTTATTTGCAAACTCATGTGGAACTTATAGAACAATATTTTCAGGAAGATGCAACTGAGTCTTGATGTTACTCCTTCTACCCTTAATTTGCACAAGGATGCGTGGAAACGATTTCAGTTCCTGCCACTCACTTTATTCTAATCTAGAGAAGACTCTCCAAGATAGAAAAAGGAAAAAGGAATAATATATGTTGCTTTCCAGAACTGCATCCAAAATACCAGTAGAGAACTGAACTGAATTTCCCCGGTTAGTTTTTGTTGCCCAGAGGTAACAGGGAATACTCACCACAGTCCTGTGGAGATACTATCCTATTCGGTGGCAGACTTATCAGGAAATGTTGTTTGGTGTCTGCTTTCTCCCTTGTCCGGTGGAAATCACCTGTAATTGTAAGATATTTAGGACCCAGTATTCTTACAGGAAATATTTTCAATTTTTACACTAAGTGTAATGGACAAAAAGACTGAGAGTGTCACCATGAACATATAATTAGAACACAGTCTTGGTAGGAGAGAGGTGCAGATTTAAATTCCTTCAGATAGAAGAGAAGACTGTAATGAATCTGGGATAAATGCTTGGCCACTATCCTGATGGATAAAAAGAGTAACAGTACCAGCAGTGCCATAGGCTTCAACTTTTATCCAAAGTGGCCCAAAATAAAACACAATTTTGATAATACCAGAATAGTAAAATGCAAAAACGAATTTGCTTTGATCCCACACAATTCAGTTTGTAATTTCTTTTCATTTATTAATGTAATCAAAATGTCAGTTATTATTAATTGATGGGAAAGTGCTTGACAGGAAGAAAAGGAGATTGATTTCTTGCATGAATCTTGGTATTTAATTACTTCCTTTATAATAACATAGATACTGGTGTCTTTTGAGATGCATATCTCTAGAGTTACTGCAGAGAATTTTTTTTGTTTCCCTAAGGGGAAAGAGGCTCCTTTTCAGCACTTTGATCCTTCAATTCTCTTCCCCAAATCTCGGGACTACTGGACCTACCACGGTTCATTCACCACACCCCCCTGTGAGGAGTGCATCACTTGGATTCTCCTGAGGGAGCCGATTGAAGTCAGCTCAGACCAGGTAAACTCCAGCCAGTTCTGCTACTCCTTTACCAGTTCTCAGCAGTGTCTCAGAATGTCAGTGTGATGATTTGCAAGGCCTGTGTTACCTTGCACTTTCTGGCAGGGCGAGCTTTAGCTGTGGACAGTGACAAATTGCCTGCAGAATGGACTGTTGGAATGGGCTGTAAAATTGACCCTGAGAATCAGGCCCTCTTGCAAGACACTTCCTTGAACAACCTCAGCAGGAGCATTCTTGGGATCCTGAAAACCTGCTAAGGCAGAAATGTCCCTAAGCCACAAAATTCGGCCATCACAGAAGCCTCAGTTCATTCTATGTGTGTCACCATTGAGTGGCAAGCAAGACTAATACTTGGCTGGTTTCCTGGTTTAAGAAATTGCTGGTCCAGATCTTGACTTCTTAAAAGCTGTCAATGAGAGAGATCAAGCTACCTATGACCCGCAAACCTGAATGTTCATACACATTAATGTACCACTTGCATTCACATAGCTCAAATGTGCATTTACAGAGAAAGAAAAAAGAGCCAGTCTGGATAAAGTGACCTTTTTAGTTCTTGTGTGAAAAATTTTGTCTGTTTATACCACTTTCTGCTTCAGCAATACAAGTCAGGGTATATCCTTTTTACTGAAATGGCTGTTTTCAAAATAGACTTACTTTGCATTTGGATGGAAGGGTAACAATTAACAAAGCAACACTGAAATTAAGTTAATTTGAAGAACAGCAGCTGAGTGCTGAATTCATGATTCAACTTAATAATCCAGTTGGTCTATCTCTGCCTTACGGACAAAATAATGTTGGCGGCCACCCCAACAGCGACATCAACTTCTGCACCAGCTTTTTCTATCAGACTGCCTTGCACTGACATACGTGTGGATCTTCCCTCACAGACAGCTGTATTTTCACAAGTTACTTGCCTGTAGTCCAGCTCCAGCAGGGTCACAGTAGAGCCCTATTCTTTTCCCATACTGTCGGCGTGAATCAGAGAAAAATCTAAAAGTAGCCCAGGCAAGGGTCAGGTGATGAACTGTTCTGCGGATGAAGAGTGTGAAGATCCACAGAAACAGTGCTAGCTGCTGGGCTGCACTGGTCTTTATCAGCAATCTCTACCAGTATTGCTAGACACTGTCATTGTCACTGTGTGCTTGTCATTATACAAGAAAATTCCTTTTTCATCTCAGAGTTTGTTCCAGGCAGTGAAGTCCACAGTGCTTCCTCATGGACACTTCAATTTTTCTTCCTTGCAGATGGCAAAGCTCCGCAGCCTCTCCAAGAACGATGAGAACGAACCCGTGAGCCCTCTCGTTGACAACTGGCGCCCACCTCAGCCTCTGAAGGGCAGGATAGTGAGAGCCTCATTCAAGTGAAATCTCAAGTCTCACTCCGCTGAACCTGAGTGAGAAAACCCCTGCATCCCAAAGTGTAGTTAGTTTTTGCTGTCTACTGCTTTTCCTCTGGATCCAGGTCTGTGTTTCTCAGTTTGAAATTCTGAGTGGTAAATCTGTTTTTAAAAAAGCAGAAAAACGCTGTATGCAAATACTAAGCATAATAAGCAAATGTGAGATATAATGATTCTTGACCACAAATGTCTCAGTATTTATGATCACTTCTCTGCCTTGTGGTCTTATAAGAAAAATAGGCTCAGTTTCAATACTTAAAATTAATTTCAAAGGAAATATAGTAAGGCAGAAAAATGAGCCAGTAGTTCAGGAAAGCAGAAGTAACAGCAGATGAACAGGAGGGAAATGCCTGTCTCTACACTGTGATCTTGCTCAGACACCCCACCCTCAGAGGAGACATCCAAAGAATAAGTACGCCTTTTACACACCAGATTTTCCCTTCCCTGTCTTGTTCATACTTTTTTATCCAAGATTGGATTAGTGATCTGAGGGTAAAATCAGGCATGCTCAGTTTGTGTGAAGAAGAAAAGATACCTTGCTGTCATCTCAGCATTTGCTGTCTTTGCCATATTCTGCTGCTGCCATTGTTGATCTTTTCTTCTTTCACTGTTGCTGTTACTTCACCCATCCAGTGTAGAGTCCTGCTGGTATCATACTGCCTTGTATTTAGTATAGCAGCTTTAGTGTTGCTGAGGGGAAAGTGCCTATCTTCTGCTGCTCTGACTATGTTATCTCCCAGAATGATGGATTTTTGATGCTCTGCCTGCTTTTTATTTTTGACACATTAATGGTTTCACCTGTTAGGGATTGCATATGGAAAGGATCTTTCTGGATGATTCATACAGGTCATTTGTCATTTCCACTACTGAAAAATCCAGGTCAAGCCACCTAAGTGTGTGTTTATTTGACTCTGTAGCTGGAGAATATAAGTGGATTCTGTTTGGCTCTGTTCCTTTCTGGGGAGACATATCAGCTTGCAAATATGATTCAAGCAAGGAATCACTGGCAGACAGAAACTTCTAAATCAACCTCCCCTGTCCTTCATCATGTAAACTTTATCATTTCAGTGTAACATAAGTACCATCTAGGTTGAACGCACATACAGATCATGTGACTAAAGATCTACACTATATTCAACACCCAGGTGATAATTCTGAATTGGACACAGAGGAGATTGGTCAAAGGTGGTGCATAAATCCTGCTGCACAGGAAGCTTCTGGGTTCTCTGTGTTCCTGTAACTCATCAGTAGAGAGCAGTGGGTGTTCCTCTGGAGATGTTGCCACAAACATGTTCACAGCAGCATTTATAAGGGATATGTCAAAGTCTGAAAAAAGCAGGGTTACAAATAGGCATTTCCAAGTTCTCCTTAAATATTTCACTTTCTACTTTTACTAGAAAAATGGTGCTCCAACAGGGAAGTAGTGAATGGGCAACACTGGACAAATTCTGCTGTTATTACCAGCACAATTCAGTGAGAATTCAGAAATTAAACTGAGGGCAGATTTTGATCCTTTTTTATTCATTTAGAAATGTTCTAAGGATTGATGAATTCCTATTGAAATTTAGTGTTTTAGTCTATTAGGAATGTATTTTGCTTAGTATAAAGCGGTTTCTTTTTAAAAACTAAGTTTATTTGAGTAGAAGCTAAACTATTCATTGAATCCTGTTTACAAATGTTTCAGCACTGGCTTAATTTTATCAGAAGATCAGCTTTTGATATTATGAGTGCAGCACTTGCAAGGGTATTCATTTTGGGAGTCCCTTAGATCTTCTTAAAACTCCTGAATCTGTACATCTTCTCAACACATAAAAATGTTACTGCAGAAAGCTCATAAGCAACAATTTTTTTCTACTGTAGTATGTCTTACGTGTAAAATTTCTTCTCATATGCATATGCAGTTGATCTTGGCAATGAGAAAATTTTAACACAAATAACTGAGACAAGGGTTTGAGTCTTTCTACCTAAAAGCCATTGACTGTGATGTTTTAATCTCTTGTTATGGGGGCAATAAAACAAGATTAGTTGCCTGCACTTGAAATAACTGCTTTTATGTCTTCAATAAACTGACTTGCATAAAAAATAAATTGATTGTCATTTTTATGCTAAGTGATGATTGAAAGTAGCAAGAACTTACTAGAAAACCTTGCTGCTCCTTTCGTTGATACATATGCTTGTAATACAAGGGGGACAGACACTTGAGTACTTTTTAGTTGTTGTAGTTTAATAGCTCATCCAGGTTTCCATTTATCCAGTCAAATAGATCCTTAAAACTTTGAGGATCATACAGCATCACTTATTCTCTGTTTTCAGGTACAAAAAAAAGTGTTTATTTCTTGCCTGCACGCATTCTCTCATATCTTCCCAAAGTTCATACTTGTGTATCTGGTCTTGAGTATCACTGATTTGGATATGAATTTTGTTTTCTTGCATGAAGCACATTGATCAGTTAGCTGAAATGTTACCTAATTCTGAAAATTCCTGATTAGTTTATACTTTTGAAGCACACAAACTTGTAAAAGAATATTTGCCTGCAAATCAGACAATGAGTGCACTTTGCTTTGCTTGCATGTTTCCTCTACTGCTTTTGAAAGGTAGAATAGGCAGAAGTTTATGAATTAGAGAAATAGTTGTTTTGGTTCCAACACCAAACACATCGTTTGTATGTTGGCAAAAAGGAGAATACAGTCTGAAATTTATATTGCTTCCTCATGCATCTCCTCTGATTCCACTCAGTCTTCGAACTATTATTACACAAAAGCATCAGCCTCACTGCAAATACGCTTTAAAGTTTTGCTTTTCCCTGGAAGAATAAAGTGCACACAGTTTTGTTCCGTTGCCTTTCTTCCTTTGATGAATAGTGTAGCTCAGCACTGATTACTCTGGTAACAAACTCAGAATATGTGGATTCTAATCCTGCTGCCTCATGTATCTTAGAGAAAAAAAAAAAAGCCAGTAACGCCCTAATCATTCTGGGTCCCTATAATGTATATATTAATTACAGCAGGGCAGCCAAGTGATTCAAATTAATTACTGCCTATTAGGTTTTGACAAATACTTAAACTTTCCCAGTTTCCCACACCTCACTAGAGAAATTACTAGAAAAATAAAAAGCTTATTCCCATAGTTTCAAAGCTTTTCTTTATTACATGAAACAGGTGTCACCATCTTTCAGTCATGTGTAATTTCATAACTGAACTGTGAATTCCTGGTATGACCCTCGGTATACAACCAGCTATGATTCTGCATTTCTACTACAAAATGAAAAGGATATATATCGTTTTTTACTGTATCTCAAAGAAGGATGCTCCTGGATCACCTTGCTGGTGTTTTTCCGCTGAGTAGTCAGAGCTGAAGAATGTTCATATTGTTAGGGAGTTGGACAAAACAGAACAATATCTATTTCTTCCTGAGGCATTTTGTCCCATGCCTCAGCAAAGGGAGCAGATGTACGGTGTGTGTTCCATCTTGCCTATCTGCCTTTCATCTCAATGAATTCTGGCATTTGTCTTTGTCAATATTGGAGCACACAGCATGTATTCAGGAATTATCTTCTTTCCAAGCCCAAGAATTAAACAGAATTTTTTATAACATTCCTCACTCCCCCAAAAGGTAATGTACAACCAACGATGAACTAGAGATCAAATCAGACTCTTTTTTTTTGAACGTATTTTTTAAAGCGTCTTCTTTTCTGTTGACAGCTGCTGTATGTGCTGATTTTCAGAAAAGTGCAATAAAATTAACATATTCAGAGTTATTTGTGAGGGAGAGACAGAAAAACTGTAGAGTTTTGTGTTCATTAAAACACACAAAGAGATTTGAATACAGATGGAAAACTTGTGATATTACTGGGAAAATAAACACCAACAGAGTACTGCTATTATAGAAAATTTTGACTTTCTACATTTGGACTGGATAGCACAATACTTGCAAGAATGTCCATGCACTTAAATAAGCAAAACACTTGTAGAATCATAGGCCTGAGTTGAAAGGGACCTTACAGATCATCTAGTTCTCACCCCCATGCCATGGGCAGGGACACCTTCCACTAGACCATTATTTGGAAAAAAAATACATAGTAGATGGAAAATTTCTGTAAAGCAGGAGGATGGAGAAGAAAGAAATGCAGATTGTACTGCAAACTGATGAAGATAAAAGTCCACAGTCTAAATTAACACCTCACTTTCAATAAGGACGACTATGAAGAACATGAGTGAAAATGAAGATGGATTAACAGGAATATAGACATACAGATATAGATATATATGAGAATAAAAATTATCATTAAATGAGATGGTAAACTGAGTAGGACAGAAAAGCAAACTTCATACAGATGGAGTTGTCTCTGCTTCAGAAAACAAAAAGATCGGCATAATACATTGCAACACTTTTGTTGAGAACTCCATTTAACAAGATCTCCCTGGAGATAGCATCCTGCCTCTCTATGGGAAAATCCAACAGGAAGGCTGGAAGCAATGATGCCATCAGGTATGCAGAAGAAAGGTTTCAGTCACTACTGAACCACACCTGTACTTAGCACAAGCAGGAGCATTGACACAGAATGTTATCTGTGTGGGAATTCTCAAAGTAAGTCTCACTGATTCTGCCACTAATTCTTTAAGTCAGAGGCTGACATTAACTCTAGCTTTTGCAGCTATTTCATGCCATCAGTAAGTAGAATATGCAATAGGTGTTAGGAAAAAATATGACTTTGGTAAATTTGAGTAGCACAGTGTCACTCTTTTACTAATGTCTTGCAGAAGATCTGTCAGAAAACTGTTGAAGAACTTGAGATTCCTTCCTGGAGTTAGACCAGCTTCCTTGCTGCACTAGACCAGTAAGACCATGGGCCAGTTATCTCAGACCTTTATAACAGATAACAGATCTTTGCTAGACTAAGACTTTTAATCCTTCCCATTCCCATGATTTTTTTTTTCTTTTTTTTCTTTTAACTAACATTCCCACTGTTCATCCTACCTTCATCCCACAGACGATATAAGCATCCTCGCTGAAAACTAAAGTGAAGGAAGCTGCTTCTTGCTTGGCTTGTAATGGTCATTTTCTAGAGCCCACACGGTGGAGCCAGTTCTTCAAGTCACCTTCCTGACACGACTTTCAGCTAACAGGAGGCCTGAGCAGTGCAGATTCCTCTAGTCCTGCACAAGTAACTAAGCATTGAAACAAATGCAGTTTATGCAAGTTATTCTTCAGCAGTAAGACATGGTGTTTAAATACATATTCATAGTAATGGACTGGTATTAATTTCTACCTAAAAAACTTCCATATTTTGTCTGCATGTTTATTCATGCAAAGTCTATGTATGTAAGTGCTTTTGCTTCTACAGGTTGAGAATAGTCTAGATAATTCCATTTCTAAAGTTCCAAAGAATCCTATCACAAGGTAAGAGGAGATACAGGTGAAAATCTCCCACTGGTATGTACTGAACTGGTTGCTGATTTTGAGTAATTATGAGACCAGGACTGCAGGACAGGTTACCCTGCATACTAGCAGTACTCTGGCTGAATAGCAATTTCAGTCTACATAGCCCTCTTCTCTCTGCACATGTCTCAGTCATCCTTCATGGTTATGATAATTCCTACACTGAATTAAAAACCAAAGACACGTCCACTAAGGTTTTCTTCTTTCAGAGAACAGTGACTTTTTTTTCTTAACACTGCAGGCTGCCAGTCATTAAGCCCTAATTTAAGAGCTCCCACAATGTTGTGAATTGTCTGTGTAATAAATCTCTGGTGGAGAAAGAGTATAATCATGAAATATTTTTTATTGTCAGACATCATTGAGCAACAAATGGCAACACTGTCAGCAGCCTATCTAAATTTACAGCTAACCAAATGCTACTGACCCTTGAATAAACAGATGAAAGTTGATTTGTTGCCCAATAGTGTGTAAGACCTATAATTGAAACACTGATTTCATTGTCCCTGTTGGGAAAGGTAGGGAATGCAAGTTTAGAAAATACTTTCCATGCCTAGTATCTTAGAGCATTTTGCTGTAACTTCCACCACTGAAAAATTCTGCAAAAGGCATAGAGTCAGTGAAATCTAAATAAAGCTGAGGCTATGGAAGATTTCTTCTGCCTTTAAGGTAATAATTGTGCCAGGACTTATATTAAATTACATACCATAAATATGGTATAGTGTTAATTGTGAAAATAATTATGTTCTTATACTGGTGAACATCATCAGAGTATTTTAATGCCACTGTAAGAAGTCCCATAAAATATTTCAAACATTTCCAACAAGACTTCCTGTATGTTCTTTCCATAGCCTCAAAACCCCAAATTCGTAATATTTGCTGGGTATAGAGGTATCTTCTCCTCATCTTAAAAGTGATGGGGGTAAAAGTCCACTGAAGACAATCTTGACTGGCCGTTCTCTGTAAAAGCAACTCCTTGCTGGACTCTGACTGTCTTTTAACCTGGATATGATCTGGGTTAAAGTGGGTATGATCTGAATTATTGCTTTCTGGTTTATGTTTCAATCAATTTGATCTTTTAATGGTTAATATTTAATAGTATAAAACAATTAAAATTGTATTAGTTAAATTTAATAAAACTAAGCACTGCCATTCAATAGTCATTTTTTGAATCCTGACAAAATCTCCTGCTTAGGCTACTGTGCTGAGCTTGGTTGTCCTAGTTAGTCTCTGTCATCCTTACCGAAAGCACAATGTTCCCTTTACGTGGGATCTGACTGAAGGGTTTGCCATTTTTACATAAGTTTGGGGTGTTTACTTGCTCTAAATGCTGAACGAAAAGCAACAGTAGATTAGAGTTCTCCTTTTCTTTTTTTTCTTTATTGAAATGTCTTTAATCAGGAAATAAAGTCCCATGATTTGGAAAAGATCTGCCTGGAACAACTTCACAATAGCATCTAAGCAACACTGTGCATAGAACCATAGAACTTCAAGTTAAACAGTGAATCCATTACTTGTATCTTCACATCACAGGATGTAGGGTCCAGTTCCTGATGCAGCTGTTCAAGTGAGCGATCTCTTCGCTTGCCAGTATTTACTGTGACTGAGCTGTTGAATAAAAGACATGCACAGGCTAAAATTTGTTGCCTGGAGGGACTTCATGAATGTGGGCGCACATATTTCCATGTCAGCAAGGGAACTCATGAAGTAGATGAATTCTATTTATGCAAGTATGGAGAAATATTTGTGACCAGCAAATAGGCATCACAGCAGTGCCCAGTTATAACCCGAGAGAAGACAAGCTGTTGAACATCTCCTTGCCCCAGCTTCTGATTCACTGTGTGGTCTTTCTCATGCACAAAAATGTCAAGCTTCCCCACTTGGAACTGGTGAAAGAAATGTCTGAGAACATTCACATAATCTTAAACTAGGATGTGGAGTTTTGCCAAACAGCCCAGATGGAGGGGGCACAAGGCAGTATTACCTGCAGAAGCTTTCCCGTCTCTGCCTTGTCACAGGGAATCTCTCTATAATCCATCTATCCTGTTAGCAGTTGCTGCAATTTACGATCTGGTTGTAATTTTCCCATCACTGCATGGACACTTAATTAAAGCATGCAAATTACTTATTTACACTTACTTCACTTGGAAAACACCCCTCGTTGCAGCTGGGGAAGGAAATGGCACAGTCTTCACCATAAAGCTAAACCCATCTCCATGTACATGATTACACTGGCCACAGCCCAGAAACCCCTCTTGCTTATGTTTCCAAAGTAATCTATGGATCAGTGTTACACACCAAGCATCAGGTCTTGCTGTGGACATGCTTCCTCCTTTTGCTTCTCTTATACGATCTGTACCTGATGATCTACAGAGAATTTTGCCAGCCTGTCTCAATGGCTGTCTTAGTGCTTAACTTGTGCCAGGGTTGTCTCTAGCAGCAAGGTCTGTGCTAGAGTTCGCCTCATGGAGGCAGGATTCTGGGGGGACCATCTGCTGGTGGTGCTTTCTTGCTTACCCATGTCTGGTCCAGTACAGACTACCAGACTGCTTCTCTTTGTGTGGGAGACGGTCACTGCAGGCTGTAAACTGAACTGGCACAGTCAGTGTAGATTTACAGGATTTTTTTGTCCTAGCAGGCAGACAGAGTTGCAAAACTTTCTGGAGTTCTTCAGGAGTTCCCTGCACTAGGCAGCTCTCTGGTTGACCCATCTCATGAGCACCAGACAGACTTTTGCAGGTGCAATCTTTCTACAGAAATGCATGTTTCTGGTTTATCCTGCATTTCCATCTCCACTATACCAATGGCACAAACTGTTACTCCTAAGATGGTTACCCACCCATCTAGTAACATGCTTCTTGAGCACGTTGCAGTCGCTCCACCTAAGTGCTGTACAGTCAGTGCAGTAAACCTGTTGGCTCCACAATTAAACGTGGGTGATGTGTGTGTGGGTGGGTGTGGGTGTGGGGGTGTGTGTGCGTGCATGAAGAGGCAAGTATTTTCCAGGGCTTTGAAAGGAATTGAAAGGTAGCAGGCAAAGCAATGCAGTTGACAGAAATGCCTGGATGGCATTCAGAAAGTATCCAAATGAGCTCACAATTATGTGTTGTAGCTGCACTGCATTGCAAAGTGGGTAGATGGGAACACATGCTGAAATAGGCCAAGTGTTTTACCCGCATTCCAGCCAAGAGTGCCAACACATTTTTAACATTCACCTAGATAGGTTTACTTGGGCTTTTATTTCTAGCTTAACCAGGTATAAAAATTTTTACCTACAAATTTGACAAAATTACTGATACTAACAAAATATGCTCTTTTTTTTCTTGTTTCAGTATAGATTTTTGTCCATGTGGGCTTTTAAATAATGTAAGTGGCAGAGCAGAGTATGCCATAGCAGCTCTTTGATTTTGTAAATGAGTAGCAATAAAACCATAATAAATCCTGGCAAAAAGATATTTTATAGAGCTATTTAGTCCTAGTCCGTAAGTACCAGTTCCTTGACAATAGAAACTGTGGGGAAAAACTGGGGATTGTGATGTAATAGCAAAATAATTCAACTCAGTATGTTGTTTTCTCTTATTTTGGCAGCCAAAGATCTCACTGTTGATAGGTTTCCATTCATGCCTCCCATGTTTTCCATAGCCTGGCACAAATTTCAGTGAAGTGGAGGGCATATGACAAACTGGCTTCTTGGCTGTAACATGCCACCCCAACTATGGCATGCCCAATGAAAAGCACTGTGTGAATGTCTTTTGCACAGTGCCAGGCATGCTATGCGCAACCCGCTGCAAAACAATACGGTGCTTTCTGCAGCTTCTTCTTTTGCTTTATTATTTTCCACAAATTCCTTGTTAAAATACAAGGTAGTTTATATTGTTACTTGCACCAGGCACAAAACAGTAATTCCAAAACAGTCCTTTGGTGCAATTGGTTAATTTGGTGCAATTGCTCTGCAGTCTGCAACTGCCCTGAAACAGAGTTAAAGCAGGTATGTTTTACCCTGCTCTACTGACTGAGCAAATCTAGGGAGCTCTGCTTCTCCTGGCCTGTGGTGGGCTCCAGCCCACCGTCTTGCTGGCCCTCCACTGCACTTGCAATGCTTATTCAATGTCTTTCTTGCAACAGCAGGCTCAAAACTGAATTCTAGAACCACTTGCACAAGTGTTGAAGATGGAAGTTATTATTCCTGCCAATCTGCTGGCTACGGTCTTGTTAGTGCAGCTCAGTGTGCACCTCAGCAAGGGCACACTGCTGACTCAACTCATTTGTTGTCCACCAGGATCTCCACATCTTTTTGTGCAAAGGTGCCTGCTGGCCAGTCAGCCCCAGTCCATCCTCCCCAGGTGCAGGACTTTGCACTGCCTTTGTTGAACTGCTTCAGGCTCCTGTCAGCCCATTTCTTCAGCCTGTCTGGGCTCCTCTGGATAGCAGCTCGTGATTTCATCCTTGAACTTGCTGAGGGTATATTTTGTGCCATTCTTCAGGTCATTAAAGTTCAGCCAGTAATAAGACAAATGAGATTTCATTCCAGAACAATAATGGATACTCTGGTGGACCAAATCTTGTTCACTGTATCTGAATAAACTTAATCTAAATTGTCATTATCTCTTTGACTTGTCTCTTTTTGATCATAGGTGTACAAAAGTTCAAGGATGGGGACTCTGTGTATACTGGAGCATTTTACCAGTGCATCACTGCTTTTACAGGACATATTTATTGATGTCGCCATCTGGTCATGTCACTTCTCCACTCACAGACATTGTAATTTGCCTTTATTTTCTCCTCTCTGTTTTATGGACTCCTGGCAACCAGCCTATCTTCTATCATGCAAATAATTCTTGTACCACAAACCTTTTAATTCACTGCTATTCCTTACGGCTTGGCCCCCTTTCTCTTTCCTGCCTGCCCCAAGGATTTATACCAGTCTCAGTAATCCCTTTACCATGCTTAGTTCCCATTCTCCTTACAGCAAGAGCTCCATATGTCCCTTGTCCAGGCTATTCTCCTTATGACACAATAGAGGGTTCATAACCCTCTTCTTCCCTTTATTTACTTCTTCTGTCTTGCTGCTTGGCCAATAAATCACTCAGTGATTTATCAGCAAATATGCCTAACTGGGAAGATGAATAGGAAAGACACTCAGTTTATAGTTGGGCAGAACAATATTAACTGGTGTGACCAGCTGGCTGTTTATTTGATCTGCAGAAAACTGCAGAGTTATTTAGGCTACTGGAGTGCTTTGGTGCTGCCCATTCCATCGTTATCAAATTACTTCCAAGCAGAGAGAAATGTCATCAACATGATGTCATAACATTCAGCCAACTGGCTTATGTGATGCTGATCCCAACACATATTTGAAATATGCTACAGTTCTGAGGTTGGTTCTTTCTAGGTTAGTTTTAGGCAAACTTATATATATTGCATGTACGAAAATGCCTCCCATTTGTCAGCACAACATTTCCCTCATATTTTTATTCTATTGCATATGCATATTTCTCAGATTGAATAGCACGCCTACTGTAGCACTGCAACTAACCACCAGTTCAGTAAGAACTAACAATACTGGGATTTTATTCTGGCTGGTTGCCTTTCACATATAGATGCAAGACTAAAATGTCACTTTCTGAGTACATCCTTTTGAAAAGTGGTGTTTCATTCACTTCCTTAAAAGATCATGTCATTGGCAGCAGCAATATTCCACTGTGTTGACTCATAGTAATGAAATGACAAATGTCTGCTAGGTATTTTTTAAGCCAATCGCTCTTCTGGCTGTGACCAGCTGATTTTCAAGTTTTTGTGTGTTTATATTCAATAACGGTCAAACAATTGAAGTCTTTCTGCATCTTCCTTTCTTCAAGTAGAACTATAGATAACTTTGTCAGCTTCCTTTAGAAGCAGCTGATAGCCATTTTTGTGAAGTGGGACTTCATTCCTTTCTCCTGGTGATATATTAAGTATGACTTTATTGCTCTCTCCTGGTGATTCACAAAATGTTCAGAGGACTTTTGGCTCTCAAATTTCCTCTGCTTAAGCTGATATGTATATTCATCACCAAACTTAACATTTAAGGGCTCTGGATTCAGTCTCTGAAGATGGTGTGAAATACCTGCTGTAGCCTCATTACTTACAATTTGGGAACTACAGATAATTGGATAATTTTGGATAGTTGGATATAATAGTTGGATAATTTTCCCACAGATCTCTTCTCTGTTCCTTCTACTCTGTGTTCCATTTTGTAAATACTATATTAAAAGTTTATTTTGAGGGTGAAACAGATGTAAAAGGGTGAGCTGGCATTCTCCATTTCTTGAAGAAATAACTCTAAAGAAGCAAGCATGGCCTTAGTAACCATAGCCCTTTGGCAAAGGCTCAGCTCCTGAGATCAATGCTTTTCCATTCCCTTTCTCTCCCTTGTACAAACTACATAGGATGAGGAGGAAGAGGCAAAGAAAAAAATAAAAAAGTACTGTCTGGGAGAGAATGCTTGAATTAATGACACAGTTTGTATCAGTGTTTTTATGAATAAGCCAAAACTGGGGTCGGGGTATGCTATAGAAATGGCAGCATGTAACGAATAATAGGTCTGATTTTACTTGCAATTGCTACTGATCTGCCTTGTAATGGAACAAGGAACTTTTCTGTTTTAATAGTGGACTTTCTCAATCTTCACTTAGTTCTAAATAAAAAAACATGCAAGGAACAAGATTCTTTGGATGAGAATCCTGTAATAACCTAATGCAGCAGGAGCTGATTCTTCCTAGACCTTGTAAGAGAAATTACAAAAGTACCACAGAACTTTCCTAAACTTTACTCTTTTGTTATGCAAGAAGGTGGCTGGCATTCGCATTAACTTCTACGGTTACACATTAGAAGTCTTTTCACTGACTCTAACTCGAACCTCTGTGTGGCTGGCTTGTGTCAGAGCTTGTCTCTTTCTTCTCATTTTCTCAGCAAAATGACAGTATGTGGAATTTCTGTACATAGAGATGAAAGCATCGTAGTTGCTGAGATCCCTGGGAGATACAGAGATAACTTGAAAGAATAAATTTACCTTCATATTTATAATAAAAGCAAAATTTATACATTCTGATCTGATGAGTTTTGGAACTGGACATGTCTAAATCCAGGAATGATGACACAATTACACTACAGAGAAATACAGTCATTCTGAGACTGATGACTTTATCATTCTGACTTGAATGAACAGTCTTTTATTAAAGCATATTTGTCTATGCCCTGTACCTAAATTCAAAATAAGCTTCAAAACATTTCTCCATCCCCACTGACAAATCCCTAGTTTTAAAGGTGATTAGTATTATGCGGAAAACTATCTGAAGTGTAAAGTCCAAGCATATGTCTGAGAAGTAAATATAACTGCCCAACCTAAACCTCCTGGCCAACTATGTGCCTTTGCCTCTTTGAACAGGAATTATCCTTGTACTTGTTCAAAATGAGATTACAGGCTCTTGGGTTAATGATCTTTCATCTTATGCAGCTGAAAGAAGTGAATAATCCTGAGGGATGGAAACAATATACAAAGGTGATAGGCTGCTTATCAGTCAAGGATCTTGCGCTAATTCCTGATCCCTTGAGCAAAGCCTAAATAAAGTCACTGGAGAGGAATCGCTATGTCAGGATTGCTAGAAATAGCAACCTCCTCCACTTTCTGGAAGTGAGTTATGAAACATGAGCAAACACAACCTCTTCATCTATTTCTGGAAGTAATTTTTTATCTTTGTCCCCAGCACCATCAGTAGTATCAAGGCTTTGGCTGATGGATCCTCACAATTGCAGATCTACCCTCCCACCATGTTCCTCAGAGTTTTTAGTTTGCTGACACAGAAGAAGCTTTTGTGAGCACTTCTCCGTTACATGTAAGGAATGTGGATTCATGCTGCACTTTCAGTCCTAGGACTTTGCCTCTCACTAGCTATACTGCAGAACTATTTAAGTTCTGATATACTCCAGCCCTTCTATAAAGGTAGGTAAAGCGCAGGATCTGGACCATAATCTTAAAGTGCTGAGGTTCATCTTACATCAAAACCATTTCATGGAATATTTAAAGTCATTTGAACCATAAACATCTTCTGATAAAGACATGCTACAGTGAACGTGGTCAGAGGAAGAGTAAGAGCTGGGGCATTTTAGAGTGGGAAGTGGGACTGCTGTTTAAGTTCATGAAGATTGTGGGTTTCTCCTCCAGACCTTCCTTATGTGTGTTTGGATCTTAAGACTAAGCATTTTATCACATCAGTTACTACCAAAGATTAAGAATAAATGGTTTATGTAAGTTCTAGAAAACTATCCTGGTAAACTTAATCACCTGTTTAACACTGGACTAGTCCTTTCCAGTTCCAACTTACAGTTTAAATTCAATGCAAATTAATAGAAACCATACCTAAGTGAACAGGAGCAACCAATTTGTGGCATTTTCACAGCAGACATGCAGGACTTTGCTTTTATGAAGTGATGACATCATTCTTACTGTTCTAAGCCTCAGTGCCAGGACACACATGAGCAGATTTATGCTCTCTTAAACAGAGACTTATATTTCAGCATACATGCCATCTGGGTAATGCTTACAGCAACACCATAACGGCTAACTAACTAGAAACGTCCTAGGATTCTCTGTATTAAATTTGTGGTTTTTCATGGATATTTCATATTTTTTTATGGATAGATGCTGTCCAGTGAATTTTAACCTCACTTCCTGAATGCTCTTCATTTCTGAACTCAAGGATTATCCTTTAAATCAATTTAAAATTACAGACCAAGCCTGTCTTATATTTTTTTGAAAAAGCTGATTTTAACATTATCTAAAGCAGGAATAGATTTATTAGTTACAATACAGAGAGGGGATCCACCAAACAGTGACCTGAGGTCTGCCCTGAAATAACTTTCTGTATCTCATCAAGATACAAGAACAACAAAACTTGTTGGAAGTCAAGGTTCTAGAGATTTTTGTGCATGGGGTGAATTATCAAGAACCCTGGAACAGTTATTTCTAACTCTCAATATTCTGCTTTGTAATCACGAACTACTCCCAGTGTCCCTGACTACCTAGCTGCTTCCCTTCTTTTTAGACCACCTCTGCTTGAGACCAAATTCAATCCTGACCGTTGTCTTCTATGCCATCTGTGCATTTTCTAAAAATGTTTCTCCTGTACAGTCCATGTTCAATAATGAAGAGCCCGGCAAAGACTTTTAAAGGCTTCCTTTTTACTGGCAGAGAAGAACAATGTTTTTAAAGGATTCTACACAGGTGTTTTCTGAAAATCAAGTGAGTGAGTATTTCATCTGGAGAGAGGTGCTGGTGGACACAGTATATTCAGGCTTGGGGAAAGGAGTAAAATCCAGAGGGAAGGGTAAGAACACTGTCTTGAATAAGGAAGAGGATCAAAGTGGAAGAAGCCAGAAGAAAGCCTCCTGTCTCATTTGGTCCTCTTGATGACCCTCAAGTCCCAGAGAAAAAGACCTTAATGAAAGCAGATACACAAAAGTCTTTTTTTTTCCTCAGAAGTAACTTACTTATTTTCATTTAAAGGTCTAAATTAAAATGTCTAATGTTAAAATGTTTTCTTAGATTGCTTTTTTTTTCTTTCCACAATTATTTTTATATTATCTAAATGCCAAGGAGTTCAAAACAAACACTGACTCTGAAAAATTCCTATATGCCTGAGAGCTCAGGACAGAAATTTCAGTATCTACTGAGTCTTCCTACCCAGGCAGTAAAGTACAACCTTGAATCTGTCCATTAAAGTAGGTTTAAAAGACATAGTGCTTTTATCTCACATGCTCACAATCTGGAGATTTGTCTGTGGGTCATGGCAGTGAGAAGATACTCAGAAATATAAGTGAAAATTCAGGAAGAGGTGGGAAACAGTATGTGCTCTGTCAGGCATAAATACAAAGCTCCTGTGTACCTCATTCATGTACCTCATTTACAATATTACAAAGTCACTGGAACAACTTGGAGTTCCAAACCTTGATCTGTTACCTTGCCTCAATTTGTTAATGGTAAAGTTACATGTAATTGTTCATTGGCTAACACTGCTCTTTAGCTTCAATAACTCTTATACTCTGGTGTTTACCTCTCTGATGAAGCATAGATAAAGACAGCTGTCACTTACCATTTGTTTGCTATGCAGAGCACACTAAGCTTTTATAGTCTCATCTTATAAAAGAGTCTCTTTAATGGCCTTGTCTCCCCTGCACCTGTTGCAATTCATTGCAATTCAGTTTCATGAGGCCAAAAGACCTGTCTCAGAGGAGGTCATCTCCATCTCCAGTGACATGTCCTTGGTTGGTTCCTGGGTTTTTCTGTGAGCATTTCCTGCCTGGTAATGCTTATTGACGTGTTATCACCAGCAGACCCACTCTTCTTCCTTTTCTTTGACTTCCGCTTCATATCAGAAAAAATCTATCAGCCAGGACTATGATTCAAGGCCACCGTGGTGCACTTTCTGCTACTAAATTCACCCACTGTAGTTTACATGACATTCAGGGATACTGTTTTTTTTCTGCATGATGACTCCACACTTCCATCCTGTGCCATTTGCATTTTTCTTCAACCAATTTACACTTTTTTCCCGCACTTTATTACTAGCAAGTAAAATAAGGTCATTCCTTCCTAGACAGAAAGTCTTCTAAAATTTAAATTAGTAATCCACCTTTTAGTCCAGTGTTTTGTCTTCTACTTAGTCAGCCCCTCACTTTTACACCATTGGTGCTAACATCTGTCTTCTCTGTCTCATCTGGCAATTCTGTGTGTCAGAATAACAAATATTTTTAGAAGTCATTTGATTTCTGTGTGCCACATAAGGAACACATGCCTGCCAGCAGGCATGCTTACAATTTTAAGTGCAATGTAATGCATAACACCCTGCTAAATGAAAGGAGAATTAGAGCTGAAGCAAAACAAACAAATCCTGTGCTTAATTTGATAATAACGATTTTATCTGGAGCTGGCAGGAGCTGGATCTTCAGCTAGTGTAATGATTTCCATTTTCCAAGAAACCTTGCCGTAGAGGAAGCAGCACCTTTTTAAAGGCTGGAGCACTTAATGCCACTGAATTGTTGCAGGGAAGCTGTTTATGAAGGCAACGGGAAACCGCACAGCAGGGAGCAGTGCTGGAATCCAAGCGAATACACGGTAATTTCATAGGGAAGGGTGCGAACATGTGATAGCCATTTGCACGGGAATTTCATAGGGAAGGGTGCGAACATGTGATAGCCATTTGCACGGACAAGCTGTTGGACTCATCCTCTCACCCTCTGCCGGCCCCTGGATCAGGACTGTGCCACACAGCCAGGAGGGAAACGTCTCCAACGCGGGCTCCTGGGGAGGGAGGGACCCTGCCTCTCCGAACCTGACAGGCCTTACTCCAAGCAGGCTTTCTACAAGCAGCCATAAAAAGCCTGCCAGCCTGCCTGTGACCTGCACGTTTCAGCAGCCAGCCAGGCTGAAGCTTCCTGGTTGATCTGGCTGTGTGTCCGCGCATGCATGTGTGCACATCTCACTTGAATTTGAAAACTATTCCTACATTGCCTGTGCCTAGTGCTGGACATCCGTGCTTTTCCTTACTCCCACCTCCTCAGCGCCGGGGCAGGCGGTGGCAGCCCTTTGCCCTCGCTGGGCATGCCCGGCACGGTCCCGGGCCGGCTCCTTCCCCCGGATTCCCGGGGGTACAGCGGGAGCCGGGCGGGCGGTGCGAGGCAGCGCGGCTCTCCCCGCCCCCGGCTCCCGGGGCCCTCCCGGCCCACGGGCGGCGGGGACGGGCATGGATTTGGCGGGAGTGTATAAAAAGCCGCCGCGAGACGAGGCTGCCCTCCTGCCAGAGCCGCCGGCACCGCACCATGATCAACCCCAACTACTACCCCTGGGGCTACGACAGCGACAACGGTGAGCGAGGGGGCCGCGGCCGGGCCGCTCCTGCTGGCACCGAAACCCGGGCAGAACGGGGCCCCGCTCCCCGAGGGAGCATGGCGGGGGACACGGGCTGCAGGCGGGCCCGGGGCTGCGCAGGTGGCGGGGCCGAGGCCGCGTGGTTGTCGCTCGCAGGCGCGAAAGGCGAAGTTGGTGAAAGGAGTAGTCAATGGCAGGGGGTCTCTACGTTAAATAAAGTCGGTTTTCCTACTGTTGACGTAAACTAAAATTTGACATAGCAATAAAATTAGCCTAGCCCTAATACAGGAAGAGCATTGCTGGGCTCCAGGCCTCTCCTGGCTGCAGAGGTTGGGGATATTGGTGGTCTCTTGTTCCTGCTCTGTCCTCTGCTGCAGGAAGGACAGCTCAGCATTGGTCAGGTGTTTTCCACATGAACCTCTTGGTAAAACCATAATGATTATTAAATCCATGTTTCAAATTCCTGGCATGTCCAGGGATCAGTGGCTTTTTCTCATTCCATATGAGTACACGGTGCCACATTTTAATCGTTTGGGTGTATCCCATCATATTTCTAGCCACTGCTAGGCTTGGAGTATACACCTCTTGTTTTCTTCTTTGGCATATTATCACTATTCTAGTAGTCAGTCTTGAGGTTGCTGTAAGAATTTAAGTTCAGTTGAAAGACTTGAAGTATCCAGTATTCCAGCTAGAAATCAATCTGATTGATTTTTATACAGTGACATTCTTGGTAAGGCATGAATAACAACCAGGCAATTAGTAACCTACTTATTAATATACTTAAACGATGTTCTGTACTCAAGCAAAGCCAGACTTGCTTAAGTTAATCGTAACAAGTATCATTCATCCCTGTCTGGAAAAGGTTTTCATGGTGTTTCTCTGTACTTTTTTCTAGGACCAGATCAGTGGCACAAAAATTACCCTTGTGCCAAAGGACGCCATCAGTCACCGATTGAAATCAATAATAAAGAGGTGCATTATGATAGTTCTCTACTACCATGGTTTGCTAGTTATGATCCCGGTTCAGCTAAGACCATCCTCAATAATGGAAAAACCTGCAGAGTTGTATTTGATGATTCATTTGATAGATCAGGTCGGTTTTTTTTTCTTCTCTAATAGTCATTATATATAAGTGGCTGTTTCTCAATTTTTGTGGAAGAGCCTGCTTTGACTGTTCAGGCTGTTAGAAAGTCTCTGTGTAATGCCTGTGTGTGATGTACACGTTTCTGTGACTGGTACCCTGGGCTGCTGCTGGAAAGGTCTGGGACTCCTTTTGAAGTTCATAGGTAAAATCCTAGGGAATGGAGAGAGCTGCAAAGAAACTTGGTACAGGGTGAATTAAGGTATAAGATAAATTTCTGGGGTTGTAAAAAGCTTTTGCAGTTGTGTTGCTTTCCAGGAGGAAGGAGTCCAGGCTTTATCTGTGAGAACTGAATTCCATTTTAGCTACTTGAGATGCCCAGCAGAACATCTTCAGTTACAATATTTAAAAACGCTATCCATGTAATTTCTGATAAATTAAGTAACAAACCAGATGTTGCCACAATGTCACGGTATTTTATCAGTTAAAGCTCTTCTTGGCATTCATGAGGTTTTGCCTTAATGAAAATTATAGAGCTGATAAATTTCCTTTTGCCAGGTTTAATGTCCAAAATCTTTTATCCACTTGCAGCTATGAGAGCATGCAGTGTACAGACTTATTTCTTACATGCATTAAAAATTCCACTTTCTATTACAATATAACTAGGATTGACAGCTGTAATTACTTGGAGAAATTTTATTAATAGATTGTTTCGTGTTAAGTATATATGGACATGGATTTAATTTAATGGATTTTTAACAAATTACTTGGGTTTCATGAAAACTGAGGATCAAAATGTATGTAAGCTGGACTAGTTAATATACTTTCAAAACTCACAAATTACTATGCAGTCAAGACTTTTGTTACTTTTCTATCAAAGTGGTAATTTTTAAAGTTATTTGAAGAAAAATGTTATTAATGTCAGATAAAATGATACGCAAGTAAAGAGATGTAGCTGTGGCATATGAGATCTCCATGACTATTACCATTTTTACCATCTGTTGTATTTGTTAGAACAGCATCAGATATACCAATGGTTGCATTTTCTGCATAAAAATAAAATTAATTATTGTTAAAATAACTCAGATTTTGAATGGGAGGGAATATCCAGGCATAGCAATCTACAGCATGGATGCAACACTCGCCACAAAGAGCAGAAAGTTTCAGAATGTTCTGAATATTTTTTCAGATGAACTGCTCAGTAACTTGTGTTTTGATCTCAGAAATAAAAAGTGACTCACTGAAAAAAAAGTAGGTGTATATCTCAACTGTTTGAAGTCAAGAAACATTCAGTGTTTGTTGTTCTGTCTCCTTTGTTATACCATTGCCTGCAGAGTCTGTGGGTGGTGTTCTTTCTCTAAAATAATGCTAATTGCAGGACGAATTCCACTGTGCATACTCCTACTGACTTGAACGCATTTTAAGTTTCTAGGATATGTACAGTGGCTTATTTTTTATGTAAAAGAACCACCAGCTACACAAAGAATACATATGCAATAGCAATCATAGAGGAATGAAGCTTTTATTCCTTTGGAACAAAGACATTAGTTCTTTCTATGTCTATCTATGTATCTATCACTCTATTTATCTGAATTATTTCTGAGTTAACCAGAAAACTAAGGGCTTCATTTATTTTCCTGACTCTTTTCAGTTATAGTGGTCACACCCATATCTGTACTTCTGTCTAGATTTTCATTAGTTTGAATAAAATAAATTGCCAAACAAATTGCCAAGGTGAATGATAAAAATATTACTTTGGATGTCTCCAAGTTTTATATCCATTGTGTATTCTGCCAAGAACACTTGGAGCATTCACAATTTGGGACAGTTTCTTAAATTGAAACAATTAGAGCGCCATCCAATGTAATTCAGATATTAGGTTGAAAAAGGTCTTATTACTTTTATTTTTGGGGTTAGCCTAGTGGAAGGACTTCGAGAATTTGTTTCCAGCTACTTAAAAAATCTGGCTGACTTTGAGAATGTGCTATAAAATTGAAAGCTCTGCTGACAGACAAAGTTGCTGTAGCAGCAGTATCATGCCTTTGCTGCCTGTCCATACAAGTTAATGGATTCTTGTGGATCAGTTTCCTGCCTTAACATACCAATGTAGATGGACCTTATGCACTATAAAATGATTGCAGTTGGAGGCTGGAGTCTCAAAATGCAGGAAAGAACTGGAAGCTGAAATCAAACCTTCTAGGTGGCTGGGCCCAGTTAAACACACATCAGAACTTGGGTACTTTGGCAGCCTACCATTGCTATGTTTCTTTGGCCTGATTGGCAATTCAGATACTCTTTTAGATCCAGCAGCGACCCAATTTTGGTTTGAATTAGGGCTGAAATCTTATTTCCACTAGCCGAATCCATTTATTTCTAAAATGCCAAAATATTCATGTCAGAGCAGTGTCCTGAGAGCTTCTAACTGGTGGGACTATTGTCATGATGCTGTGTGAGATACATGCTGTGTAACTTCCTTACAATTATTGACTCTTTGGCTTTTGTTGTAATACCATGGTTAGATGGTTACACCTAGGTGTTTGATTGTTTGAGAAACGGTAAAGATACAGAAGCCTGGTAATGGAACCCAGACAGGGCAGCTGAGGAGAGATACACTAAGGCTACATCAAATGGATGCCTTCCTTCAATATCTCTCTTTGTCTGTTGTTTTTGTTGGCACTTTCTATGGACATTCATCAACCAGAGATTCCTACTTCTTCTTTTACTGGCTTTCAGATGGATGACATTTGAGGGCTTGGAGTACCTCAGTGCAGGCACACATTATTACAGGGTTACCCTTGATGCTGTTTACAGAATCTTTCCTATCAAAGAAATGTGTGGCTTTGAAAGTGGATGATGCAAAAGGAAAATTAGAGACAGTTACTGTAAGAAGTCAGAGCTTGTTGCTAATCAACTCTTTTAGCATGACTAGGGCTTGTGGCCAGCATTTCCTCAAATACCCCTTTGTGGGAAATCTCATTTATTTTTGCAAATAAAAATTTGATTATCTACTTCTGTTAAATAAAACATTCATTTTCTTGACTGGTTATTATGGAATGAGGACAAACCCCAGTAACTTCAATTAAACCAGGGGGATGTCTGTCTATAGACATCCTGGTTTTGGTTGATCCCTGCAAAATGTTACTTAACATTTTGTCTGCTGAGTTTACACTGGAAAAAAACAGTAGCTGTTACAAAATAGCACCACAAAATCCCAGTATTTTTGTAGCTGTGATACATACATACCACTCAGTGGCTGTACTGCATACAAAAGTACAGGCAAAAGGCAGCAAAGTTAAATTTTTCCTTCAGTGTAACAACACACCCGTCATTTGTTGTGTCTACACGAGGGTATTGAGAATTCCTGTACTTGGGTATGGGGAATTTGGGATTTGAGCTTCTGTTAACTTTGAATTTCCATTGTTAGAATGGAAAAAGTGTCTGACTTTTAATTCTAGTCAAGGGTCTGCTGAGGCTGCAGTTACACAGAGGACTGTCAGTTTGCTGCCCCTGAATGTGGAGCAGCCACCTATTCAGCCCTACCCAGATCACAATCAAAGATGATCTGGGAGCTCACTGATGAACAGGCTGTGATCAAGGTGCACAAAACTGGCAAAGATGTGTTACAGTGTAGGTGAGGGTGAGTGGCAGGCTGACAGGCTTCTGTCTGACGCTTCTCTTTCCCAGTCTGTCCCTAAAAGAGTACAAAGTTCAAATATAAACAAAAGTAATCCTTCTGCATATCTATTCAGTGATTGCTTAAAAAAAATTTCAGTGAGAACCGAAATTTGAGTTCCAAAAGCTTTTCAGAAACACATTTTATCCCTGCAATTAGCCAGACGGTTTCAGTACAGAGATCCTCTTCTGAGCAGAGGCTTTTTTGTGACTTAAAATGTGTCACTGATGTGAAACAGCTGTGGTTTCTGTACTGCACTGTTAGATTCTGTTATGAAGGAGTATAACAAAGGTAATACGTCTTTTCAATTGTCATACAGTAGTACATTACTAATTTAATTTCATTGTGGTGTATCAGTTCATTTTATGGATTTGGCAGGATGCAAGATCATAAATCTTCCTAGAACAGTCATTTCTTCTCATGTTCATAAACACAACTCATCTCATGAGTCTGTTTTGTTCTCCGTGGGTTTTTCCACCTGGCTTTCATGGTATGCCTTTACAGCAAACAGGGAAGGCATTCGTGTAGGCCTAACTTTGCCAGTTTTGCCTTAGTGAGGGCAAATGACAATTGACTAGCACGGATTAACAACCAGACCCCTACAGAAGCTGCTCAGCAAGTGGATGCACATATTTGAAAAACTTCTTTTCACTTTCCTGTTGTCAAGGACACGCAGCTAGCTAAAGTGAAGTGACTGGAGCAGCTATCTCCACTCAGCTGCGAGACAGCTTCATTTTGCTGTGTCACAGAGTGAGACACGGGGTTTTCTTGCCTCAGTCACATCCTTCTGTGCAACATCTACCCTAGAGATTACACTGAATTTGAAAAAAGCCCATTCTTTTATTAGCCTGTTTTGTCTCATGCTGCTCAGCTGATGAAAGATTAAATAAAAGGTGAGCTTTTTTCCAGAACACATGTCCATGTGTGTGCCCATATAGGATTGTTCCATGATAGATTATGCACACCATTCAGTGTGGATGTGTGGGGGGCACAGAATTTGGGCAAGACTGACGTGACATTTTTATGTCCGGTATCAGGCACTGATGGGTCACTGAGGGTGGTGTGCAAACCCATTTAGAGTCAGTCACTGAGCAATGGGATGAAAGTTTGCAACGATAAGCACCAAAAAAGGAGTGAATACTTTTCTCCCCTGTCTTCCCCAGCTGGTTTGTATATTCCTGCACCTGGGCTGTGTTACTTTAATGACAGCGAGTTTAAGGGAGTTACATTTTGGTAATTCTGCTGTGACTTTCAGATATTTAAGGTGAACATTTCCTGTGTCATAATTGTCAGAAAAATTCCCTGTTACATGTAAGTATTATATACTAGCATTGCTGAAAAATACTCTCAAGATACCATCTCTTCTATAAACTTCTATTTTATATTCTTATTCTGTTATGTGGTTGTGCAATTTATTTGCATAGTATTGAAAACAAAAGCCCAAGAGGATAAAGATCTGTTTAGAATTTAAGTTCTAAAACACATGCTTAAAAAAAAACCACCTTACTAATTTTGAGCTGTGCAGACATAGTTTGGAATTTTTAATGTTTTAAATACTGGAAAACTTCATTCTTGTAATGGTTTTGTTTACTTTTCCTTTTTTAAAATGCAGGAAAATTTCACTTACTTACATTGTCATTTTGTGTATGTATATGTTTAACACTACACGCTTGTAATTAAAAGAAAGGAAATATGTTTTTGTCCTTCGAAAGATGTTGTTTGAATCATTCTGTCTGCTAAAGCGTGCCAGGTAAAACTTACTGTCTATTTATAGATGAGTTAAGCTAGAATGTGTTGGCACAAGGTGATGCAGAGCTTCACCTAATGCCCAGACTAGAAAATGTCTGCTAATGGCCCATTAGTGGAAATAATGACAAGTTTTTACCCTAAAGAGGATTATTTTGCCTTCCAGATCTATTTAAATGGGGAATTGATGGCCTTGTCAGCTACTACTCTTACCCTGACTGTGTTGACCACAGTTCTGAATGTCTGTGGGAAGAAGTAAAAGGAATTTGTTGAGAATAACAGCTTGCTCTACTCTTAGTGCTGTATTTCTTGAGATAGTAATAGATTTAGTTTTTTTTTTCCCAGATTGAAGGATATTTTTCTCTGGTGTATAAAGACCTGTTCTTGAGAACTGTGGAATGTTTTATAGGAATGCTATATCCTCAAAAATAGGAGGCATTCTATAGGAATTCTATCCTCAAAAAAGTGAATGAGAATTGAGTCTCTTTTAGTATTCGGTGAATGTAAATATGTTCTTTCTATTTTATTGATCCTTTCAAATAGATCACCTTTGTTTACAATATTGCTTGTAAGTGTTAAAATTATTTAGAATACTAGATATCATTCATCACAGGCTGAACTTTTCTTTAGGAAAATAGCTTGCATTCTCAGTGATTGCATTTCTGGTTTATTTGCTGCTTTCTTTCTCCTCTTCCATAATCAGACGGAGCAGCCATTAGAGCAGAAGCAGCATCAGTAATTTCATAACTTTTTAAACAAAAAAGTCGTAGCCTTCAGTAAGATACAGAATTCTGTAGTGTTTTGTGGGAATTTGTTTATCATCTAGCACTTCAGTAATTGATCTTAGTCGTGGTTATGTTTGTGGACTTTCGCATAGACAAATCCTAGATTCAAATCAGGGGGAGATTAAGACATCTAAATTTAGGTGTCTTATTGTGGGATTTTAAAAGTTGGAGGGTTGTATCTAAACTGCTGTTCAAGGCAACAGAGAGTTGGAGTTCAAGGACTCCAGAGACCAACTCAGGTCGCTGTCTGTTGAGTGTCTACTTTAAGGCAAGCAGAGTTACTCCAGAGGCTTGACTGTTCTACTGAGGGGTATACTTCAGTTACCCAAACACAGGCATCCTGTGACATGTTCAATAACCTCATCTATTTCCCCTTGACTCCAGATACTGCTGTAGAAATGTACAGTTCTTCCACAGATCCTGGACCACATCTCTCAGTCCTGTCCAGATGTCTCTGGAATATTCCAGAAAGTACTAGGTGCACATTTATGCAGCTGAATTAAATCAGTGATCTCTAGTGACTGTAATGGAAGCCTAGACACAAAAGTTCTCCTCTGCCTGTAAGTGCATATAGCTGAAGATGGTTGCCTGACGTGTGGCTAAAATCAGTGCAGATTTTCAGAGTGTAGAGCATCTGTACAGTAAATAAGTAAATGTGTGTGTAAATACTGTAGATCCATATGTATTGCATTTGAAAGAATTGGGAGATACTTCAGTCTCATGCTGTTGCAGATTATCAATTGCAGTTCTGAGAGGTGGGCCACTTCCAGAAGTCTACAGGCTACGGCAGCTGCACTTCCACTGGGGCTCGTCTGACGACCACGGCTCAGAGCATGTTGTGAATGGAGTGAGGTATGCAGGAGAGGTAAGACTCACCACTTTTTACTTTAAAACAGGATGTAAAATAAAATTTGTTACTACTGTTCTGGTGGGACAAAATTTGTCACTTGTCTGCTTTTTCAGGGAGTTCTTTCTATTTATTTATCTGTGCGTTTTTATTCTTACTCCCATCGTTTCTTGTGAATCAGGTTGGAGTCATTCTCACAGCACAAGAAAAGAAAAATACTGTGTGAAACAAAGGTTTCTATTTCTCAAAACAATTTGGTGTGATACAGCACAGGAAGACTGAGTTACTTAGGAGCAATCCAAACTTACTACAACAGTATTCTGAAAATACAGAATTATAGTAGAAGTATAAAATTGCAGTGATAGAAGGGGGGACGAAGAATGAGTTACCTTGGTTCTTTACCACTTCAGGATTGTAAAGAAAATGAGAAATGTAGACTAATAATAGTTATGAATGACATTCATATGGAATTGCTTCTTGATGGAATTGATGTAATTTGCTGGATGGAAATGAATCACATATCAGTAGATGATGTCTGAACTGCATGCTCTACCTGCTTACTTAAGCAGCTTTTCTTCAGCTTTAAGATGAGATTCCAGTTAATTTCTTTCAGTTTCTTAATAAGAGATATTTATAAAAGCAAATAGTATAGTTAATAATGTATGACAGGTATAACTAATACATGACTTGCTGTCCCTTTTTTTCTCTCTTTTTTGGAAGGCCTCATAATCATTCTTTGTTGCCTCAAACTCACACAGTTATGTGAATAATTGTAAATTCAACCTCTGATGACATGCTGTTGAGTAATGGGGTTTTTTTACATGTTTTTCTTTGTTTCAAGCTCCATTTGTTACACTGGAATCCCAAATACAGTAATTACCTTGATGCTAGGAGAAGAACTGATGGGCTAGCTGTTTTGGCCATATTTTTGCAAGTAAGTAGAACCATGCAACCCTTCTTTGGACTGATGCTATGGAGTTTCTATTCTTAGAGGGTTAAAAAAAAGCAAAACCCTCTGAGTATATTTTCTAGGGATCCTACCACATTGAAGGGGTTGACTTTCAGTAATGTATCCTTTTCAAGTTATAGAGCATGAGTCATATTATGTCAAGTGGTATCCAATACTACACACACTTGTCCCTGCAGCTATTGTGTCACTATGTGGCTCATGGAATGGGGACACGTGTCAGAAGTGACCAACAGCAGTCAGCTGTCTTTTTTGCTAACTGGGGACAGATTTCAAGGACATGTATCTCTTCTAGGTTCTTCATGAACTTTCTCTCAAACAAAACTATCTCACAGACAATACATGTTACTCATCCTTTTGTTAAAATCCTTTTGGGGGCATGCAGCCATAGCCTGAAATACAAGCTGTTGTTCTGTCTTGTTTAATTCATATTCACTGGAGATTACACTAGAGATAGAAAGATGGAGATCAGCAATTGCCAGCAATATATCTGACCATGAAATCTGTGTTGTGTTATGAAACCTGTTATGCTAAAATTTCTGTACTGGTAGAATTTCCCCCTTTGTATCATAATATCTGTTGGGGTACAGACAGAGGTAACAGACAGAAGATATAGCTTACCAGTCTGGTAGGGGTGATAGATTGGGTAAATGCATTTTAATTTTATAGTTTGTATATGGTTAGATGTTCATATAGAAAAAAGGAGGAAGAAGAAAGCTGGTCAAGCAGAACTCCTTGCTTAGCTCATGCTTTCTTCTTTACAGGTAGGGGAAACTCCCAAACCAGAGATGAAGAGAATTCTTGAAGAAATAAATGCTATCAAAACAAAGGTAATTATGTTGGGCTTTTCATTATAGGAAGATGGCTCAAAGTCTCAGGACAAAAAACGATGACTTTCTAGTTTTCAAATTTTGCTCAGCAACATTTCCAGAATATATTTGGGATTAAACCATGGGTAGCTTTTCATTAACATGAAAAGTCCTTTCTTCCATTTACATATGAGCCTTCTTTGACTTTAGTGGGGCTTACGTCTTTACTCACCTCAAAACTAGGCATGGAACCTTACTGCCTTTGCAGGCAGTGCCAAATAAAAGGCGTCTTTGGAAATTGGTCCAGTTGGTCTTAACATATAGGCTGCCTCATGGATCTCTGGAAATGCCACTGACTAGACATTTGTGTCTAAGATAGCATTATGAGATAAATCTCACATTTCATAGGCTGTCTCGCTTGTTATTAGCACAAATACTATAAAAGAAGTCACTGTCTCACTTTGTTATATGGTGACCTAATCCAATATTCAATAGAAAGAAAGAATTTCCATAAGAAAGGAGGCCAGAAGGAGGAGTATTTCTGCACAGAAATGAGTGAAACACATTGGTACTAGACACCACTTCATATGAGTTAGCTCAAGTACAAGAAGTAGCATCATGGAGTTTTATGTTCTGTCATGCTTTTCTGGGCCCATCTGTGAGGGTCATTGGGCCCATCTGTGAGGGTCATTTAGTCCACTTATCTACACACTGCATCATTATTATCTCATGAACATTTATGCTTACTTTCCTCAGTTCAGCCATTTGAAGTATCTGAGTCACTCCCTGTTTCTTAAAATAACAGAGCTGCAAACTAATCTTGACTAGATTTGTTGAAGAGTTTTCTGTTTGGTTTTATTGTATTTTTGTTTTTATTTTAAAGGGGAAAAATGCTCCCTTTCCAAACTTTGATCCTTCAATTCTTTTCCCTAAATCTCATGACTACTGGACATACCATGGATCTATCACTACTCCACCTTGTGAAGAATGTGTCACCTGGATTATTCTTAGAGAGCCTATCATAGTCAGTTCAGACCAGGTAAACTTCCCCTTCTTTTTACTTACATGCCATAACCTGAATTTAGTCTTTTGACAAGGAAAACACTCATTGGATTTGTGAGAAATTACAGGATTAAAAAGAGAGTGAAGAACTAGCCCACATCCAACAACAGGTAGTTCAAGCCCACAGACATCAGAGAGCTTTTTAAATCAGTAAAATCATACCACAGTGTAGATGGTAAGAGTTTTCTTTCAAAAACATCATTTATCAGAATACAAATGTATATGTATGGTGATTCTGTCTGCCCTGTATTGCAGATGAGAGTGTAAACTGGAAGTGTTGAATCACGTGCTTGATACCTATGTTTCTGGAAGGCATACCCACTAAATCTTCACAAACTGGAGCAACATCAGATAACTGATGTTATGATAATTTATTGTTAATGTCAAAAACTCCTTTGGTTATTTACTGTAAAGAAATATTTCTTGTTAATTTCCCCTCCTAATTTCCTTCCAATACACTTACAGGAATTTGGATGCCCTCTTTCAGCACATTTCAGCCTGTGATTCTACTCTTACCACACAAGTCAGTTTTCTCATCTGAGGTTACTCCTCTGGTCAGCAGACTATAATGATATGATACACAAATTTCAAGGCTTCAGGATACAAAGCACATGAATATTAATCAAGGGACTGACATTTTATGTAGATATTATATTCAGACACATACCTTTCATTTTAGGTTTTCAAGATGATAATATGTTTAGTGTATTCATTGATGTGCATGTTATCGCAAAAAGGAAATATTTTTATTTTCTAGTACTTTGTGTTTATGTGGCTTTTTTAAATAATACAACTCAGGTATGATGAGAACCTTAGCTGGCAATAGATGAAATATGATAATGTATTCATGTAACTTACAGCTTAATTTTCAGAGCTTATTGAATTGCTCTGCCTTCTGTTTCCTTGCCCATCCAAAAACTAAAATATATGGGCTATTTTAAAGTGGGTACTTACGTGAAAAATACAAATATGGTCTGACTGGTTTCCACAAAATGAATAATCTTAGATGTTTATATTACAGAAGATCAGCTAAAGATTTTATTAGGAAAAGTGTAGTCATTACTGAGCATCTCTGATTTAAAATGCATTTTTTAAGAAATAACTAATCACATTAGTGATCCAGCTTCATGAGAAGACTTTTTGATTACTGTTGTGTTTGGGTCATGGTCTTCCTCAGTTGTTCTAAAATCGGTGAGTTTTGGGAAACATATAGACTGGTCTTTAACTATCCCTTCTGTAGAAAAAATGGAGCATTTAAGGTAAAGGTGAAATAACTGCATAAAGACCAGACATTGGCTCTTACCCTGAGGTAGCTGCTTTTCAGGCAGGATTGGCAGTGTGTGTGTTATTGTCTAGAAATACAATAGAAATACTTCCCTCACTCCAGAGTGCCTGCACTCTAATTAATGTATTCATAAGAGGATTGTGTTGCCAATTATTTGTAATCCTCGACAGTGTAGTACCATGGCAGCCTCATTAATAGTGATTATTTTAAGTGTGTGTGCCTTTGCGGTGGATTTCTTGGATGCTTTTGCAGCCAGATGGTAACTGTATATTAGCCACAAGGGGAAGTGCAGTTGCTGCAAATCAGTGCTCTGCAGGAAAATCAATTCACCAGAAATCCCAGTGAGATCTAGTGTGGGTGGCCTAGCTGCTCAGATTACTTTTAATGAAAGAACAGGAATTTAACTGTGGAATAACTCTGTCTAATTGCAGACTAATTTTTTCATCTTTATGTAATCATAGCCTGACTACATGTTGGTTTTTTACTGAGTAGAGCAGATCTTCCACAAATAATAAACTCCAAATTTATCAGTATTAACAAAACTGATGAGCAATTTTCATCTCTTCCCATACAAATGATTCTTCTTCTGAAATCTGAAATTTCATTTCAGACTGTTAATCCATCAGATGTGTATTATGTTGGTTATAAATGTGACCTCATCATTGTTCAGGCAGGCCGAGATGGCTGGCTTTTCTGACTGTTCAGTGAAGTGTAATGTTGAGATGCCTGAGCTAGCTCAGTCCAGAAACTGGAACTAGTTCAATCACAGTGAACCCAGGTTTTACAACCTAGACAGAAGTTCTACTTTTATTGGTCTTGAAGTCTGAACTGAAAAGTAGATACATTGAAGTATTGAAGCTCCTGGCGAACAAAGGTGGTGGGTGCCCTGCATGGGGCTGCGTTTTCAAGTTTACATGGGAAATGTGTGCCTGCTTTTCATGGTAAGTCATTCAAACAGGGAAGGGTTCAAGTGTCTGAATCACAGCTGATATGCTTTGGGTCTAGTGTAGTGCATGGCAGCAAAACAAATGAATGTAGGGTCTCTGTATATGTTTTTCATCCTTTGAATATCAGCAGTAGAGAAGGAGGGTTACACAGTTTTGACGAGTATGGGCAGAACTCTTGATATGGCATCCCTCAAAAAAAAACCCCATACCTTGGTATGGCCAAGGAGAGTCAAGCTGGAGGCCTTGTTACAAACCATTTGAAACCTCGACCAAGTCTTTATCCTGTTATTAATAATGAACTTCCTGTGTCACTGCAGCAGAATATATCCTCTGCTACAGACCTACCATGGCAATGAACAATTAGTTTATAATTCAGCTTTAAAACCTTGCAATTCTAAAGGATTCTTAACTATCAGGTACTAAGGCAGACTTAGAGTAGGAGAGGTTTATTAGAGCACATGCTGCTGTATTCACATTTTCTGAGTACTTCCCACAGTTTCTGTGGCTGTACACAGTTCTGTAGACGGTACCTAAATGACACTATTTTTCACAATCTTATTCAAATAGGACCCATTTTTCTGTTTGGACTATTCCTAAGATAACCACTGCCACAAAAAAACCCATGAGTACAGTTCTTGTGGTGGTGGGGTGAAGGACATCTTCACAGCTTTGAAGGAGACTCTTATCCACAGTTGGACCAGCCTCCTTAGTTTAATTGCTGGGCTGTGGATGTGATCCCAAAGGATTTCCGTGAGGACACTTCAATTTTCGCTCTTCTGCAGATGGCGAAGCTCCGCAGCCTCTCCAAGAATGCAGAGGACGAACCTGATCACCCCTTGGTTGATAACTGGCGCCCGACTCAGCCGCGGTATTTCAGGATGGTGAGTGCATCGTTCCTCTAGGACCTGGCTCCTGTTGGGTGGCTCTGAGTGAGGCAACCTCCAGAACTAAGAGGTGGTTTTGTTTTGTGTCCTTTGCTGCATTTACACAGAGCTCCAGCTGTAGGTCTGGAGGCTGAAACTTGAGTTGTGGAATGAGAATTTCCGAGGATAACATTTATTTAGGCAAATCCCATTGTTAAAATGGAAGTAGAGAATCTGTTTGGTTCTTCATAACTGCTTTAACATTAGCTTTTGTCAGTAGTTCAAAGGAAGAAAGATGCTACTAATAATTACAAGACAATTTCTTGTTGTGTACATGTCCCTTGATGCTTGTCTGATTGCATGCTAAAAGGGTTTCAGTTAAGAGAAGTAATTGTTTTCACAATTAAAGACATGTTTTTCAATAGTTGTTTTCAGCGTTATCCATATCCAGCTCTTAGCTGCACCAGTTAATGCACAAGGCATTCTTGGAAATTATTAACTTCTTTTGGTCTTTGATACTCCCATAAAATATGAAAGGATAGGAAATTGTGTTATAATCATTGATAAAGAGCTAAACTTTTACTTTCTTAGAACAATGGACAGGTGAAACAGAGGTCTGTTCTGATAACCATATCCACCAAGTTACATGTAGTTAAAACTGTGGGAAGGGGGAAGAGCTATTTCTGTTTGTGTCACAACTGGTTCCCTTTATTAAAAGACTAATTTCCATATTAATGTTGTAGCAGTCAAGATGACATGAATTTTGTGAAGTTGGTCTTTGTATCCTTAGTTGGTCTTTGTATCCTTCGCATATATTTTCTTCATGTATGCAAATGGCTTTTCTGTGTAAAACAGGTGTTCAAATAAGAAGAGTCCTTAGTCTTTTTTTTTTGAGACAGATTCTCCTTTCATGTACAAATGTAATCAATCCTGCTGTCAATAAAATGTGTGCATAAACATCTGAAACCACAGTTGGACTCTTAATCAAAATGCAATTGACCAATGTGTTCTTGTCTCTTGTTTTGGCATAAAGAATAATCAAACAGGATTGTAAGCCTATTATTGAAATAACGCTATTTCTGCATTAGAAAATACAACAATAATAAATACATTTACTTGAGTTTTTGTGTTTTGGAGTTTTTTACTATTTAGAAACGTAAAAACAACAGAATTTTACAGAAAGACTTGTCAATGTCCTCTGTGTTATATCTTTGTGGAAACTGATGACACATAGTATCTTTTTCAGATGTTTGTTTGAACTACGAGAGTACTGATTCCACTTGACATCTTAAATAGCTACATCCTATTCTGTTAGTGAAATCATCTCTATTCTGACAATGGCTTTCTTTCAAAATCATACACATCAATTTCACAAGTTGATTGCAGAGTGGAAGGGTTCAGTCTATATCCAAACCTGATGCGGTGTGGTGGTAGATGGTAGAGTTGCCACATCTTTCCCGAAAGCGTCCCAGGTGAGGGTTGCTTTGGCGGTGCCACTCAGACACACAGGCAAGCATACTCTCACACCGGTCCAGGTAGAGGCACAAACACACACACACACACAGCTGAACAGCTCATGAGTGTAGCTGGAGGCAAAGAGTCAGGAGGGGTTCTTCATATCGAGTTCTGAGGGGTTTATTTGTAATCCACAGCAGAGGGGTCCCGGGACAAAGAACCCCGAATTGGGGGCGGAGATAAACTTATGTAGGGGAACAGAATTGAGGCGGGCAGAGCACCAGTAACTAATCATATGGGGGTACAAGGGCAGAGAGAAGGTGGGGTGATACAACAACCAGTGAGAAAAGGGAAGGGGCGGAGGGGAGAACTGGGGACCAGTGAGGTACCGAGGAAAGGAGAACTTACTAGAACAAAACCTTTTAAGGGGTAGATGGTGTGTAAGGCCAACAGGCCAACCACACAACTCAAATCTACATAAAGCCACAAGGCCCGCTGGGGGGTCTTTCTTTCTCACCCTGACTTAGGGAGTGGTTTTAAACTTCAGAGCTGTCCCACCAACAGGCTTCCCCTGCTGCGGAGCCTTTCGGCTCTCCAGTGTTCACTGTTGCTGGCTCATCCGCTGCAACGCAAACCCACTTAACTGTAAAGGTAATTTACATTGAGCTCAGGAAATACAACACAGGTGCTGCTCTGGCAGTGGCTTGATTCTTGGCTGCCACGTTCTGGGCAGGAGGATGTTGCTGAGCTTGGTGATGGGAGAAAGGTTATGTTCCTTCATTACAAAAAGGAAAATTGAAGCACAAATTGATTTTCCAAAATTCTTAGTTTGCTGTGAGTTACAAGGTAAGTTGTTTTATACGGTGCTTTATTAAACTGAGTTGCATATCCTAGAGTAGGCTTTTTCTTTTCCCTAGCAATTTATGGTATTGAAAATCTGGACCATGTAATATCAGGGGTTCTTAATGATATGGTGGTTTCCCAGTCACACTTTGCAAAGGAGCTGTCTGGGTGCCATAAATGAAGCTGAGGTAAGCCTCATCCTCCAGAGTCATGTTTATTAACTTGGAAACTTAAAAGTTGAAGTAATCTCTGTAAAAAAAAGTGTCATTTGACTCTTTCATGCAGTTGGTTTCATATTATTCATATTTATTATTAGTAAAAAGTAGACTAAATTAGGCCCAGGAGAGTTGCAGATAGGAGGAAGTATGTGAAAAAGGGTTTTTGCATTGTTTTAGAGACCTCATGGCGATGTTCAGGGACTGTCGGAAGTAATGACGATCGATCTAGAAAACAATGGTTCAGCAGGCATCAGGGGAAAAAATGGAAAGAGTAGGAGTAGAAGGAAAATAAAAAGCCAAAGAATGGGGGTGGGGGTACTTCAGGGACCCTGTGAATCATGCTGTAAGATGAACATACGAGGAGATTAGGAAGTTTTGAAGGCAGCAGAGAGAAATGCGGGGTGCTGTGAGTCAGCATTTAGAATGTGCTCACGTATCATGAAATTTTCTTCTCTGGCTGTGTTCATTGTTATTCTGCAGAGGTTACCTCTTGCTTTGCAGCCTTCCCCAAGTACAAGAAAAATTAATCACTGGTATGACTGAATTCCAATTATGTAGTAGTAACATCCATCATATCTCACTTCTTACCTGCACATTCCTACTATGTGGTGTAACTGCACTGCAGGAGCAGGGAGCACTGAGTTCAGAACTGCCTGGTAAAAGGGAAAAACGTCCAATTTTCATCTTGGTGGGGTAGAACACAATGAATTTCTACTGTATTTGACTTTCATATCATGTATGCCTAACTACACTTGGTGACATCAGTGCTAATTAGGAACAGCACCTCTGAAACAAATGCAGACACAAGACACGCAGCCACATTGCACAACTCATTGGCAGCCCCTTCTCCACTTACATTTCATCTGCTGCAGAGGTCAGAAATGACATGGCCATGCTTTGTCGTGAAACTTGAAACATTTTAATGGTATGGCTGTACCTGCATCCATGTCACTGGCAGTCTTGAACATGAGCAAGAAGGGGCTGTGGAGTGGAATGAAATGGCAGCTGCAGCAGCACCAGAGGTCTGATTATGCTCTTCAGCAATCAACTTTAGGCAAGATCTCCTCTTCCAAACTTCATCAAACTAAAAGATATCCATGGTAAACATGTAAGAAGTCCATTTTCTTACGTTTCTCATTGGGAATCTCTTCCCTAGCCCCAACATCATGTTGATCAGAGAAGTTATCCTTGGATTACCTGTCTGCAGCTGGGCAGGAAACCATCAACCTGCAGTCTGACTTTGTGGAGCTCTCTGAGGCAGGCAAGAGGAAGTAGATATAGATATCAATCTAAAATTTTATATAAAAATAGACATAGGTTTTAGTGTTGAAGAAGAGTCAAAATTCAGGTGATGGATATTTCTGAAGAATTTAGACTCATCAAATCTTTAGATCAGGACTAAATATTATTAAATCTAATTTATTAATTAAATCAAATTTATACCTATTCATTATTCTCTATTTAGAGTAATTATAAAAAATGAACAGATCTTTAGACCCTTTTTTTAATAATAAATACAGTATTTTGCAAACTATGTGTATGGATGTTAATACCATGAGAAGAATTCTGCATTATTTTGCTCGAGTTTCGGGATCACAAATGTTTATTGGGACAGATGCTCTGTCCTGTTGGCACGGCTGTGTGGCAGCTCACTGGAGCTAAAATCCAGTCTGTCAGCTGGGGAAAGCCACCCCTCCAGAAGGGCACACAGCAAATCCCTAGTCATGGTCATCAGGATGGATCATACCTCCAACAGAATATGCTGAGGTTTGGCTTGTTTTGGAAAATGTTTCATTCTCTCGCCTCAAAGCCTTTTTGCCACTGAACAGACCTATGCTGCAGTGTTTTTACAGCTTACTGTGTGTCTGTGTATATGTATATGTGTGTGTGTATCAGTATATCCACAAAACATATGTGCTGTATAAATACACATTCTGCTGCTGATTTTGATCAATGTGTGACAGCATTTTGACTGAAACTACAACTGGTTTCAGACTCATAGGAGAAAAAGCATCCTTCTAGAGAAGTCAGTGTGCTTTTAACAAACCTGTGGCTGCCTGCCACACCTAGCTGTCTTCCAGAATAAAGTACCTGAGGAAACAGCTCCCTTTCCCTCCCTTCCCAAGAATAAAAGAACGCCTCAGTGTGGAGAAGGTATGCTTCTTTCTGAGATCACTGGGGCCATTAATCACCTTTTCTTGCTTGAAAATGCTTGCCTAAAAGCACACTTGCTGATCAGAGACTAGAGCTGGCACTTGGATTCCCAGTTTCAGATAACAGGTCAAGAGAAAGAAGTGTGTGAAGGACTTTGTCATGGTTTGACATTGACCCAGCAACAGGCACCCACGAGAGTCGCTCGCTCACCCTCCCCTGCCACAGCTGGGCAAAAGGAGGGAAAAGAGGGAAAAGGCTTAACGGAGGCTTCATGGGTGAATTAAGGAGAGCAGGAGAAATACTGCAAGGGCAAAACAGGCTCAACCTTGGTTGCTAAGTGAAACTTATTACTAACAGAATCAGAGGAGGGGAATGAGAAGTAAAATAAGCCCTTAAAACACCTTTCCCACCCCCCCAGGCCCTCCCTCCTTCCCACCGACAGGGAGGCAGGGCAGGGGGGTTTGGGTCAGTCCATCACCAGGATTTTCTTCCGCTGCTCTGGGAGAAGAGTCCTTCCCTGTGAGGCTGTGGGGTCCCTCCCAGGGGAGACAGTTCTCTGTGAACTTCCTGGTGTGCGTGCAGCAGCCAAACTTCACCTGCTGCAGCGTGAGCCCCTCCCATGGGCACACAGTCCTCCCAAAACTGCTGCTCCATGGGTCTCTTCCCACGGGGTGCAGCCCTCCAAGGACAGGCTGCTCCAGCCTGGAAGCAAGGGCCCTCTCTCTCCACCGGGTCTCCCACTGGATCACAGCCTCCTCCAGGCATCCACCCGCTCCAGCATGAGCACCTCCCCCACGGGCTGCGGGTGGATCTCTGCATTCCCTGTGGATCCCCATGGGCTGCAGGGGGACAGCTGCTTTACTGTGGTCTGCACCACGGCCTGCAGAGGAACCTCGGCTCCGGCGCCTGGAGCACCTCCTCCCCCTCCTTCTCCACTGACCTTGGTGTCGCCATGTTGTTTTCCCTCACATGTTCTCACCTCCTCTTCTCTGACTAGAAGCAAAAACCCATGACTTTGATTTTTTTCTTAAATATGTCATCACAGCGGCATCACCAGCCTCTCTCATTGGCCCAGATCTGGCCAGCAGCATGTCCATGTTCAAAGCCATCAGCTGTTGACTCTGCTGGACATGGTGGGAAGCTTCCAGCAGCTTCTCACAGGAGCCATCTTTGCGGCCCCCTGCTACCCAAAACCAGGCTGTGCTAAACTAATACAGACCTTGAAAGTCAAAACGAGTAATGTGTGTTTAATATGACAAAAAAAGACAGGATTCATAGAGGTGGTGACACAATCCAAAGGACAGAACAAGAAAATTATTCAGCAAACAGTGGAAAGGTTGTGCTTGCTGGTGCTGGAAGAAAGGACAGGGCACTGGTGAGGGTATGAGACACTGAGAGCCTCAGATGATTTGAAGCTGGTTGGAATAACAGACTTTGCACCCAATATTTTCTAAACACCAATGCTGCTGCTGAATAGTGTTTGTTTCTTTGCTCCATTTCATTTCAGAACTGCTCTTCTGACTTGGTTTTTTTTTGGTTTTTTCAGCTTCTCTTGTAGCAGTTCCAACCTATCCTTCGATAAGATATTATTATTCTTTAGAACTAAATCCTACCACACCTTCAAACCACATTTCTTAGGATGTTACTACTTGACATTACTGTACAGAATCATATTTTTAGGCATCATCTTCTCTTCAAGGCAGAAATCTTTACTATTCCTTTATTTACTTTACACTGCTTTCTCCTGTATTCCCACACAAATGACATGTAGGAGGGGCATTCAAAATCATAAGTTCATTTAGCCAGTTTTGCAAATACCTCTAAATTATTTTTTTCTTCCCATTCAAATGCTGAGAAGGACATAGAAATACTGTCGATGGAGAAGGAGATACCTGCTTTAGTGACTGTATCCACCTGGAATACTGGGAGGTAAGTCAGTTACTTAATTCAAAGTTCATGAACCTTTCAATAGTAGTCCTGTTCCTGCTTTAAGTGCTCTGACCTTTGCTATCATGTTTCTTCTGCAAGGTGCCTTATAAGGTTAAGTTCCTGCTTTAAATCCTTGATGCATTTAATGAAACGAGCAAAGTGCTGCCAATAGATGGGAACTCCTGACATATCTAGTTTCCACTTTATTGACTAGTTTGGTTCACTCTGCTAATGATAACTCCTGCAGTAAATTGACATGCAGGATGGTATTCCTAATCGTCTTTGTTAAAAGTGGGTAAAGCAGGTTGCAGTTCCAAAGTCATTTATAAGCTTCAGAAAGAGTAGCCTGAGGAGATACTTGCATAGATACCCTAGGAGAAAAATTGTAGGTACCTGTATATACAGTTTAAAGTGTCATGTCTTTACTTTGCCCATTTAATGATAAAGGCAAAAGCAGTGACAGACAAACTGATAAACACTCTGTCAGCACTGCCCATGGTGACCAAGCAGCCCTTATACACTTTGTACTGCTTAGGTATTGATTAGCTTTTTGTACATCTCCAATGAAAGCTAACACTATTGGGCCATTCGTAAGTAATTGATTTTGCTGTGAATCAGGGTAAAATCCATGACACACAGATTTCAGAAGCCTCTGTAACCTGTGAGAATTGTCAGTGGGAATGATTGCTCTGTCCTGTCTTTGAAATGGCTGTGCAGCAAACCCAAGGAAGGTCGTAGCCCCTCCCCAGAGGGGGCCTGGATGGGTCTCCTCCCATCCTCCTCCTTCCTTCTTGACTAATCCATGCAACCTGCAGGAAAGAAAAACTTTGAGACAGTTTCTTACTCTATCAAATTTGGCCAATAGATGCAAACATGGAGGGGCCAATTGCCAGACACATGCATATATGAATATACAAAAGAACATTTTGATTTGGTAAGCAAAACAACTTGACTTGTCCCTTAGAAATCAATATTGCCTTTATAAGGAACAGAAGAATATGAGCCTTCCCACCTGAAATTTCATGACTGCAAAAATATTTCTATCTCTTATAATATGACACTGTTTCTCTGGGCTTACTGTTTTGCTAAAATTTATGAATAAAAACTTTAATAATATAACTTCTGTAGATATGAGCTGAAGACAAAGCTTGAGATAATGCATTTAACTGATGGCATGTAATAAAGAATGATCTCGTTTTGCTTAGTGATTGTTGTTTGAAACTGGTAAATTCCTGTTCTTTGTTACTGAGATTTGAAATAATTCTCATTTCCCCCCACCTGGTTCTCTTGTAAGGAAATAAAAATAATGAGGTTCTCACCAAGAGAGTGATAATAGGCAGATCTTTCTAGATCAGTGTTTCAGGAGATTACACTTTCCAATATATATATTTTCTAATAATAAAAAATAATAAAATCTGGGCAAATTCTTAGCTGAGGCACATACTTCAGCAATATGAAAAAGAAAGTGTGATTGAAGTGATTAATTTTTTGTGGTCACCTTTTTTTTTACTTTTTCATTAAAAAAATTCTATTTTCATCTGCACAAGGCCATTAAGAAAGAGTAATGAATATCAGTAGCTACAGTCTTTCCTATTACAAGCACTTCCAGGCTGCTATTTGACCCTCCAATCTGGCAGACCAGCTCTTTTATAGCTTTTTGCTCATGACATTGGTGTGGGAGGTTTCTGAGGCCAGAGCCCAATGTGTCTGAGCAGCTGTTCTTCTAGGGATCACTGATGATCTTTGTGTGAAAAAAGGTGATTCACTAGAAGATTAAGTGTATATTTGCCCTACATACAAATCACATAACTGACATATACCCTTTTGTTTATTCTGGCAGACCTGGGAAGAGATGCAGATGGGTTTCACCTCAGATACATCAGTGCCTCCCCAGTTTCTTGCTCTGTCCAGCCAGGCCAGGATGAGTTTCCCAAAGTGTCTTTATGGAGTGTAAAATAGCCCTGAGGCTAACACTGGTGTCGTACTCAGACATGAAAGAACCACACAGACACTGTTCTGTCAGGATAGGAGCCAGGGCCAAAGAGAGGGCCAAGAAGGGCCAAAGAAGGGCAAAGAAGGGGCAAAGAAGAGGGCCCAGCTCTTTATTCAGTCAGTTATATATCTTTTTAGAGACAACCATGGATTGGGGGATGGGGTTACCACCTCTCCATGACACTGGTCAGACCAAAAGTCTATCATAATCCTCCGCCTTATGAAAAGGAATGATAATAATAAGGACTGGTAGGTAAACATGCATTATGTTTACAGAAAAGTGCGTGAGAAATTCTACTACAGGAATGAAAACATAGAAAGACTGCAAAACTCAGGGCGACACACTGGCACTAGTCTTGCCTTGCAGAAATACTGTCAATGAATGGAGCCCAATGGCTCAAGCCACTAAGGTACTTCATGGCCTTTGGCAGGTTCTCCTTTTCATCTTTACACTGGAATACAGGAACTAGTCCTAGGAGAAGGCATGTAGAGTCCTGCGAGTGCTTGGCCCAAGGAATGACTTACAATAAGCAGTCACTGAGCATAATGAATGCAGCATCTCTGGGTACTGGGAGATGGGTGTCATATCCGTGTGAAAATCTGTCCTGGTAAAGGGAGCTGAGCATCTTTTTTTCTCCCTCTCTCTTTCTAGACCCCTGAATACTTCATTTTTTTCTTCAGGAACTCACCAGCTTCAGCTCTTGGAGGACGAAGAATCTCTAGGGCCTAGTTAGTAGCATATGAACCTTGGCTGGAAAAAGTCTTGTGTCTGAACAGTCTTTGGCTGGACAGCTGCAAGGTCGCACACATGGAGAGTCTTTTTTAAAGAACAGTGGCAAAAACTGCTTTAGAGAGGTTTTGCTCTGCACTTTGTATTAGTTTTGCTTGAAAAAAAATGCTTACTATGTGTCTTCTTGGGTCTATCAAGAAATAGGGCAAAATTCTGAGCCTAGGGTAGGTTTATTAATTTGCACGCTGTCAAAACATTAGGTGCCAGGGTAGCTGTCAGTCCAGATATGAAGGCTTCTCTATTTGCTTTGCAGAATTCTTTTAATTTATATTTTGTACTTCTGCAGCTATATTTGGCTAAGATTTGTTGGATGTTCAGCTATAAAGAGCAAATATATGAGAAAATTTATCTGTCTATCATGCTATCATCTGATAGCAAGTAATCTCACCTACTACAATTGCAATTGTATTTTGTCAAGGTATTAAAAGCTTTTGGTTAATGGTTTTATGTTCTATATGTCTAGGCAAGGTGTGCATTTAAAATTGTTTGCCTCATGAATGAAGTTGAGATATTAGCACCCATTGTTTGAGTACAACCCCTGTCTTCTGAGCACAGTCCCACTGGAAGTCTTTAAGCAGAAAAACTGTTTCAGGGTTTCTAGAAGTGTTCTCCTGCTCAACTCTCCAGTGGTGAGCTCTGAATGTGCAATGAATTTCAAGCATCTCCATGCTGTGATCATTTTTTGAAAATGGTTTCTCCATAACAGTAACACAAACAGTGGACATTCTCACCTCTAGAAATACTGGGGTTTAGCTTTTCTGTTCTTAGTTTCTTCAGGGGTGCACTACACTGAGAGGTTTTCCACAGCAAGTAAGGAATGTGGATTCACTTTCTAACCAGCTAGGCTAGAACTGTCTCAGATCTGATATATGACAGCCTTCTGCATTCAAAAAAGAAAGTAGGGAAGACACAGGAATCAGTGTGCTTTTCTGGGAAAGGTTCCTTTTACATTTGCATATAAATTCTATGTGTCTCCTAACAGATCTTGCACTAAAGATCATCAGCTACACTCCTTCTGATAAAAATACGGATACTGGCAAATTATAGAAATAGATTAAAATTTCTGATAGTTTCCTAAGTTTAGAAAAGGTTATTCTTCTATTAGTCTCAGTAAGTAGCATGGTCTTCAGCCTGTTCTGACAAATCAACTGGTTTTAAGGATTGTGTAGGAATTGTAGCCTTGCTTGCAATACTAGCCTTGAAGTTTCATCCTAATTCTTTGCATCCCTCATTTCCTATTTTCTTCTTTTTGAGCTATTCCAGTGTAACTCTGTATTCTCTTCAGGCTTGAAAGGAAGTTCAGAATCTGTCAAACTCAAACTTTCTCTTGGGAAACTCACCAATCTGCTGCAATTTCACAGTGAGTCTAGAGTTGACAAATAAGCTTAGGTCAAACTTTCAATCCTGGATTACTCCAAGCAGGCTGTGACAGAGCAGATTTGTGCAGACAGATCAGATCAGATTCTCATTCTTGACTGGAGCCTTGAGTTTCAGTAAGCACATCATTCAAGTGAGTTCATATGAAAGCATGGCAATAATCACCTAAGGAAAGAGAGCCTGCACTATGCACGAGCCCTGCATGCTTTTGTTTTAAAGGAAGCAATTACAACTGGAGTGCAACACTTTTTTATAGAAAGGGGGCAGGGCGGGGTCAATGACCCCCATGAAAGAGAATGGGATTGAATAAATGTTTAACTATAAGTCGGGTCTTTAGGAGGATTACCTGGTACTGACATGTACAGTGATTTAGGTAGTGCATGGCATAACAAAGCCCAGACATAAATATTCTTCTCAGACACTTACCAACATAGTATTGAGAGATCATGTTATTGCCAGCAGAATTGCCACACTGGAATGGCAACATTTATCATCTCAGTTCATGTGGGTCGCATGGATTGCAATTTAAAAAGTTAATACAAACAAATATATATCTACATATATATATATATATATACACAAACGTATATTAAAGCACATAAGTAAATTGAAATCCATGATTTTTAAAAGATAAGTCTCTAGTATCTTTTATACTAATTTTATTTACTTGTTTAAGGTCACAGCAAACTATTGAGCAACAGTTACACCTGCCTTTCTTTCTAATTTATAGGTCCCATATCCAGAGAGAGAAGAAGAGATGGAGGGAGGCAAGGAGATTCAAACTCAGATAATTATAACAACGTGTAAGCTGAAGGATTGAATTCCCTTGGATGATTTTCAAGGACCTGGTGTAGCTGGATCAGAAAATGGAGTACGAAAAAAAAGAGTAATGGTTTTCATTTCCCTGTTACATTCAAAACTCATAAGGAAAATCCAGTAGAGAAGCAGAGCAGGTTCAGCTCTCTGAGCTGGCTGGAAGGAAAATCGTGCAGATGGGATCCACTGCTTCTTGTTTACACATGGAGACAGAGGGAACCACTGGGCTCACCAGGTTCCTTTGCTGCTAGTCTGAAATCTGTTACTTGGCAGCTCCCTTTTTATGTGCACAGCTCTGTTGTTGCACCACTTTTAGCCCTCGTCATTACCAGCCCCAGCACCAAGCACTTCAGGCACTGAGATATCCCCACCGTGTCGTTTCTTTGCGTGTCACAGTCCTGATATTCCTGCCACATGTGGTGGAAATCTCACTACAGGTCAGGTAAAAAAAAAAAGAAAGTTATTCAGATTGTGATTAATAGTCAAGCATTTTCTCTAGGATGAGACAGCTAGCTTGAGCTGGTTATTAAGTACTCACATCTGTTTCTGCAATAGGTGGGCCTACCAGAGATCTCTAACACTTGGATCCAGAAGGCAACTTTCATGCCTGCTTCCCTCCAGTATTTTGGTTGAGTTTATGCCATCTCTCATTTTTCTGACACAAAATCACTCTATCTCAAAACAGAAAATTCCATCTGCTGAATGGCAAACTGAATTTTAAGGTAATGTCAGTGCTATTGCTCTTGTCCATACTCAGGGAGGGAATTGCCATTCAAAAAGTACTGTTGCAGACTTAGGGAGATCCAGGTAAGGCTGTATGTGTCTCTCAGAATCCTTTGCACTAAAAAGTTAGTAGCAACAGAGGAAAAGCAGTTGGTACTGCCATGAGCTGGTACTGCCATGACTTGGTACTGCTGTGAGCTGGTACTGCCATGCAAGTAGCCCATTGGGACCCCCATTGTCCCAAGGGTATGTGGGCAGGCAGGTTCATGGAGTGACTCTCAACTGACTTCAGGAAAATCTGGATCAAGGCTGAGGGCTGTGCGCAACTTCCCTGATGATCACAGTTTTCCACAGAGCTGTCTGGAGGAGACAAGCAGACTGGTACAGGACAACATAAGGCTGGCCAAGGGATGTGACTGCAAAAGCTTAGATATTGCACTTCAAATAGTCAGCTCCACAGTGGAATGCGATCCCACTCTGTGACAGCCTCCTTTGGTGACTCACTTGTAGCAACTGCTCATTAATTTGTCCCAATATTTTCCATTTTCTGCACCCCCAGTCTCTCCAGCTCTTCTCACTTTCACACATCCACCCAGACACATTCCCACAGAGCCAGGCATGAGTGTGCTGTGAGCTAGGGAAGCTGGTGGTGAGGAGAAAGTGCCACGACCATGTGTCAGAGTGGGACAGCCTTTTCCCTGGCCCTGGTAGGCAGGAGTGTCTGGCACAGGGGGGCAAGATGCCAGGAGTGGGCAACACCTGGAGACTGTCTGGGACATCAGCAGTGCGCTGGGGCATCGGAGAAAAAACCTTACAGTTGCAGGGGTAGTATCCCCTCAATAAATCTGTTTTTAAAAAAGCAAAAGCCCTAAATAATTCATTACCATACTACAGAACTAGAGAAACACTCCATAGGGGTCAAACTGAAGGAGCTCAAACCAAAGAAACCAGTAACTAGTGGAGATCAACTGGGAAAAACACCCTTCTGCAAACACAAAATGAAGGAGAAATCTGACAATTTATTCTGGGGCTTCAGGAAACCTACCTAGTGCTTGACATCTAAAATTTTAAAAAACTTATTTCAGATAAAACAGCAAAATATAATCAGTGACATTTTTGTCAAAATAACAAAGTTGTTTTGTAATAAATTCCTTGACACAGCAGAATTTTATGATCCTTTCAGTGGCCTAGTATCTACACTTGGGTTTTTTCTTCTGGTGCATATCTGGGAACAGATGAGGAAATTGTACTTTGCCACAGCGCTCACAGCGTTTTAAATATTGTCATCACAAGTTAAAACTAATAATTGTCATAAGTTATCTCACTGAATGCAGAAAGGGATTTCACATATCTTACATATGTCTGAATGCTCCAGTTGAACATCAGAGCATGCACTCCCTCCCAGCCCTTCACCTGATCCAGGCTGTGATAGGGGCTATGGTATGATACACAGAGGTGTTCCAGAAACCCCATAGGGCACCGTCCACTCAGTTTGCAATAGTTTATCTAAATACCTCGCTACAAGATTGTGAGATACACTTAAAAAGCACTTACTTTCAGGGACAAGAGCTTGCTTAAACGCCTTATTGCTTTTCCTAGGTCACTGTTCCAGAATTCATTGTCAGGAGACAGAATCTTAGGATTGAAAATTTTCAAAGATTCATTAAACAAGCCCTAAAACAACATAAAAGAAAACAGCTAGCTAATAAAAAAAAATTAGAAGTATATTCTGAGGAAAAAGTGCTGCCCTGCTACAGCATGTCCAAACTGTTTTTAGACACAGGATCAATGCTGGCCGATTAGACCATGCTTGATAATTTGGAAAATAAAATTGTTTTGTCATCCTTTACAATGAGTATCTTATATACAGACAAATGACCTATGCTCTCACGTCTGTTCTCACATTAAGCTTTCAGACAAAGTGCTACAGTAGAAACAGAACAAGTACCACATTTCCTTTTTGCCTGGTTTTAAGAAAAATACATAAAGAACACCAAATAAATCCTTATTATGTTATTTTTCTTAAAATTAGTGAAAAAATAGCGCATGAAAAATCATTTGTCCATCATAAATTAGTTTGCAGGCCCTGATAGAGACTGGAGAAATTCCTATTATCTTATGGAAAGCTTTCTTCATTAGTATTCTTAGTATGAGTTTTATTTCTTAATTTTAATCTCTTTTTTATGTTGAAAAATGATCATGAGGTGAAGGAATCATACTATCTTTGGTAGGGCATTATTAACCTGGACTTTGTGAAGCTGCAGTTCAGTCATTAAGCCATCTCTGACCTCCTCATGGAGTTGATGATCCAGCACCTAAGCCTCCTGCCAGGGCTGAGATGCTTTTTGCACCCCATGCACCCCTAGTACAAGGCAAAGGACAAGCAGCACGGGCTTCAGTGCTTCACTCTGAAGTGAAGTGCTGAATGAGGGACTTTTGTTCTTTTGCATGGGTGGACCTGAGGGCTGCCCTGGAATGGCAGAAGTTCTCAGCTAGTGGCCAGTGGTGCCCTTTATCATTTCATCTGTCTTGTGTGAATGAAATCTGCTGGCAAGAGCAGCAGGTCATGGACATCTCACCTTTCCTCACCTCTGCCAAGACGTGCCTGGTCCACATCATGGCCCTGGTAGCCCAGGAGTCACACGCAGGAAATCCAGCCAAGAAAAATATATTGGCACCTAAAGTGATAAGAGTCACAAAGTACCAGTGGAACAATAAAGGTAGGAATAAGCATGATCCTTTTGTCCTTTCAATTTTGATTGCTTATCCCTGAAAGATATTTTCTCTTTTTCTCCTCTTTGTTTCCCAGGTTTCTATTCAGTACCCTGTTCACATGTCTCTTTTATCTTTCTGCTTCTCTGGTTTCCACCTTCCCGAAAAGAAGCCTGCAGGGCTTTCAACAGTATTGTTAGGTACATTAAGCCATGGTAAACCTCAATCAGTTCTTATTTTAATAAAAGCTGGTTCATTTTACCCTCTTTCCACTGATAAACAATTCAGTTCAAGACATGTGAGGGAGTCTGCCATGCCTTCTGCAGTGACCCCAGGCAAAGCTACGGGGACTTAAAAATGTCTAAGTCGGCAAGTGGCAAAGACCTCCCCGGAAAAGTACAATTCTGCCTGCCAAACTGCTACCCTAGCTCTTAAAAGCATATCTAGGACTTGGACTAGTTTGCATTTTTGTCATTTTGCACAGTCCCCTGTCCCAGGATAGCCTTCCTGAAGCTCTGATGAAGTAGGATCTCAGCTCCATGTTTCTGGACTGGGCAGCTGTGAACAAGACAGCTCTGTCGGGACCATGGCACAAAGTGCAGAGGCAAACCTCCACGCACCTTATTCTGAACCTCTGCAGACTGCAGACCAACAGCCCTGTTCGGTCAGCGAGAATGAAGTCTGTCCTTAACACACACGAGTGCAAAGCACTGTCTCTGCAAAGGACAGACTGTTTCTGGCCTGTTTTTTAGTAACATGGCGCTCTGACTTCCCAGTGCATGCTCTTCTGTTTTGTTTCTGTTCTGAAGGCAGAAGTTTGGGCCATTCAGTACCTCCTTCGGTCAGTGTAAATGCTCCTTTTCTGCCTCACTTTATGTGACATCAGCGACGACAGACACCCATCCCCTTCTTCTGAAGAGGCCTTACTTCAGAAATATGACCGGACCTTGAAAACGAGTGACGTGTAGTGTGCGAAGGGAGCCCAGTGTCCCGAGTGCTTCTGTGAGGGTGAATCCGTCGGTGCCCGCCCAGCTCGCTGCCCCCGCTTCCCGCAGCCTGTCCTGCCCTCTAGCGCCGGCCTGGGGCTCCTGTGCCTCCCTCTCCCGCTGAACCCCACCCCCTGGGGCTCTGCGCCGGGACAAGGTGCTAGAAACATCAGGAGGCCTCGCAGCAGAGCCCAGGTGCGCTGCTGTGAACCCCTGACGGGTGCTATGAACCCTGGCCCAGGAGGATTGTGGACTCCCCACCCTTGGAGACATTCAAAAACCTGAGTGGACATGGTCCTGGACAACCTGCACCAGCTTGTCCTGCTGGAGCAGGGGGATTGGACTAGATGATCTGAAGAGACCACATCCAACCTAAAGGATTCTGGTTTTGCGGGGCTTAAGCTTGGCTAAATTTATCAATATCTATTAAAAATAATTTCTATAATTCCATTTGCTTGAAAAAAATCTCTCAGCAGCATTTGTACATTTGTAGATGCCTTTGGACTCCTTGTACATGGTTGTACATTTTGGAGACGCTCCTTTTAGCCTTAGACCTGGTGAAGTATGAGGAAGCTTTTAATGTATTTTTTTTTTTTATTTCATGGTTTTCTTTTGAGCTTTGTTCTAAGGACATAACTAAGATCAATAATTTTAGCGCAGAAACTCAATATTGTGCCTTTGAACACTAGAATAATTTATCTGGGTGTTTGGGGGTTTTTGTTTTTGTTTTGGGTTTTTGGGGGGGTTTTGTTTGCTTGTTTGTTTGGTTCTTGTTTATATTTTGGTTTTTGTTTTGGGGTTTTGGTTTTTTTCTTTTAAATTCTGGGCTTAATAAATGAGGTGTTTTCATCATTGATGGCTGCAATATCTTCCTCATGGGCTACAGTTGAAAGCATTGTGGAAGAAGGTAACTTCAGCCCCATCTCTCTATGCTGAGGCAGAAGCAGTACCTTCCAGCTAGATGTGAGCAATCATTCTTTTTTCTTCAGGAAAAAAAATCCCCAAACCCCCAGAATAGATGGATACAACCTGTAGACCAGGCTATTTGGATCTTGTTGAATAGATATTATATTTTTTTCCCTCTCTTATGTCAGAAGTTGGGCACATCTGGAGATATGATAGCAGGTTTGCTGAAGTGTTTTGGTGAGACACAAACAATTTCAAGTGTTGTCTCTTGAGCGCATCAGTTTGAACTATTTTATATCTGTATGCAATGTAATAACTTGTGAAACAATCACTATAAAGCTATAAAACTATACAACATAACACCAAAGTCAAGTTTGTAATAAGGAATTTTTATCGTTTACAGCCAAAAAAAGCATTAGTCTCGAAAACAGGTCGCAAAGTGCTCAGTAAACCTTATTGCTTCTGTCTGAAAACAAAGTAAATAGGCGCTCATGAGGAGTGAGTAAACACATACGCAAGATGATTTGTATCATTCTTTGCACTTCTTATCAACAGTAAAATTTATATTCAACTAGTCCTTTCTATTTGCTTGCATATGATCAGTGGCACAAAATTACCCCATTATCACAGGACACAAGATCATGTGTTCATTTAAATGAAAAAGTGTATTATGGCTGTTTGTTCCTGCTTTGATTATTTATGATCCCAATGCAGCCAGGGCCATACTGAACAAGGGGAAACATATAGAACTGCATTTGGTAGCTCCTTTGACTTTTCTAGTTATTTTATCTTTACTATCAAACTTTTATAATAACTTTGTGAGATGCCTGCTCCGTGTTCATTATTACACCAGGATTATGGTGAGACAAAAGCTTATTCATTTCTACAGTTTAATTGTACTGAGTAATTTTTTTTTTAGCTCTGCAGCTTCTTTTTCTTATTGTAAAGGAACAGCACAAAGACAACATTTAATACATTGAAAAATTGGGATATTTAATTCAAACTATGAGTCGTCACCCCAGTCTGCAGAACCAGTGTCTGCTGGAAGTTTTAATGCTTTCTCAAAAGGACAGACACTGGTTTTCACGTCTATGCCTAACATCCTTTTACCACTGCCAAATACTCAGTATAAAAGGCCACTAAGGAATCCTTTGTTGTTTCACTTCAATTAACACTTCTTTTGGAAACATTATTTTCTGCTACTTCAAGTGCTTCCTCCAGGTGCTCAGAAAACAATTTGCATTGTCCTTGCATTGCTGGTGTGATCTCATCAGCTTCTGACTACTTCTGAAGCAACAAATTCTGCAAGCCATTTCTAGGCACATTAGGGACAAGAAAATAATCAGTAGTCAGCATGGCTTCACCAAGGGGAAGTCTTGCTTGACCAACTTGATTAAGTTCTACAATAAGATGAGTGACCTGACGGATGAGGAGAGTGCTGCAGATGTTGTCTACTTGGACTTCAGTGAGGCCTTTGACAACATCTCCCATAAAATCCTCATAGAAAAACTGGTGATATACAGTCTGGATGAGCAGGCACTGAGGTGGGCCAAAAACTGGCTGAATGGACAGGTCCAGAGGGTGGTCTTGAGAAGCATGGCCCCTAGCTGGAAGCCAGTAACTACTGGTGTATCCTGGGAGTCAATACTGCATTCAGTCCTGTTTAACATCTTCGTTAATGATCTGGATGATGGAGCAGTGTACCAACAGCAATTCTGCTGATGACTCAAAACTGGGAGGAGTGATGGAAATACTTGAGGGTCATGCTGCCATCCAGAGGGACCTTGGCAAGCTGAAGAAATGGGCTAACAGGAATATCCTTAATTCAATAAGGAGAAGTATGAAGTTCTGCACCTGGGGAGGAACAACTCTCTGCACCAGTATATGATGGGGGCCATTGGAAGTGAAGGGTTAATTAACGTTTGCAGTATATGCCTTAAACAAGCACTAGGTGGTGAAATCTGTCGCAGAAAACATCATGGGTGCCCATGCTCAAGCTGCAAGTGGAACAAAGTCTCAGATCTGGCCTTGCTGAGGCAGGACCAAAACTGATACTTTTGCATCACAACTTTCCATTGGAACTCCCGGAGCAGACCCCCCACAACCACCAAATTGAGACCTGGGCAAGCAGGGTGGTAAAAACACACATTCTCTCGCCTCTCCTGTAATGAGGGACTGTATAAAGAAACTCGGGAATTAACTGGGTAGGACCCACCAGCAAGAAGCCTAGGACACTGAAGAATCAATGGGATGCTACTGGATCCATGGTGCTGATTATCTTTGCAGTTTCTGTCTCCTACTCCTTTCTCTTGCTCTTTTTGTCTTTCTCTCTTGTTTCTCTATACAAATAATTTTACAAAGTAAAGCTGGTATTGTTGAACCACCGTTTGGTCTCACTTGTACCTTAATTTGGGCAGAGGACTTTAACATTGAATGATAACAGCCATTAATCTGAAAATACCTAAAAATACATGCAGGACAGTGTGTTTCAATGTTGTACATTTATAAAGAGATGCCAATTTACAAGACTACTTTGCATCATCTACCTAAGTTAAAACAATGACATATGATTAAAAGCCAGGAGCAATAATTTTCAAGTTCTTTCAGGCCCTTTATTAATTCCTGACCAAGACTAATGGCATTTTCAAAACAGATGAAATTTTGTCATTAAAAGTTGCCCAGAGACTCTGGAGACACTCATTTTGTGTACAGTGCAGGACCTGCCATGAGCCATATGACATTCATCCCCCTGGCATTTCGTAGGGAGGATTTCTTTTACTGATCTGCACATGGCAAAGACTCGGCTCTTTATCTGGACATTAAACTTGGAAAAATGAAAAATCTTTGACACTTCATAAATATTTCCTTCTGAAAATATGCAAAGTTTATTTAAAATGTGACATTCCACACTAGGAGTGTGATATCAGTGAGATGGAAATTCACTGACCATGACCAAAAATGTTTCTCCCCACTTGTTTGTATGCTGATTCCTGCTGCAAAGATTATTTTTTCTTTTAGTTTAACAACCTCTAGATTCTTCCTATCCCTTCCAATGCAGCCTATTCTATGCTTCTTGGATTCTGCACAGTCAAACCCATTACAACTGTCTCCTGTTCGGCTTCTCATCTATCATTCGTCATTTAGTACAGGCTAAATGTCTGACCCAATGGACCAGTTCTAATCACATCTGCCTGAAAATACGTGATTTGTGATAGAATAATTACTGGTCCCAGAAACTGGGATAAAAATACAATGTGAGATCAGCCTTGCTGACGTCCTAGAGAACATGAATCTGTTAGAGAACATCCTTGGAATACACATGCTTTAATGACTCAGTTAGGGCTCACATCTCTGAAACCAAAGATAGAATTGGCAGAACTGTCTTAGCTATATGCTTTCCCCACCCAAAACCAAGACATAAGGAAACAGAAAAAAGGACAATGTTCCCACAAAAGAAGAGGTAAGGCTGTTACCTAGCAAGTCCTTCACTTCAGTGGTGAGCAAAGACAGAAAATTTATTCTACTACAAGGTAGCACATATATCCATTAATACTGACTACAACATTAAAGCAAAATGATGATTTGATCCACCCTTTGAGCAGCTATAAACAGAGACACCAGTTTATTTCATTGTTATGAGAAAGCTTAAAATTCTCTAGCTGGTGTGATGGAAACCACAAGTAGCATTTTGCATCTGTCTCTTAGGACTGTTCCAGTATTTTTCTCAAGCCTGATTTTCACTGCAGTCCATGCCTGTTCTACCTACTTGCAGCCACATCTCTGTATCCATGGGTGCGTGCACCTGCAGTTGCCACCGATGCCACACACAGAGGTTGAATTGCAAAGCCGGCCTGAAGGTTGTGTTACTGTGTGGCACTGACCCACCAGCTGATGTGAAGACATTATTCCCAGAACACATGGTGCACAGTCCTGACAATCTGCCCCAGTGTTCCTGCCCTACAAAAGGGAGAGCATTGTTTTACTCTCTAAGGCAAAGTCCCGAGCACTTAAAATCTTACTAGAATGTCTGCTATTAAAAATCAGGCAGGGCCTGGCATTAGGCTGTAAGTCCTCTGAGGGCAAGGGCCATGTATTTATCACGTGTCTGCAGTACCTAAGTACCTGCTATTGCTGGGTAATGTCTCATGATTGAAGGTGTTGCCACCATACATGTAGGTGAGTTTATGAGTGACAAATAATTATCTCTGAAGTAATGAACCCCCAAATCAGTGTGACACTGCCAGATTAATTAAATATCCATCAGAGTGGTCATTTTCCTCTCTGTATCAGGCCAAATGTTCTTCTCAACAGTATGCACAGATCTGTCCAGCTATCAGAAGAATGATCCATTCCTCTTTCAAACCTAGTGATGATAATACTGAAAAAAAGAACCTGAATTCCAGCTGAGATCAAAAACATGCGGCACAAAATTGGACCAGTGAGTCAGCACTTGTCTTTTATATTCTAAATTAATTTCATACTAAAATGAATATACTCAGGTGGGCAAAATAACAGGATTTTGGCATTTTTGTCCCTGAGGGAACAGTGACTCAGGAATGACCCTGCTTTCGTCTGAGGCAAAGATAAATCTGTAGCTGATGCTATGCAACGTAGATAGCTGAGTCAGAAATAAGGACCTGTATTCTGCAGCCACAAGCTGATGAGATCACACCAGCATGCAAGGACAAGTTTCAAAATATCAAATAACTTCAGTACCACGAATAAGAAATGGAGAAATGCCTTCCAGGCAGCTCTACATTCAGATGAGCTGGTCAATACTAGTATTTAAACAGAGCTGTGCAAAAGCTTGTCTTAACTTTAGCCTAAGACATTGGTTCACATCATATTTGTGCTCAAGTGATATCATTGTCCTCCATTTTTTACAAAAAATAAGCAGACATATTTGTATCGCATACTAATGTGAGCAAAAATACTGATCTTAGCTTAATTATACATTAATTATCATGAAACATACGGAGTTTTATAAATGATCATACAAAACCACATATTATGACTTTTAACTGAAACAAATGGAAGTTTACATTTCAACTATACTACACAGAGTTCTTAAATTTTGAGCACTTATGTAGCACTTATGGACAAGAATTATCTGAACAGAAAAACAATTGCCAGAGGTTGAATTTATCAAAGTGTCAGCCATTTAGTATCCCTACAGTGTCTATGGAGAGAGGGAGTGCCCTTTAGGATTAACCTAAGATGCTGTGTGTCAAACACTGGGCTTTTGGTAGTGAGGAGAGTTAACTTCATTTAACAGCAATTGGGTTGTTGGATTCATGTTCCTCCCCTTCATCTGCCATTGACTGAAACTCTTTCAAGGCAACCATTCTTAACTCAGAAAGCTCTGTTACAGTCTCCCTCTCACCAGGAGGGGATGGGGGAAGAGAGCAGCTTAAGTGGGGTTTCATTTTCCAGCTGTGTTTTAAACCAGCACTGCCATGCAGAATAATAATTTTCTTCTTGAGAATTATTGCTTTACTCAAAACCAGTGTATATGCTATTCCCTTTATTGTAAAACCCATGTTACAAATAATCTTCCAAGTCTGGTCTAGAAGTGCTAGCCCTGCCCCTGCAAAAAACAGAGCACACATACGGGACATCAAGAATGGGATTAAGCCAAACGTAATTCAAAACTGTTCATTTGAATCTTGTCAGAAAAATTATAAATGAGCAATTGCTCATTGCATTTTAGCAGGTTTTTTTGTTTGGTTGGGTTTTTTTTATTCTATGATTTTACCATCTAATATTGATGTGCTGACATTACCTCCTCCATATATTAGGATTCAGTGTTCATTCTTACATTTAGGTCTGCGTATGGTGGCAGCACCTTCAACCACATGACATTACCCAGCTGTAGTAGGTATTTAGGTACTGGGTACACATAAAATAAATATAAAGTTCTTGTCCTCAAAGGACGTACTACTTGGCCCTGGCTGCTTTTTAGTAGCAGACATTCTAGTAAGCTTTTCAGTGTTCAGGACTTCGCCTTAGAGAATAAAATTATGCCTTCCCTGTTGTAGGGATGTGTAGAATAGCTGCCTGTAGTTGATGAAACTGAAGAGAGTAGATGAAAGTAGGGGTGTACTAGAGGTGAGTAAGCTTAGAAAATATAAATGTTTGCAGCAGCATTCAACACAACGAGGTGTGAAGAAATATTTTTGGTCATGGTCAGCAAATTTCCAGCCCTCTGATATCTCACTTTTAGTGTGAAATGTCACATTTTAAAATAAACTTTGCTCTCTTATTTTCAGAAGAAAATACTTATGAAGTGTGTTGGTTGGATTTGTGATTTTAGTGGCCTTTTCAAACCTTAGTGATTTTATGATTCTATCTGTATCTTTCTGAACAAGATCACAGAATCAGAGAATTGTCAGGGTTGGAAGGGACCTCTGGAGGTCTTCTAGTTCAACCCCCTACCAAGACAGGGTCATCTAGAGCAGGTTACGCGGGAATACATCTATGTAGGTTTTGAACGTCTTAAGAGACAAATACTCCACGATATCCCTGGGCAGCTTGTTCCAGTGCTCTGCCACCCTCTGCATAAAGATATGGGGATGGAGTGTGTTTGAAGGAGCGTTATTCCAGCCAGTGTGGGCACAGGGATTGGGTGGAAGGGCCTGCTGTTTATTCAGCGAAGTTCAGCCCCTCTCAGGAAGCCTGACCCACACAGATGGACAGGACAGCTTTGAGCAGGTCATTTGATTTGTGAAGTCGTTCATGATGGTTAATTTGTTAACCTGTGTAAGTCAGTTAATTTCTACTTGTTTTATGAGCTGGTGATTTGAGTTTCTGAACAGGCCTTGCAGTTCCTAACGTGGGCACCCGTGAGAGGCTGAACTCGCTACAGACTGAGCTCACAGCTGAGTCACCCACGAATGGGCGATGGCAGCCCGCGCTTTCCACAGACTGAGATGAAATGGGGGAACGTTTCCTGTCGCGTCCCGTTTGTGCCGATGAATACTC
>VZRQ01008850.1:326517-456518 GCA_013397975.1 Machaerirhynchus nigripectus | reverse complement strand
CTCTCGGACAGTCTTAACGTTGGAGTTGCCGGGAGCCCTGGTGCCAGCCCGCCGGGCAGCGCTCCCGACGGTCTGTGAACAGCACCGGCCGCCTGCTGGGACAGTGTAGTTCATCATACGGAGAAGCGAATGCGGGGATGGGCAGGTTGAGGCACTGTGAGCTCGTGTCCCGCTCTGTCGGTCCCCAGTACGTGTCCCGGGTTACCCGGTGCGAACTGTGGCGCTGAACGAGGGGTAAGCCCGGCCTCTGCCGAGGCTCAGGCTCTGCCCTCTCCCACCGGCCCAGCCTGGGAAGCGCGGGAACAGGCTGGGATTTGGGGAGCAGCGTGGGATTTTGGGGAGCAGCCTGAGTAGCCCTTGCCGTACTGGGCTGACGATACCCCATGGCACAGCCAAGTGTGTGGGTCGAGATGTGGGACACGGGGAGATGTAATCGGGTTGTGAGCTGCAAGCAGGGAGCAGATTAATGGGGATTTGAACTCCCAGCGGAGGGAATTGGAGGAGACGTGTTCAGGAGTTTGCAGTGTGTTTATATTTGGTATAAGCTTTCCTCCCCCGCATATGCACCTTGGATTTAATAGCACAAATGTAGACCTTTGCCTTTGCCTTTCAGAGAAACTTTTCATCACTGCAGGGGTGTCGTCACTGATACAGCTCCATGCAGTCACAAGACCCAGTGCAGTAGAGACAGAACATAAACTGCATTCATTTGCACATCTGAATGATAGTAATAATGCAGGCAGACACAGACAAATGCAGCTGAGATTGTGCCTTCTGAATATGCTGTGGTTTTCAGCTCCATTGTTTTTGGGGTCTTCTTGGGTCAGCCCTATTGTGCCATTTTCCTGTAACCCTTCAGATGCCCTCTCCTCTGTATGCCGTGTGCTAGGCACGCTGTATCCAAGTAGTTAGGTTTCCATGATGCAAACAGAAATAAGTCTTTTAAACCTTGTCAGAGGTAGAAGAAAGACTCACTGGTGTTAGATGGCAGGGTTTAAAATGTAAAGCCTAAATCAGCAGAAGAGCTTGCAAGGCTTTTCTCCTACAGGTTGAAGGACCAAAAAGTCACGGACTTGTGGTTCTGAAATTCCTGCTTAAGGTCCAGCAAGGCCAGGCTTCCAGATCTGGTATGGCATGTTCTCTGCTGTGTTTCAGGGAGTAAACGAGAGACAGTTTTATCTCTCACACATATTTAAGTCCTTTTATTTGAAGAAAGAAAAAGGGAATAAAGATGCACCCCCAAACAGTAGAGTAACTATTTATATTAGAGAAGTCATATTTTCTCCAATTTCGGGACTAATAATTCTGAGTCAACATCCCCTTGGCACAATATAGATAGATTTAAAATTTATCTGAACTGAGGAGTGGTCCTAGTAAAGCTGTAGGAAGTGCTTCTTTCCAGTTGCTCCTTTGCAGACCCCAGCAGCAGTGGCAGGTGATTACAGAAGTTTTCTTTAAGGGACCTCTGCACGGCCACAGAAGAAACATTCTAACCTGCTTTCATTTGCCAGGTCTCTCAGGGTGGGCAGGAAGAAAACCAGAGAGAGCTAGGCTGCACCTGGCACTGGCCGAGCCACTGTTTTTTGCTGTCATCAGAGGTAAACATTAACGTTGCCATAAACTCAAGAGTTGGAGCTTTTTTCTAGAACTGTTGCATTTAATGACAATTATTTAGCATGATGTTTGTATATGAATTTTTACCCTGCACAAGGTCTTCCCTACCTCCCTTAAATCTGTGATTTTGTGCCTCAGTGAGTTTATTATTACTGTTTCTCCTTCCTTTGTTTAGCAAAATAGAAATTATGCTATGTTATGTGTGGATTATCTGATCTGATCTGATCTGCTCTGTACACCAGTAGGTTTTGAAAGTGCACCCAAGATAATTAATACTTGTTGAAGTCAAGGTGAAGTCTGCAAGTGACTGAATGTGAACACATATATGTTTGTATTGGCAGAGGTCATCTGATGCCTTATTTTATCTATGTATTGCTTAGTTTCCAAGTTATGTAGGAGGCCTAGAAAATGGAGCTGCTGTAACTGTGACTAGGTATGTCTTTGCATTCTTTGCACTGTCCTTGCATTTTATGGAGAAAGTACTTTCTTTTTGTATCTGCATATTGTTGTGGGTTTTTCTTCTGCTAGCATCAATTTGTGTTGAATTCTCTTACAGATTTTGTGTAATAAAACTAGGTTTATATTCCAAGGCACTGATGTATCATTGAATTTTCATGAAACTGTAATGCTCAAGTATCGATATTTATTTCCTTGTAAGCTTAAAACTGTGCAAGAAAACAAAAGATATTAAATAAATAGAGGAAAAGCAGCCAGCAAAATAATACAAGTACAGCAGGACATAGTGAAATAATTAACCCTACGTTCATGAAACTGAGGTTCAACAAAGGCTTGCAGGCAGCCTGCCTAACAGCAGTTATATAATAGCAATAATTTGTTGGCTTTCTGCAGAGCCCTTCTTACCCCCCTTCTCCGCCCTAATAAAATGTTTAGCACACCTTGTACCGTGCTGCAGGGGCTTGAGCACATGAGCTTATTGTTTCGCTGTTTGTACCTCCCTTCCCCAAATGCCTGGAATTTCTGGTTCCCCAGCAGCCCCAGGGGCATCCAAATCCTGCACTTTGCACTATGCAATAATGTCTGTATGGTCTGGAGTGGGTTTAGGGCTGAAAAGTCACATTACTTAAACTGCAAAAAAGAACAAGGAGTGAAACCTGCAGACTGTAGTACCTGAATCTCATAAGAGTGGGTCGCAGGGAGCATTTCAGACATGGTGATTTATGAATTTGGAACCAGCTTATTGACTCTGTCTTGCCTCTGTTTATCCTGTCTTCCTGGACATTTTCCATACAACTTAAGACTGTGATCCCTGATAACTGTAGGAATGAAAACTGACATACTAAACAGACTTACCATGGTCTGAGTTTTTCTGCACCCACTGTGTCTCACCAGTTTTAGAAAATTATTGCCTTCACCTACACAGGGCTTATTCATGTAAAATTGCAACAGTGGGATTATAATGCAATGGTAGCATAATGCAGGAAGGGCTTGGCTGCTGAAATTTTTTTCCTTTTCTGGCAGGAAAGTATGTAGATTAGGGGGGCATCAGTGTGGTTAGGAAAGGAAACACAGCATGGGAAGGTACTTGGCTGTCTTCTCATAGCTAAACTAAGTGTTCCATTTAGGCAACAGTAACCTTCATGACAATAGCCATTAATTGTGCTGTCATCTCTTTGGTGTCAAAACTTTTTGTACAGAAATATAGACACATTTTGTGAAACCAGGAAGGTTGGCTCTGTTAATACTGCAGCTTAGGGAGCTTTCAGAGTCTTGTGGTTTTTCCTCTTCCAGATCATCTCAAATTTCAGTCCTGCCTTCCAAAAACTGTAAGTTGTCCATTTTGGACCATGATGCTGGAAAAAATCTTATTAAGTATATTGTTCCACGTGATTGGATGCTGCAATTCAGAAACATCCTCTTCTTGAAATCAGATTTTCCAGAGACTGATTATGAAGGAGTCTAAGGCTCCCGGCTTCGGATAGGGCCTTACCGAAAACCTGTAGAAGGGGCTCATGATGTGTGTAAGAGACACACTTTTGCTTGATGTCCTTAGCCTCGCCCTGCTGCATGGTGATCTGCTGAGGTCATTAACAGAGCAACCTGTAGATACCCAGCTGCGCCTGATGTTGCAAGACCATGACACAATGACACCTGGTGCTTCTGCTAATGTCATCCTTCCAGGGCCAGTCTTTCCACCAGCCTGTGAGAAATGAAGTATGCTTCCACCGTCAAGGAGTTTCAGGGACTGTTCCTTGATTTGAGAGGACAAGAGTTAATACTACTGAGGAAAGTTTTTTGAGGAAAAAATGAAGATTAACCAGCAGTGTGGTATGTCTATACAGTTTTCAGAAAACAGGAGTGTCAGGTGAAATGAATACCCAGTTTGTAGAAGCACTGGAAGACACAGACACATGAATAGTCTGCCTGGTCCTGGTTACTTCTCTACTATACTTTACGTGAGAAATTATGGGAAAAAAAGAAGGTAAGCTTTAGTTTTCTAACTCAGTTTAATTCTGATGAGATTATTTTGCTAATTCAGATCTTATTGTCCTATAAGGTAAGTCTGCTAATTCAGACTGCTATCATTGCAGACATAGAAAGGCATTGAAATTGTAGTTGTGGGATTGGAGCATAGATATCATTAACAGTAAAAGTGCTTGTGATGTAGACAAGTCTTTTATTGGAAGAGTTTAGAGGTCCTCCAGAAGAGTCAAATATTGCATGTGCACTATGGAAGGTAGGTAGAAATGGTGCATTTAGTTCAAACAGAGCTCTTTAGGAGACGGTCAGGAAGATCAACAGACAAGCTAAGATGCTTGAAAAATAAGGCATCAACTGATATTGTCAGGAATCTGTCAAATCACAGTGAAAAACAGAGAAAGATTAATTGCTTAATATTTGCAGAAAAAGAGAGACAAAAGGCCTGGATAATTTCCATGAATTAGCCACAGAAGTAGACTCAAAGTGAGAAAGGAAAGAGAGGCATTCTTAAAAGAGAGAGATAATAATATAGTGGAGAATTCTGAGAAAGGAAAACGTCAGCTCCAAAACTGACCCTTCTAGATAGTAGAATAAAGATAAGGCACATCAGAAAGATTGACTCAAGAGTGGACCAAGACAGCAATTGAGATGCTTCAAAAGAAATGTGGATATTTTGGGGGGAAAATACTATTTACTGAAATAATCGTAATTTATAAAGGGAAGAAACTTGGATTAAAGAATAATACTTGTAGAAAAATTAAATACTAATAATACCGGCATTGAGTTCATGAATCCTGGAAACTAAAGTAGGAGCCAGTTAGGAGAAAAGGTAAATAATGTTATATTGTGTGTCTATGCTATTACCTTAATCAGCCTGACTTTTATGTTAAGAACACTTAAGCTAAAAAAACCTGTTCATCTCCTGTACAAATATTAGCAAAAAATAGATGTCTCAGATCAATACCACATCCACAAGCCATTAAATACCTTGTAATCGAACAAAATATCTGGGTTGTTTCAAAGCCAAATCACATGCACTCAAGTTTATTTCATGTTTCATTAACACTAAAGGATACCCTGTCATCTCTTATCTGTCTTCTCAAGGAAAAATAATTCCTTTTTGATTAGGTCATTGCAGTCATGTGCTGCTGGTATTACATAGACTCTTCCTGATATATAATGATGGATAAATACAGCATAACATTTAAGGAGGTTTAATGCTGCCATAGATATATTAATATGCAAGCTGTAGTGCAGGTAGAGACAATAGAATTTGGTAACAGAAATTCCTTTCCTGAGTTCTGTCTCAGTTCTGACGAAACCTAAGGCTGGCAGATAAGTTAGGGTCATTTTTACCAATACTGCCAAGCAAGAGGACACAAATTGATATGAAAAGCCTACACTGAAGCCATTGAATAAAATCTGCTTTTCAAGTCTGTCAACATTCAGTGCTTAGAATTTTAACAAAGATCAAGATATGATTATCCCATATACATAATTCTAAGCTATCCACACCTACTACCATATTCTTTTATAAAGTAAAGTCTGACGAGAGAAGTGGGAGGGATTTAATAGTGATGTTGGTTGTTGTTCACCTGGAAAGGAGATGGGTGATATTTTCCAGAGAAGATACAGTTTGTATATCAGTTAAAGGAGTTTATTAGCAAAAACTATACAGCTAATGCATAAAAGTGTCATCAAGAAGAAAATCCAAAAAATCTTGAATTAGGCCTCATTTAAATTTAGGTTTATTCTGATAAAATTATTTTAAGAGGTAGCCTTAAAACACCTTCTTTATGAGACTGTTTAAATTTTGAAATGCCACTGTATGGTTTTGCCCTTGATACAGTTTGGATCAAGTTTTCATTATGTAATAGTCATATTAAAAAAATCCATGGATTCTGAACTTGGCTCTATTGCAATTTTTTGCTAGGAACAATTATAGATTCTTCTAAAAGTAATTATAAAGACAGTTGATTATTTGTGTGTGTCTGAGGCTGCCTCTGGGTGTTATTATAACTGGACAAATTATATAATTGAAAAAATAGTAATTTGCTAGTGAAGTGCCATATAGTTGCTGTCCAGAATGACTTTCAGTTTTCTGGTAGCTTCTTGGGTCTGGAATAGTTTTGCTACAGGTGGATCCTGAGTAACCTTTTCCCCAGAACCCTTATTGTAGGGAAATGTCAGACTGTTGTTCTACATCACTTTTAAAGGACAATCATGAGGCAGAAAGTGTGAGTTAATAAGGTCAGGGAGTGTACAACTGGATGTGCCAGTCTATATGCAATAAACACCCTGTATTGCACAACTTGCAGTGGTGTTCAGAGCTCTTCCGTTTGCAGCCGTTTCTGCCAACACTATTGATCAGTCCTTTGCCTTGTGTGCACTCCAGTCCAAAATAAAGCTATTCCTGCCCAGAGGGGCTTTTGCCTTATCTCAGTCTCCATTATTCTGTGCAGCAAATAATTGATATGAACTGAAGTTAACCACACCTAGTCAATTGTGTCTTTTGGGACAGAGATGCCAGTAATGTGGCATTTAAGTTCCCTGTAACTTGCCAGCAATTCAGGCACAGCTCCCACACTAGAGGAGTGTGCCATTTGACTGACAGGGAGTCTGTGCTAGTGTAGGATTCCGTGAGTAGCCCCTAGCTGTGGTAAGAAGTGAGCTGGTATATGCTGATGAATCCAGCTAGAAACACCAGCACTTGGTGTACATGCAGCAAGCACGGCCTGGCCCTGCTCAAAGTGAGAAGCTGCTGTCATGTGTGAACTATCCCCAGAGTTCTTCCTTCCCTCAGCTTCTCGAAGGATCTGGTACATGTCTCATGACCAGTCAAATGAAGCTTTGGGTTGTGGCTCACCAGTTCTCACCTGGCTCTCGCTGTTACCGACTATGGGTCTTCTTTTCACGTTCTTTCTTTCCCTATCAAAAGCTGCTTAGTCCTTCGCACCTCGAACTGTGTTACGAGTTTTGCCCATCATGGAGGAACTATCATCAATAATGTCTTGATAATGCAGTCAATGTGCTGCAAGGCTTCATCATAGATCAGCTTGTTGTATCACCTTATAAATTAGCGCACGTTGGTTGTGAGAAGTCATCTTCTGTTAAATAGTCAGATTTTGTGCTTGTCTGGCAGAGAGGTAGGTACAAGAGCTTGGCACAGCTTTACTCTAGCAGAGAGCTTGGTCCTGTGTTTCACAGTGACCATATAGTCACTGTGAAAGTTCATCAGAAATGATGGTTCTTTCCTTTTATAGGAGATCACCTGTGTGTTTCTAATGACAAGGTGCTTCTAAATTAAGTAAACTCATTGACTTAAAACTCAGTTCTATTGATGGACACAAAACAGAAGTTACACTTTTTTCCAGAACTTTCTGATAAACAGTCTTAGCAATTTGTTCAGAGTTGTTCAGTAAGTAAATCATTAGCCTGAGCAGTTCCTGTTAACCCCTCTACAAAGGTGTTTGGAAAAACCCAGACTTTTGCAGTTTAAATTGAGTCTGAGGACCTATTTTGGAGGTTACAGATCATCATGCCTCATGGCCTAAGCAAGACAAGCAGGATGTGCTTCAAGATGCATCCTGTTTAAATGTTCCTTATAACAACAGCCTTATAACAACGAAGTGCTTGAAAGGGCTTGACTGACCTTTACCTTGCATCTCATTATGGAGATACTTCAAAATTAATAACTGCTCTAGGACAGGAGAGACTTTCCAGGAATCTTCAGAGTCTGGGTTTCTGATTGCATCAGAGGTTTTAATAAACTCATTGAAGCCATGTGAATGGGTTAAGTTTTACTTCTTCCTTTTCCTGTCTTTCTATGGCAGTAACTGCTATAAAAAAATTCCTATTGTTTGCCTGAAATGTGCTTTTTGATTTCTTAAAATAAGTATTGGCAGTGTATGAATACTGTAACACTGGTGCTCTACCACAGAAGTCTTTCATGTCATACAACTTGATCTGAATTCAGTGACAAACGGCCTTTAATCCAGTTTGTCAGCAGGTATGTCTGACCAAGATAACAAGTCTGAGAAGGGCTTGTTTCCTTTTCAAACAGAAGCTGACTGGCCTTATTACTGCTGGCAAATCAGCTTGGATGCTTCCACTTCATACTGTCAAACCATCTCTGTGTCAAATGAAAAGCCTCATCTGAGCTATTTCTTCAAATAAAGCATAGTCTCTATGACTTTGCACAGTCAAGCTCACTAGCTATTTTTATTCAGCACAGCAGCTATGCCAGTTGCCCTTCAGTGTTACTTTGCATTCTCGAAGGAGGTTCCATAATTTTCTCCTCTGTGCATGGAAATTTCAGATAGCTGTAACTGACTGCCACAATGCTTGGTTTTGACCACAGGAAAAAAAAAAAAGGATTCATCAGACACAGCATGTGATGTCTTTTAGGAAAACATGCCTTTTTTAGAAGTTTACCTAGTAGTCTTAATTCCCATCTAGAAGTTATCCAGCACAGAAGAGCACAGTTGCTTTTTATTAATTTTATTTACAGCACCCTGTATTTTAGGCTGGCTGTACACAGCCTAAAATTTATACATTTATCCTCATATTACCATCCTTCTGCCTGCATGCCTTTCTACAGGATTTGTCCCCAGCACTGGCAACTGCAGCACATCACTGACACTGAAAGAGCTATAACAGCTTCTACAGCACCATCATGGATTTTTTCTGGGTCAATGCATCACTGTGCTAAGTGTCTCCACTTCTGTGAACTTATTATTTAGGGGTTTTCACCATTTTTGTAACCAGCAATTTGCATGTTAAAAATTATTATTCAAAAAATGTCAGCCGTGCATTCTGACAAAGCCACATACATAGTTTAACTGGTCAGCCAAGCCTGTTTCCCAGGGAATTGCTGACAGACAAAATCATGACTACCAGAATCATGTTCTTGGTAAAATCAGCTTTTGTAAGCAACTCTTTCTCCTCTGAACTCTGGCAATGAAATGTAATGAATTTCTATATCTAAATTCAGTTTGAGTTCCATTCTTTGAAGAATATTCAGCTCAAGACAAGTGGTGGGAAAGAGATTATATCCTGTTGCTAGTCCAATATAGAAAGCTACTTCAAATTTAAAGGCAAACATAATTTCTGTAATGCTTTGATATAAAAGAGGTGGTAGCTGCTCATCATTATTTGCCTTTGTTACCTGTAATAGCAGACAATTTGGTACACACTTATTTGTACATTTTGAAAGGCTTTTTACAATGAGCTGCATAATAAAACCAGTTTTGTCTAGTATATCAATCCTGGGAAAATACTAATCCTATCAGAATTCTTAAGAAGGCTGACTAATGCTAATGCTTACTGAATAGACATTTTCAGAGTTGCATGCGAGAAACACCACAAAAAATGGAGAAATATGAAAATAGTGGTTACATTACTGAACTTTGCTTTCTGAGTGGAAAAGTTGACTTTGTGAGCTATGTAATAAATTAGAATATGATATATTAGAGGCATTCCGGTAACACTGTAATTTTCACTTTTGATTAGTTTAGAGCAATCCAAATTCAAAGCATCTACTTTTGTATTCATTCTTATTGAAGATAAAGTCCTGCATTTCACCTGCAAGTAGGGTCTTCCTCTAGCTGTAAAGTAGAAATGAATTTGGATTCTTAATTTTCCTCCATTTTCTACTTCTTCGGAAAAATAAAAATGTACAGCTTGGACAGATATGAATAACAAAAGGAACTCTGTAGAAGCATTTTACAATCCATGACTTTGTAAAGTGTCCGAAACTCTGATGAGCTTCTAACAGTAATCTTTATTTTTAATGGGTGCTAACTTACATTAGTCCAAAGTAAGCATCTTAAAAGGCTAAAAACATAAAAACTCGTGAACTATTATTTTTTCTGTTTTCCTATGCTTTTTGAAAACACTGTCACCCCACTGCTTGTTTCTGAAGATAATTACCATTTTCCTCTAATAGTAGCAGGTAGCCAATTTCACTTTACCTAAAACTGTCTTCTCCAAAGAAAACCTATGGCAAAGCTAACTTCTGTCACTGATGTGTTTTAATAATTTGTGGGGAGTGTTGCAGGGTGAGACTAATATTTCCAGTTAGCCTGGCTGTTTGCAAGGTAGCTGCATCCTAAGCAAGTAGAAGAGATGTTCCATGAAATCCACATCACTCCAGGATGTAAAGGAATGTAGAAGATTTTCACAGAAAGGAACAGAATGGAGAGCAGACAATATCCATTCCAACACAAAGCCTTAAATGTGGCTGGGATAACCAGTGATGTTATCCACTGACAGGGGCTGCATTTTTCAATGACTTTCTGACTAAAAACTGGTTTGGCCAGCTCTGTACTGCTTTTTCTTTTCACACCACCTCAGGCCTTAATCTGAAGAGGACATTCTGGGGTCAAGCTCTGACATGAGCAGGAGATGAAGTATTATCCCCAGTTTAAACTGTTTGAGAGATAACATATCTGAAATAGTTATCCCAGTACTTTTTGTCAAGGGGTGAGGAAGCTATCAGCAACTCCACGGGTCAGCATTCAGAAAACTGATGTGAAAGAACCCTTTCTTTATTTTTTTCAGTCTGTGCTGAAAACAGTTTAGCTAGTCCTACAAGGCTGGCTTTACAGTTTGCTTTGATTGCATATGCCAGTGAAAAGGTTGAACTGATTTGAACTTTGTGAGATGGATAGCAGCTGTTGTACTAAGCTGTTTAAACCCACCAATTTGGGCTTAAACCTTGGCTGAGTAAATACAAAGGCTTAACCATACATAGTACCCGTAATAAGCTTTCCTCTTTCAATTTCTGTGAATAGAATCAACAATAGAATCAACAATCATTTTAAATCAACAATATTTTACTGCCAGATTTTCCAACACCAAATTTTCCATTGCCAGATACTGAAGTATCTTCCAAAAAAAAAAAAAGAACTAAAAATAAAGCAGGTGAGTGAATTTTCATTTTTCATGAGTGAAGTTACTATTCATCACTGCTGAATGCAGTACAGCTCTCTCGTCCCTAAAACAAAGTTTAAAAAAGCCTAGCATTGCAATCATGCAACAATCTGAAAAATTATGTTTTTGTGTATGTGTGTGCATGTCTCATACCTCTCTGGAATAAGAGAAAGGAAGATAAAGTGGATGAGAGGAAATGTAAATAAAACCAGCTTACGATAGTGTGTGCACTTCCTGTTGGTTTCTGTAGACTTTAAAGTCCAAAAATCAGTATATGCATGTAAGAATGGGAAAGGTTCCAAAGCATTCTTTCTGAAGTCACGAGGTTGTTTCCTTATCACTAAATAAGGCATCTAATGCTGACACAAGTAGGACAATAATGTTAATTTTTTACCCAGGTAGGAAAGAATGAGTGGGGACTTAATAGTGTAGAGAAAGAAACCTTAGTTCTGAGACACAAGCTTGTTACAATTCAGACTTATACTTAACTCCAGAAAATCTGAAGGTCCTTTGCCCACTATGTCAGCCTATCACAGAATTTCATAGGGAATGCAGAAGCTTCCATTTAGAAGCAGCTTGATGTAGAAATATATAGCAAAAGAGATTTTTCACTATCTTACTCTAAGTTTTTCCTAGAGAGAAACTTAAACAAACCAACAGATATTTTGTCAAAATAAAACTCAATTATTTTTCCAGGAACCAAAAAATAGGTATGCATTATGTGGCTATTTCATTGATTTATTAAGTGTTTGCCAACCTTGGCAGGTTTCATTGCTATGTTTAAACTGCCTCCAATTCAGTGACAGATTCACACAGCTGCTAGGATTGTCCAGTTCAATTTGCAGTATTTCCTTAGAACTAGAGGCCTCAGGTGTAGGCTTTGGATCAAAGGGTTTGTATCCATCCTTCTTTTTTATACCCACTGATGGCAAAAGACACATTCATGTGAAGGGCTTTTGGGCAAAGCTAGGTGAACGTCTTGTTATTAAGACGGTTTGTTCTGTTATTTCCTGCTTGTTTGGATGTGAAACCTTAGCAAGAGAAACTGAAAAAAAAAATCAATATTCATTCCCTTGTGACATGACACTTGGCAGCTTTGCACAGCACAGTCATTGGTGGTCAACCACCACCGAACTCCCATCCTGGGCACAACTCAGAGCTCCTGTTGAAGCTCTCCTTGGTCACTGCTCTGCACACAGCTCACGGTCCCTCTGTGTACTTAGCATTGTTTTTTCCAACCCATGAGCAACCTAATAGAATTACTCATGTACATACAATTATTTATGTATATGAACATTTCTATGGTAATAGTCGACACCAAGGTAAATACTAAATTTTCTCACAAATCCATTTTTTGTTATTTCTTTCAGCTGCACTTAAGAGGTAAGGTTCAATCCTTTCCCCCATAGCTATCTCTTAGCATGTATAATTAGGTACTCCTCTCTTTTTGTTTCTGTTCCTCTCTTCTGTAGTTCAAGTTCATAAACTGATTTCCTACCTTTTCTTTTGTGTTTGGAAAGATACAGACGTTTACTTGGGAACTCCCTGTTCTTTTTGTGAGTTTCACTCACACTGCACTCATTTTAGTGTTCCTAAACCTGTAATATTTGGTGAGTCCAAATATGAGTATGTGCTACATCAACTATTTTTGACTACAGCAGAGGAAAGCCTTTCATTTTCCTAAGTCAGTGTACCAGTACAATAAAAATGCTTTATGTTCTAGCCAAATGTAACTTTTTGGTTCCAGAACTTACCAAGGATCTCAGAAGCAAGAACCTTTTGGATGCCAGTCACTTTTTAAAAGAGGAATCTATAACTTGCTGGCCATGGTGGGCAGGAACTCTAGAGTTAACATTATCGCCTCTATCTTCCAAATGGTGCTGGCACCTCTTGGCAGAAGAATAGTAAGTGACTTCCCCATGACCAACTGGAAGCTGATGGCTTTGTTTATTTTATAAACCAGTGTTAAATCCTTTGCACGTGCAGTGTTGTACTGCGTCAGACTGGTGAGCTGCTGCTGCTGTTGCCTTGCAATACGCTCATGTGCATCGTGGTAATAGACTTCCAGTGGGAGTTGATGTAAGTTTACCACATGCACCATGCCAGTTGCAGGAGGCAGAGATTTTCAAAACATTATGGAGAGTATTTGCAAAAAGCTATATAGTGAGAAGTCGGGATGATGACCACAGACATATTCATGTGTGAGGAGGAAGGCCCACTATCACATAAACAAGGAAATAGCACCGGGAACTGTAAAGACGAGACAGCTAAAGGCCAGGTTGTGAGACAGTTCAAAACATCATGGCAGCTAGTGAACCAATACATTAGCCTGGTATGAGAAGGCACATACACAGAGGTTTCCCTAAAGATGCAGGACTTAAATAAAATGTCCTTATTGACATTAATTTTACACTGCACAGGGCTTTATCGTATGGGTGTAATTTTAGTGAATCATGACAAATAGCTTTTGTCTGGAAACTTAAGTTTATTCATGTAGTCAAGCTTGTTAATTTTTACAACAGAGATTACTTAAATATGGTATACTTCAAAGTGTATCAAAATGTATTAAAGCAGCTTGTATCAGCAATAGTTAGAAGTCAGCAAGAGAGGCAATCATGCTTTTTCCCCTACACTGACATGTCATGAAGCTTGCTGTGCTAGTACTTGCATTAGTCTCTCATTAGAAATTAGTAGTAAAGCATAATTTTTGTATTTCAAGAAAGGGCTGTAACCTGACATGACTGAAGGACCAAAAATTACTTTTATTTTCATAATTGCATTTAACTTTCACAGAATTGCTGGAATGAATCAGAATACTTCAGGGTTTTTCTGCATCTTGCTCAGCACTGAACAGTAACATGTCTGTTAATGTTAAAAAGCCTGCAAATAGACTGTCGGAGCTGAAAATCTGCCATGAAAATTAAAAGGTAGATTTACAACATAATCATTGTATGCACTTCTGCTGAAACTGTCTAGCAGGTTAAAACCCATGTGACATGTTGTCACTCCTGCAGCCAGAGTACTACTAGAAGTAGGCAATTTACTAAGAAAAAAAAAATTTTATATGGAAGAATCTGTGCCATTTTCCATCTGTACTTACATTTTCTGTGCTTCACAAGTAATAATAATGACAATATAAATATATTTCAGGAAATTTCATAAAACACACAAACAGGATGTGCCTTTCCTGGGCACAGTCAAATGTTCTGTGACATGTAAAGTTTCAAAGCAGAATTCAAGTGGGGCCTAAGTGATATATAGGCTTTGTACTGTGCTTTGCCCACAAATGAGTACCATAAACAACATGGAGGTATCTGAATAAGTGAAGAATTTGCACTTTCTGAAGATATTGATGCTGCTTCTATTTGTATTTACTAATATGATTCAAAAGTACCATCAAATCCAGAAACAGCAATTTGTTTACCACATTCAGATGTGATCTGATTCTAAGAAATTGAGTAGAGATGAAGAATAGCATCTGATTTTATTAGTTTCTAAAAACCTTCCCAGTATGTGGTACTGGTAGTGGCAAAAAAGGGTGACAAGATTACACTGACATCTTTTCTACCCAAAGTGCTAATGTCAGTCACGAGTAATCAAATGGCTGCAGTAATTATCTAATCTGTTCCCTGTATTTGTATTGCTTGAAATGTATTTATAATGCTTCTGTTGCCACAGGATTTGTGAACATGTGCTTTAGTAACTGCTCCTACACATTCTGTACATGCAAGTAGGCCTCACTGGTGTGCGTCATTCCACCGACTTCATCACAACTGTGGCAGAGAGGAGCAGCCTCATGGAGCATAGTTTGGATTTCTGTGAGAAGCCTGAACTGCTGCAGGCACTGAGTTGATGTGTATTGTGTCCTTTTGCTGCTGCTAACATGCCTTGCAGCTTCACCCATGTTCAGTGTTATTGATTGTACTGTTTCTAGTATCCACCTTCCTGTCAGGGCTAGCTTGTGGCTTTCTCTTGAGGCACTGCATTCTGCCATAGAACCACAGTCACAGATTGAGTCTGATGCCGGTGGGAGACAGAAAAGAAGGAGGCTGGAATCAACAAGCCCAAGTCAATGCCAGGCTCTCAAGAGTCCCTTGGCATGGGCTCAAGCCTGCACGTACTGCTGAACAATCAAGGAAAATAGGTATTTAAGAGCACTAGACCTTCTATTTGTGGATGTATGTCTGTGTGCTTAGCATGTACCACATGTCTACTGATAAGAAAATGAAGGTTCAAGTAATTAAAAATCCCAGTCCCTTGGTGATGCTCGTGACTGACTTCATTTCCCTGGTAGGAACCCTAAGATCTTTTAGGAAGCTTACCAGGCCAAACATTGTGTTGTGTTTAATCCTGTACTTGTCCTGTATGTGGTACTCCTGTTGACGTCAGTGGAAACTTGACTTGTGAGAGTAGAGAGGAATCAGAATAGATTTTTTCAGAAGTAAAATTGAATGGAAGGAAACCTTCCGAAACATAACGAAATCTTATTCCTTCTTACAACATAAAGGCACGTTTTCTGCTTTGTTCTTCAAGGGTTCTTACCTATATGGATTTGTGTATCTGAGCATTTACGAGACTGTTGATACACTGGATAACAAGACTGGCAGATTTGAAAGTGATGGATGCAAAGTATAAATAATGAGCAAATAGGGAATGCCTAATAAAGGTGTAATATGCATTTCCATTTGTTGTTCTACATCACACGCCACAGCCATTTCTAAGTAACTTCTGTGTATACAGTTTTGCCATCACATTTCCATTTTGTGGTTGCTAAACCATATTGAGGCATACAAATGTGAGGACACACACTGTGTTAATCACTAATAAGCTTTAAATATTTTCTGCTTATACTTGAAAGTGTCTGAGAAATGCCTTTAATTTTTGTAAGCAATTTCCAGCTGGTTACGTTTGCTGTTACCAACAGTACCCATTATACAAATAGACTTTTCTCCCTCCACTTACAAATACAAACAAAAGACACAGATTTTACAATGCTGAATGTAAATGATGAAGTCATTCTGGTGTTGTTATTCTAGATTTACAATGACCTCACCGAAAACAGAATTTGGACCCCTGTGGTTAAATCACAGCAGAACAATATTAAAAGCAGATTTGAATAAACCATCTTAATAAGAAAATGGGGTTAAGTTACAATGTCATTTCCATACAGAAAACTGCTCAGAGCAAGATACAGAAAAGCCTTCTAACAGGACCATCTGCAAACGCACTCGGGTAGGAGCTGCCCCTCGGGGCCAGCCCACCCCACGGCAGCGCCGGGCCGAGGGAAGCCGGCACGCCACGGAACGGAGCCGCCGCTGAAAGGGCTGCCAAGGTCCGATCCCTCCTGTCCTGCCATGGAACACCGGAGCGTTGCGCAATAGGAAAACATCTCAAATATGTATTGCTCAGTTTTGTTCTCGCTAATCCAGCCTCGAGAGCGGTAGCTGTGCCGCACTCCCAGTTAAGTGTGTATTGCCTAAATTGTAAGAATTAAACGTAAGCCCAGCTCGACCTGCAGCTTCTCCGGAGGCGATCAGGAAAAACGCACTACGGAGCGATAAGCGGTGACGTCCCCGTTCTTCTGAAGCCCCACCACAGCTCCTCTCCGAAACTCCGCCGATCTCCGCCTCCAAAACCTGGCACTTACGGCAAACCCAGGCTGCAGGACCCTCCGGCACGGCTCCCACACGGCCGAACTGCCCTGCCCGGCTGCCCTCTTCCCTCCTTTCCCTCCGCTCCCGGCAGGGAGCAGCACCCGACCGCCCTGCCGCGCCGCGCACGTACACACACATACACACAGACACACACACACACCGAGGGACGCACAGACGCACACCCGCTCCCTCTCTCACACCGCACTCTCGCANCGCAGCGCCCGCAGGTGCGCGATGCGCGGAAGGAGGGCGGGAGCGCGGCCCGGCACCCGCGCGCTGCCTGCGGCCCACCGAACCGCCGCGCGACGCCCGCCTGCTGGGGGCACTCTTCTGCGGGCCCGCCACAGCTCCGCGGCCGATCGCGGATTATAAGGGACCGCTCTCTCCGCCCCCAGCGGAGTCTCCCTCCGCCCTCGCCCTTACTCTCCACCCCTCCTTCGGCCGCAGAGAAGGGCATGGAGTTGGCGGGAGCCTATAAAAGCCCCTGAGAGTGCGCTGGGGCCACGGCGCTGTGACAGCCTCCGCAGGCAGAGCAGGGCCGCGCACCATGTCCCACCACTGGGGATACGGCAGCCACGACGGTGAGTGTGAGTGCCCGGCGGTGCAGGACACCTGCCGGCAGGTCCCCGGCAGCCGCGCCCGGGACGTGCCCGCCGCTGCTGCCCCGCGGAGCCCTTGCCCGGAGCAGCAATGAGCTCGGTGGCGCTTTTTCATCGTAACCTTGAAATGCACCTGCGCCCGGGCAGCCCGCCCGGCGCTCCGCACGCTGTGCCGGAGCATCTCCTACTTCCCTGACATTCCTTTACTTCGGAAAGGGAACGACGGGCGCTACTCCACAGGACGGGGTGGCCCCGAGGACTCCCCGGTACAACCCCCGCCGAGGCTGTGGGGCTGCCGGGTGCCTCCGTGCCCAGGTGGGATCTCCGCTCGCCTGTGCTGCCGTTACCGCGGGCCCGCACAAGTGGTACGCAGTTACAGGCTGATGCTGGTGTTGGAACATCCCGATTCCCAGAGGGAAGGTTATCGCTTATATCCCCCGAACTTTGTGTCATTTCCCACTGAGTTGCTTTCCGCTGTCTTGCAGGACCCGCTCACTGGCATGAGCACTTTCCCATCGCCAATGGAGAGCGCCAGTCCCCTATTGACATCAGCAGCAAGTCCGCCAAGTATGACTCCTCTCTGAAGCCTCTCAGCTTCAGTTATGATGCCAGCACGGCCAGAAGCATCGTCAACAACGGGCACTCCTTCAACGTGGAGTTTGATGATTCTTCCGACAAGTCAGGTGAGACCTCACCTTCGGGTGCAGGAGGGGAATGGCAGAAATTGCTACTAACAATCCTACTAAAATGTATACTAAATCCATAAGGGTTTTTTAAGGATGAAAACATACCAAAATGTTCCAGCTTCTGTGAGGATTCAGCAAATAGGAAACTGAGATCCTGTTAGAAAAAAACTAAGGCTATCTGAGCAGCTAAACTCCAGTGAAGTGAATTGTTCTATTTTTGTATAAATCAGAAGGATCTGGATAAGGGCTTGGCTGTGGAAAGAAAAAAAAATTAAAAGCATTTGACAAGAATAATTTTAAGCCCAGGTTATCATAAGCTACTGATCAAATGGTTAAAAGAAGAGGCAAAATACATTGTAGGAAAAAATTGGCCTTAGAATAGCAAAAGATTACCGTTAACAACTTGAAGTAGAAATCGTTCGGAAATAGTTTCTTTGGTTATCAAAATATTATTTCATATTTCTAAAGCCAGTATGCTCCCAGGTTAGTACAGAAACAGAGGAATGATTAGAAAATACCTCTTTGTTCTTTTGAAATTCAAAAAAGCATTATTGCTGAAATTTCTTGATGCCGGGCTTTCCAGATAAAGTTTCTGATGCATTCCTACAAAGTTTGTAGCAGGCAGTTGGTCCACAGTGTCTTGCTGTTCATTGTACTGTATGGTGAAATAAAGCACTGAAACCAGCAAACCATAAGTAATCCTTACTGAAAGGAATGGCCTTTCTGATGGACAGACTGAATCCAAGCTGCCCTTGCAACAAGGGTTTTGTAGGTTGTCTTTGATTGTAGTTCTTCGTCTGGCTGCATTTGCAGAAATCATCACAATGAATGTGCCTTTATTATTAATTTGGACAACAAAAACAATCCTGTTGTAAGTCACTGCCTTCTCTATAGACAGTGCCTGATTTAACTCGGGTGAGCAAGTGTCCTATTTTTCGTGTTTTGTTGGCCATGTCATTTAGGGAATGGTGCTGAAACCAAATGATCTGTGCCTACTAAAAATATGAGATTTTTGTAACTAATGTAATACAACAGTATAACACACATTCAGCAGTGCTCTAAGAATTTGACTTTGTATTTTGATTACAGTCTTTATACTGAACAATATTAAGTGGTCAGATATAAGTGTTAACAGTTATATAAATACACATAGGTCCATATATAATTTACAAAGAGCATCAACAATTATATTTGTATGGATTTTAAAAAGAGAGGAAAAAAGTATTCTGACCTCTTAGTGTTTATTTTTCTGAAACACTGGGAAGGTAAAGGAGCTGCATCATGTTCAATTTAACAGTGTCATAGAGAATAAGGTAAATGATCCAGAGTACAAAAAAGGTTTTCTTTTCTTACCAGATACATGCAAGTCTGCTCTTGCTGCCATCGTGCTCTCACTGAGCCCAAAGGACTCAGGTTCAGGTCTCCACAGTATAAAAAACTATTGTGTTCAGTTTGTGTGTACCTAAGTCTAAAAAGAACTGTGAAAATCGGGTTGTGAGGAAAAAATGGCAGGAACACAACATAATTTAAAGAAACGTCTGTAGGAAAAATGCTTTTTATGAGAAGTCAGTGCAGAACCAGAACATCTGTGACAGGGATCCTTTGACAAATATGCAGTGACACAGCTTTCAGAGTGGGAGGATAGGAGATGCAAGTAGAAATATTCTCAGTATCTCTATTAGTGAATCAGAAAATTACTATTCTTTAGAAACAAAAACCACTAAACAGATTTCTCTGAAGCTAGCTAAGGGTGGATCATTCAATACTAGACTTCCTATTGAAATTGACAGTGCATAGAATCTACCTGGCAGCACACTTAATGGCTTCATTTGTATGCGGTTAACTAGGTAACCTACTTTCCTTACACAAAATAGAGCTGTCTTTGACTTGTATCTGCTTGATTCTGAATTTGAGACTCAAATGTGCATCCCCAGTTCGTGGTTAGACATCACACAACAGTCACAAGGAGAAGCTATGTGAGATTATGTGATGCGCTGGTATGTTTTACAGAAGACAATGGAATAATATCCTGTAAATACTTCCCACAGGCTGTATTGCTTGTTTCTATGAGCTGTCCCATATGTGGTAATGAATTATCTGTGGTAGTAGGCGCAAAATGAAGTAATAAGATCATTGTGAATAATCTTCAAGATGAGTAACTGCATGCAAAGTAGATCCATTTCATTAAGAATCTTCAGCCTCATAACTAACAACACTGAAGTAAACTGAACAGCAGTTCTAGGTCTTAGTGTCTATTTGATCACTCCTGCTCTTCTGAGTATACAAAACGCGTTCTTGCAATTAAAAAAAACCCCAAACAGGTAGTAATAGCATAATAAAAATAGGTAAGAAAGCTAAAATCCATGTTTAGATAAAACTCTCTGAAAGAAGCTGTTACTTATTTGTTTGATTCAGAAAATATGTAATGCGGATAATGTTGATCACAATTGAGAACAAGTAGATATCAGAGTAATCAAATTTTTGGTATTTTTCCTGCAGAATGTATATTTTCTACATTACATGTATGCATCAGGAAAGTAGTATGAAGTTTCTGCCCATATCTGTGAAAAACAAAAAGAAAAATTGGGATTCCTTAAAATGATATCTATATTACTTTGAGTAAAAAAGCAAAATAAAAGCTCACCTTTTTCAACAAAAATAACCTTATGCACAATTTATGTGACTGATGTAACTTCACAGAAGAAAATGTTTTCTTGTTTGCTTTCAGAAGATTTCTTTATTAATCGGTGGAGCTTTAAAGACGTAACTCTTGATTCAGGTTGTAGTTATGCTTATGACTTATACAATTTTCACTTAAAATGAATTTATAACAGAGAAATTAAATTAAATTTTTTGATATCTTTAGAACCTGACTTTTTTTGACTTTCAAGTTAATTTTTTTTAGATACGCCTAGATGTTACTAACAATGCTTAGAAGAACCCTCTTCCTAAGCAATTACCTCCAAATCTTTGATTTCAGTTCTTGTAGCAACTGTCTTGGGTTGTGTGACAGCTGTTGCACTCCAGAATATACTTGTAAAGGCTCTGTTAATTTCCAAAATGAATCCCCTTCATATTTCACAGTTACAAGTTGGTAGAAATGGTGTATGGGAATGGATATTCACAAACCAGCTTTGCCATGTTCATGAACATTTTTTTGTTTCAAAAACTTCCATGTTTTTCCCTTACATAAAATAGTATTTTCTATGTTGTGTCCTTGGAGCCTTTTGGAATGATTTCTTGCTTTTGTATGTAGAAACTGAACTGTGAACTTCCCCTTTCAGTTGTTACTTAGTCTTCTCTTTCAGTTCTTGCAGTTGCTTTCTTAAATTTTCATGTCTACCGTCTTTTAATAGTGGTGGAAGGTAAAGTATTTATAGGCATTCATCTTTAACATTCTTTAGTTATTAAAGTTTCTTCTTAACTTTGGCAGGAAAAATTCATTATGATTAAAGTGTCACTAGGAATGAAACTTTGAATTCAGGTTCATCCACTCCTGTGATGGGACCAGACCTGACATGTATGAGTGAAGCAAGTGGTGATCATAATTCTTAAAGAAGGTGTGTTATTATAATCTAGGAATTTTATAGCAAAGGAGTCTCATAAGGGTACTTCTTTTATCATATTAAACATTGCATATTCTGGTCCTCTGTAAGGACTTGCGTATCATTTCCCTCACTTTAAAAGACAGAAGTAAACAGCGACTTCTCAGAGCCGTAAAACCACAGGACATGACTTTGCTATAAAAACCCTCAAGAGCCTGATAGATTTTGTAACAGACATAAAATGTGTTCTGTGTGAGTTTTCCCAGAAAATGTTTGAGAATTCATCTAAATTCTAAAATTCAAGTGAGACATGTTCACAACTGTAGACTATGTATTTTGTATTTTCTGATCAAGTGTTTGATGAGCTTATAAAAGAAAGAAGTCAATCAGCCATGAATTTATTCTATAACAAGAATGTTAAAATATCATATTTTAGCTGTAGAACCTGACAGAAGTGAATTGCAACTATAGTGTAAAACTCTAGAGATGTTACAAAACATGCTCATAATTTATGCTTGTGGGTAAGTCTCTTAATTGTTTCCTTCTCCTTGCTGCTGAGCTAGAGAGAATATTGAAATTCAAACCAGTGTCCCAAGTAAATTTGACATTTTTGCAAATATTAAAGCATAGTAGAACTTAAAAATTATGAGAAGACCTTGAAAATGAAAATAGCGTTTGCCTTGGTGCTAGCTCCCCTTGAGAGTCTTTCAGTAGTTGTAATCCACTATATTACCTGATTCTTTCTATAATTGTAAATATTAATGTGTACACTTCAGCTGTCTTGAATTATGACTCACTGTAAATAAACTAATCTATTTTGTTACAGTGGTTATTGAAGAGCCAGTGCATTAGCACTGCTCAGTTGGCAGTGATTTTCTTTGAAAGTAGTGTCACTGTTCTCTTTTCCTACACTGCCACCTCAGCTGGTAAATGGAAGGAGAAACATGTAGGTCTGCTGTCTTTAAGGCACAACTCTTAATCAAAGTCAGTGCTACTGGTCTATTTTTAGGCTTCCCAGATCCAAATATAAAATAGCCATACCAGAATAATATTGCATGTCATCAGTATAGGGTCATGGATTGAAGGTCCACAGTGCAGTATAGCTTAAGCAATGAATGTGTTTGATCCTTTGGAATTAGAAATCAGAGAATTGATTGATTATAGGTTTAGGGGACTGTATTCAGACACCTGCTTATGGCACAAGTAATGTTGTGCATGGCTTGGCTAAAAAGTCAGAGGTTTCAAGGGCGTGTAATCTTTAAGTCATTTTTCCTGTGAACTGGGATCACCAGAAGCTGCAAAGTCTGTGTAAACAAGTGACTTGAATAGCTCCAGTATTTCCAGGAACTGGAAAGGAAGATGAGAGGGCTTGAGATCAGTCCTGCATGTTTCAGGTCTTCATTTCTTTACAGAACACAAAAGTGCCCTTCTTCATTTACACTGGGGTGGGGTTGGTTGGTTGGTGGGTTTTTTTGTGTTTTGGGGGATTTTTTGTTTGTATGTTTTGTTCGTTGGTGGGGTTTTTTGTTTGTTTGTTTTTCTGTGTTAACATGCAACTTCTGAGCAGAAATTTGACCTGGTTTATGCATTTAGGAATCATGGAAACTTCCTTCCCTCTTGCCAAATCCATCCTCTAGAGGTGCTTTTAGTGCAAAACCAGGAGAAACTAGTCAGCTGTTATCAGCTGGGGCCACTTGGAAAAGTTTATTTTTAAGATGTAATGAAGCTGTGTGCCAGATGTCACGATTACCACATTTCTCAGCTGATAATTTGTTTATTTACTTGCAGGCATGAGGGACTGGTGCATACTTAGAAGCAATGCTCACACCTTGAGTTTGTTAGTCCTTCGTTAGATTTCAACATAGTATGAACACTGTCCAACACACAATTTTCAGTACAGTAAGCAGCCACTGGATTAGTATTTAAGTATTACTATCAGAAATTAAACCACTTGTTACTTTCAAGAGAATTTTAATGCTTCCAACTTGGTTCTTAAATTGTTGTCAGCCTATATAGTGTGAAATGTGAGGGCTGAAGGCTGGTCAGAGACTCAGTACAGCATCTTACAATTCTCTGAGAATCTCTGTTTAAGAGATTACATGAGAAATAAGCTCTACTTGTCCCAGGGAGTTGGAGGAATGTTAAGAACCTAAATGACTTTGTATCCTGAAGCAGGTCAGAGTCTTTCTGGCTGCTGCCCAGTCTGGATGAAATAGTTCAACTGAGGTGAATTGGAACCACTGACCTGCTGCAGATACACGTCTTCAGACTTGCTGTGTTTTGGCAGCTGTTTCATTCTGGTCTATCTCTGTGGAACATCCTTGTAGCCTTATCAGGCTAAACTTCTAGCAAGGTCAGAAGTAGGTTTGTTTTGGTTTTTTTCCCTCATCATATACCAATTTTTTTTCCTCAAACTGAAACCAATTACAGATGTTTTCTGCAAATATGAGCCCTACAGTCAGATGCTTCAGTGCTGTCTTGCTTTTCTTGCTTGTCATTATACAATGTCCTTGGAGGAATGTCTGAAAGAGATAACATAAAGAAGGAAACGTCTCGCAAAATGTACTTTGTACTGCATGTTTCACAGAGGTGACAGCTCACCCTAACTGAACTCTAGTCTGTCAGATGGGAAAGCCCATCCTTGCATAAGAACACGAGGCTAATTCCTGAGCATCCTCATAAGAGCCTTTTTCATGTCATTAATAGTACATGGTGCTCAAGTTCTTTTTTTCTCTTTCCTCAAGTAGTGCTTCATCTGCTTTGTCTCTTCAAGTCCTATTTTCCATTGTACAGATGTCTGTGTATACAAAAAAGCTTAAAAATATTAACATGTACTATGCATATGTTTACATAAACATATACCTAGAATGTCATTTACACGTGCACATCTACTGTAGACTGATAAAAATCATGGTTTTCTTTGTGCTAAAGCAATGTGTGTGCAAGAGGCCTGTTCTCAAAGGTAGATGCTTGAAATCTCCTGCTACTGGGTTTTTGTTTGGTGGCATCTCGGTTAGAATTAATTCTCCAGGTTTGGAGCTTTGGACATCTACTGTGCTCTAGTGGACCCATTCTTTCAGCTTCTGGAAAGAGCTTTGTTGTCAGTGATTGTCAATTGAAGAACATTTTCTCATTCTGCATTTTCTCAGATTAACAAACTTCACAGTAGTATTTTTTCTTGTCACACTAATTTGTGTGACAGGAACAAATTCAATCGTAACTCATTAAACAATCTTGTAGTTCCTCCATTTTGATTATTCTTTTGACATGTTTATTGGCTTGATGAGATTTATTAGTCTTTTGCTCTGTATAGAGAGAACATCCCATAGGAGTTAACTAAATAACAGTAATTCCCACAGTATTCCTGCAAAAATTTAGATGTGGATGCTGCTACTTTCTGAAAAAAGGTATGAAGTGGTCCACAGTATTTTTAACAAGGCTGTTCTTTCTTACGTTGGAAGGATGACTGCCCACTGACTTGCCTTTAAATAGAAGAATAAAGGTGTGCAGCCTCAGTAGACAGCTGCACCAGATGCAGCAAAATGCCCTTGATTTCTGTGTGTTTTCAGATATCCAAAGAAAGTGTAATGGAGTCAAATCAAGTTGACCTTCTGTATCCAAGAAATCCCACAGTTGGTATAAGTCACATAAATGGAAGAGTTTGTGCTGTTATTTGACTTTGTGAATTAGTGCTGCTAATACTTACATTCACCTCATTTAGAACATGTTAGAAGATCATTTAACAGTGAAATGTAGTTACTGGATGTTACTAGTATAACTTTTCCAGTAAAGGGTAGAAGATAGAATGGTAACGGGAAAAAAAGTTACCATTACCTAATATAAAGAAAGTAGCTCCAAATTTGTCTAATGTGTCTAACAGTAGAAAAGAATAAAGGGCACTGTCAAGCTGTCACCTCTTGGGCAGTAATACAAGATTAGGTTATGATGTAAACTGTCTCAAGTAGATGAAATCTGTGAGAAAATAACTTTTTTCAGCTCATCTTTTGCTGTCTTCAGACAGCATTGCATCTGAAGCTGTGGTATAGAAACAGAAGGGATCACAGCTACATGCGTATTTTCAGGATGGTTTTCACTAATATTAATTTCAAAAGTAAGGGAGCTAATGATGAAGTGCTGACATATGGATCAGAACTTCCCCATCCTTTTTAGAAAGGGGATGGAAAGGTTGGACTTCTTTTCAATGTAGCCTTGAGTTGATATTTCTGTCACATGGAACAAAGACAGGGAAGTTGCTGGTGTAAATGTTGTTCTGATTCTCTGTGAACTTTTATGTTGCAAAAGCTGGTAACATTTATTTATGGTTTAAAAAGCTTGTTCTGAAGAAAAAAAGCCATTCTATCATTTCTATTTTGCCTTTTAAGTTTAGTTTTAAATTTTAATTCTTTGGAAAGGCTGAGAAGTATTAAAAATAAAATAACTGCTTAACATAGGCTAGAACAAGAGGGCTGTTCTGTAATTAAGCCTGCTGAATTTGTATTCATTCACACTAATCTAATTATTACTTTCTTTGAATGCTCTGCTGTGAGTCAAAATAAGCTAGTGCTGGATTTGAGAACCACAGAATGAGAAAAGTAAGCAAAAACTGCAAAGAGATTTTTCTGCATCTTTTGGGTTTTCGAGACTATAGCAAACTTTGCGTAGAGAAATAACACTGCAAATGAATTTAAGAACGTTGCATGGTTCTGCTTTTCAGCATGCTTTCCATTGATTAATAATGACAGATTAACCTGTGCTGTGCTAGTGCTTTCTGAGGTGAAGGAGTGGTGGAACCTCCGTCCATTTGTATCTGCAACGACCAGCAAGATCATGAGCTAAAGGAACTGAAACTGAAACACTGCAACTCCATGGCATCAGTGAAACACAATATTGTATGGATTAAATGATTTTGCATCTGTAAAGACATGGCAACCAGTTGCTTCATTTCCAAAAGGAACTAATGATCATTTACAGCTGCTGTTCAGAAAAAAGTACTCCGATTTGTAGTCTTGTGCTTGAAACAGTTATGCTTCTTGGCAAATAGCACATGCAGAAATGTAGAAGTAGAATTAGATATGTTCCTATTTGATTACTTTAAGTAGCCATTCTTCTTTGGATCACATAGCTTGGAAGTAGGTAGGGCAAGTCCTGGTCTGTTGGCTACAGTATTGGAAACTACAAAGGTTACAGTGGAACATATATTCATGATTTTAAAATAAAAATACATGTTGGGAGACTTCTAAATATATTTACCAAAGGAGCCCTAGGCAAATGCAAGATTTGTCCACTGAACTCAAATTTTGCATGCATAGGGAGCACTGGTGGAGACTAATGTATTTTTAATAAATCTTATTTCATTTTCACGTATTGCAAATTTTTAGTGAAATCCTTCTCACCTTATTGTTTATATCCATGGCTAATGTTGTCCATGCTTGTATATATTGGGGCTTTTTCAAACCTGAACATGCAGCCACCTTTTCCAATCAGCATTTGATGTATGTTTTCACACATGCACGTGTTGTGCTAGTGTCTAGACTAATTGCAGACTGAGAGGAACGCATCTTTACTCCACAGAATCATTTTGTGGCACATACAAAGAGCACACTTACATGTAATATCTGGTGTTAACACTCTTCTGTCACTTTTTTATATATATATTTATAGAGAGAAATTGGTCTCTTAAAATATCTAACACTTTACTTTTTGTTTTTAAATTGTTAAGTATTAACATCTTAAAGATTTGTTTTTTAATTTGGATTTGAGATGCTCAGGGGAAAAAAAAAAAAGGAAAAAATCCTAAACCAAACCACAAACTAGTGTGAAACCTTGCCCTAATAACTTAGATAAATAGCTCTATTTTCTGTGCTTTATGCTGCACTGGAGGAGTCATTGTCTGTGCCCTGAGCATTTTGCAATGGTAAGGCTTGATCCTGCACATCATAATGGTGATTGGTCGCAGTCTGAGTAGAAGGGCAAAACTAACAAACAGTAAGGGAACTTGCTCTTGTATAATTCAAGGTGTGGCTGGGCACTTCACTTAGAGCAGTCCCATAGCACAAGTAATGCCAGATAATGGAGAGCATAAATAAACAACTCGTTTCCAATCCGTGTTTTAAAAAATCTGCCCATGTAGGCACTGCCATTTTTACCACAGTGGGAAGGACAAGAGATTTGAATTCACATCTCTGCACTGCCTTGTCCTGTGCCTGGTGCTTTACTTTGCTGCAGCCCATGACTAACAGGTGTTCAGGTTTAATTTGGAACCAAAAACATTTCACTCAATCCAATATGCCACAGGATTTGCAGGATTAAGGCCTAAATGGATGAAGTGTCTAAAATGAAAGGACAGAGTACATTAGTACATTAAAGATGATTTGGTCTTCAAATATACTTCCTTAGAATAATTCTATGTGGGCCTCTTACAAGGGGCTTTTTTTATCTATTTGGTGACAGAAAAGTTACATCTTCCCTCATCACTTGTAATACTAGCATGCCTGTTAAATTGCTGATGAGATGCTCACTGTAAAGCCACTTACGTTTTTATGCATTTATTATTGATTTTGGTGTATTGCAGTAATGTACCATTGAGGATGATCTGGAGTAGCATGGCAGCATGCAGTGAACTGTAGATCACATGGAAGACTCGAGATAGCTGTTTCAGTTTGAAGGGAGACTCGATAACAAAAGTTAACGGGAGTTGCTAAGAAAGGCTCTTTGCTTTGCAGTGCTGCAAGGAGGAGCGCTGGATGGAGTCTACAGGCTGGTGCAGTTTCACATTCACTGGGGGTCCTGTGATGGCCAGGGGTCTGAGCACACTGTGGATGGTGTGAAGTATGATGCAGAGGTAGGACATGCTTTACCTTCTCCAGTCTTCTCTGTATAGTGAGGTGGGGTTTTTTTAAGTACTCCACTGCAGTAGCACCCTCTCTACAGATCTTCGTAGGAGGAGCTTACCATAGAATGCCATCTTGGTATGATGCCACCTTAGAACATACTCCTTGCAAGAACAGAGATTGGAATTGCAATACTTTTCTCAGCTACTTCATGTCAAAGAGAAGCAGAAACCCCCACACTAATAATACCTGTTTTTTCCCTGCTGTCTCAATGACTCTTGGAAATTATGAAGAAATAGAATTGCAACATCTCTGTACATACACATTCCCTTTTCCTGGCTTCAATTTTTAACATCAGAGGTATTTATAAAAGTAGAATAATTTTGGGGCAGATATTTTCATATTTTGGTAGCAAAGAATCAAGGGGAGCTATGAAGAAGGCAGACAGCAAAGTGAGATCTCACAGGTACTCTTCATACCCTTGAGACTCCAGCTGTCCCTTGGATCACTTAAGACTCCATATTACAGTCTGGCAGCAGAAACTGAGTGACTTTTGTGCCTTTCATCCCACCTTTCCTTGTCCTCTGTTTAGAAATCTACCTCTGGGTGCTGTGACAGACTTCTAAAATACATTCATAAATACATATTCTCTGGACATACCTCTGATTTGCATTGACAGATAAAAGAAGTGGCCCCACAAATTCATTGGCCCTGCTGCTTTTTCGTGAGATAGAAGGCAATTGCGAGTTTCTCAGATAAGACAAAAGCTACTTCTATCTTACACAGTACCATAATTACATGTTCAACTTGACTTGCAGGTGTGGGGAAACAGCCTGATATACTTAAATTAGAAGTAACTCAGAAATTAAAAAGAAAGTAACATCCTGGTTAACATGACCTGGAGATTCATTTCATATTCTTTTCCAAGTCTTTCCAGAAAAGGACAGGACTGTTTTGTTTTTTTTTTTAAATTTCAAATTGTGAGTCAAATCTGTAGTTAATGTGTCTTCTTTGCTTCTTCTGACACTGACAATGTGTGTCAGTGTGCTAAGAACTCCAGGATATATAGCATTAAAATACTACATCAGATTCCTGCAGGCGGAATGTGGGAAAAACTTATGCTGAAGGTAACAGGACTTTCACCAGATGAAAAGCAGAATGATACAGCCACAGCTTGCCTTTAAAACTTATCTGGAAATAGGAGTGAGAAGCAGAATAAAATACATTACAGAAATCTCTTTGAATAAATGAAACTTTAACGTAAATAAATAATTCAACAAATTCTTAACTGTACACAAAAGCTTTCAAACCTCAGCAGTAAATACCATCTTGCTGTTAATAAATTACTTCCCTGCATCTTCATTTGTGAAGTATTCTGGAGGGAATGTCATCTTCACTCTGCTTCTTGTTTTCTTGCTCCTAGCTCCATATTGTTCACTGGAATGTAAAATATGGTAAATTTGCTGAAGCTGTGAAGCATCCTGATGGTTTAGCTGTGGTGGGCATCTTCATGAAGGTTTGTTAAACTTTTTTTTTTGTATTATTTGTCCAGCATGTTGATTGTGTTGCTGGGGGGAACCTAAGAGCAGAAAATAGAGAATAAGGCAGCATTGTGTTATACTGCTTAAATCCATAGCAAACTAGGTGGTGCTCCAAATTCTTACCTTCCTTTACCTATAAAAGCTGTACACTAGTCATGGACTATGACTGCCATCCATCACTGTGGCAGCTGTGTTGCAGTATTCTTGCCTTCATCCAGACAGTAATGCTACCATAACTCTTACAAGTGAAAGGTGATGTGTGTAATTGACCAAGTTACATGTGTATGAATCTGCAGTGTGACCAGCCTAAATAACACCTATTTTCCTTTTCTTGCCATTGTTAAACGGCCAGAGTGTTTTGTCTTAGTTGAATTGCCTTCACAGCTAGCTGGAGGAGGTGCTGTGCTCCAGCGGTATGTAGTACTCCATCCTGGCCTCACTGAGAGTGACTCTTTTTTTAGGAGGGTGACTTCCATAAAAGAATAACAGCTTAGGTCCAAAAATAAATCCACACACTATAAATGAAAGTAGCTTTATTCTGTCCAATGTCCTTGGCTGACCCGTTTGTGCTCACTGTCAACTGGCATGATTTTACAGAGACTGTTTTAGTCACTTCTGCTGTAGTACTCCTATTATGTAACGAAATGCAGCTGGAAAAAAGTTTCCTTGAGAACTGTAACAGAAAACTAAAGGTGTCATGAGAATGCCTGGTGATTTTTATTTTCATATGGTTTGTGTTACAGGTGGGAAATGCCAAGCCCGAGATGCAGAAGGTTGTGGATGCTCTGAGCTCCATTCAAACCAAGGTAATATTTGCAGTCTGGGTTGATTGACACCCATCACAACTGTGTATCTTTGTAAAGTAGATTTTTTTTTACTTCTTCCCAGCCTGCTGAATGTATGAAAGTAAAACAAACCTTCCTGCCATCAGCACAGGTGCTCTTATAACCCTAAAAGCAAAACAGGTTGGAATGAAGTTGAGGTAAAGAGCATGGAGTACTAGAAACAGTGATCATTTCCTATCTTTGTGACTACATCTCTGTCTTTTAACTGTATTTAAACCTGTAGGGTAGGATTCAGCTTCCTAATCTAAACTACTTTCCTAGGTTCCCTTTCTAGTCAGTGGTAACGGATGGAAAAGGCATTTCCCCTCATCTGTGCATCTGTGGCCTAAATTTCCTTTTTCCAAGAGGGCATGCTTCTCTTGGCTATTTGTAGAAAGAGTTCAGATAAACAGTTTGATCAGGATACATAATTTAGGAAAAAAAAGGCTTTCTGTATTTTAAATATTGTGTGCAGTGTGAGTGTGATCTTGGTACACTGAGTAATGAGAAACTAAAAGTACTTAGTGAGTAATTAGGGCTTTTCATAGTGGATAAAGGCCTGTATCGATGAGAAATGTGGACAGGAAAGGTAAAAAATGAGACTATGCTGTTATCTTTCTCATCAGGCTCCCTTTGAGGTAAATGGATATTGCTGTTTACTGCAATGGACTCTCCCAACAGGTCTCTCGGGTTCTGTGTTTCCAGTGCAATCAGTGTATGTGGCGTCTGAAATCTCACTGTTTTTCAAGCAAGGTCAAATCTTACCTCTTAAGACCAAGGAACATAAATGCAGCATTTGATATGAGAAACAGTATCTTGAAAATCTTGTAAGAAATATATTGCTGAGAGTTTTTAATCCCAAATGTACGGTAGTTGGCATGCAGCACTTGATGCCAAATTCCATTTCTGCCTTCCTCCAAACACGAAGCTTTCCTAGGAGACTTCACTACTGCAATCCCAGTGTGTGTCTCTCCCTGACATCAGCCCATCTGCTTACTTTATTGTAGGGAAAGCAAGCTTCCTTCACAAATTTTGACCCCACTGGACTCCTTCCTGCATGCAGAGACTACTGGACATACCCTGGCTCACTGACCACTCCACCGCTGCTTGAATGTGTGATCTGGCACGTTCTGAAGGAGCCCATCACTGTGAGCCCTGAGCAGGTAGGTTTCTAATGGATGGTGCCAGTAGGTGGGTACTGGAGTTACACCGATGGCTTCAGTTCAGCCCACCAGGTGATCTATGAAGTGGCAGTGTCACTGCAGAGCTGTGCAGGGCGTTACCTAGCATCACATGTCAAAAATACCTATCTGAAGTGGTCATCCTCTTCTGACAGGACTCTGCTTCTGCCTTTGGATGTAGAGTTTGCTGTAGAATGTAAGGCTGTCCTCTATTTAAACACTCAAGGGAAGATAGGGCAGGAAAGTTTAAAAAATTGTATCAGATATTTTCTGGGTACATGGTTAGAGCTGTCACGTGGTAAAAAATCAGAAAATGGAGGCATGCATGAAAGGACCATTTGCACATGCAGAGTTAGTCTAGCATGTATTATGAGCATCAGCATGTTTGCTGTACATGTTATCACCTCTCTGGGTGTACTTTCCCTGAAAAGGCCAGGTTTGCCAAGCACCTGGGGAGCGTGTGTGCTACATCCACAGTCTCACATGTACAGCTGTAGTTGGCCCATTGATTTTCCAGCATTTCCAGGACACAGAGCTCTTCTTGCAAGTTCTATTTGTCACAGAACAGACTAGGAAATCCTATGCAGAATTGTGATGATGCTAACAAAGCTCCCATTGTTTGGAAGAGGCAAAACTTGCAGATTCCAGAAGTCTGCTGCCTAAGAAAATACTCTGTTGACCAGCCTGAGAAGGATAGTCTTCCTAGTAGGAAGAAGCTTGTGCAGATTAAATCACTCTTGGCCCTGGCTTTCTGTGCCATGCATTAATGAAATTACATATAGGCAAGTTTTGATTCTTGTGTTCAGATCTGTGTGCTTGAGAGATATAAATAGAATCTAGAGCCTATAAATACAAACTAGCCCTGAAGGGCTTTAGTTTAACCTTCAAATTCTTAAGTCTCTGTTACTGATGACAGAGATGCTAAAAATCTGCACCTAATTCTAGGGGGTTTGTTCAGCTGATGTGAAAGAAAATGCAACTGAGCTGTTGTGGAACTTAACATAATAGAATATGTGATGAGGAAGAACTATTGGAAGTAATGACTATAGCAGTGATTGATTGCCATTAGTAAACTGCAAGGGAGCACTAATGTTGGCACTATTTACTTACTTCAGACTATTCCTATTGCTGTTGATAATTCAAAGTTTGCAAATATGGTTTTATTATAAGGCTGGAGCACACTCACCAAAATAGTGGGTTTTTTCTACTATACCTACTTCAACCACCTACAAGTGGTAAAAGACACCGCTTGTTTCTCCCCCACTCATCCCTCCCTATTACCATCAACATTTCCACACTGTCTGGCAGTTTGCCTTTTCATTCCCAAGCGGATCAAAACAAGCAACCATGTATCAGAGTATTGATGCAAGGTTTAAGATGGGTAGGTTTTCCAAAGCTAGATAGAAGCTAGATATAACAGCAGGGTGTAGCAGGCCTGTTACAATTTGTTGTAGTGACACAGCAGTTCCTGGCAGTGGTTGAGCTCTGAACTTTGTTCTGGTTGGTCCTGAAGATAGAGTGCAGGGGAGACAGGTCACTGCTGAGGGCATTTTTCCTTGAATGAGGAAAAACCTGGTCTAGAACCTGGCTTGTAGGAAATCCTGTGTCCCACCTACATATATTTATCAGCACTTCCACCTGTCTCTGTGAGATCATGTTTGGGGTGGGTTATTATTTTGGCAGTCTTTTTATGAGTTTTGGAGATGCCTATTTAGACATAAAGGTGCTTTTGTTACATCAGATTGTGCAAACACCAATTGTACTTTAGGAACAAGTACCACAACTATACAGTATGCTCCTATTGATGTGAAGCAGTTTTCCCGTCTCAGAGCATTTGAAAATCAGGATAATTTGAATTTATTCAACAGCTTTATTTTGACCCAAGGGTAAGGCCTTTTTAAATTATTGTTTCAAGTGGATTAAAAAGAAGGAGCCAAAACTGTACAACTGGCAGAGGATTCTGAAAGGATTTCAATTCAGATCTGGATCAAGGACAAACAACTCTTTGCTTGTGGAGTTCAGAAAATGTGTTCCTATATCCTTGTTTTCTTTGCTTTCATAGTTGTTCTTGCAAGCATATTTAGTGGACAGGAGAGCCTCTGTCAAAGCAGGAAATGGTGTGGATGAAATACAGACATGTGGGTGCTGATGCCATCTCTAGACTACTAGTGCTGGCAAAACTTTGAGTTGGAGCTCTGGTTCAGGCCCAGATGTGTAGTTTCAAAAAGTCCTGCTGAAATGAGAGGATGCATTTGAGGATATTTGTGCCTTTTTCCACAGATGTGCAAGCTCCGTGGCCTTTGCTTCAATGCTGAGAATGAGCCCGTGTGCCATATGGTGGACAACTGGCGCCCATGTCAGCCTTTGAAGAGCAGAGAAGTCAGAGCCTCCTTCCAGTAACCTCAGTGCTGAGAGTGTTAGGAATTGCTGTGTTTGTGAGGCGCCCCTTTTGCTAAGCCCAAATCAAACTTTGCCATGTGTGCCCAGGCAGCATCTTGTCTCCCAGATCCATTCTTTCTTTCGCTCTGCAGCTGAAATGCCAGCTAATGAAATGTGAAAGGCTCTTGGCCAAANATGGGAAAGGCTCTTGGCCAACGGGGAAGGGGTTCTTAAGGTGTGGGGTGGGGGGAGGCAGGGGGTGGGTGGCTGTGTGCATTTTGGTGACTATTACTGCGACTGACACTTTGGTATAACAGTATGTTGGCTACTTGGGAGAGGATATGGTGGTAGCAAAATAAGCCATTTTAAGAAACCTCATCCACTGGTGTGATAGTACACGTAACTAACGATAACTTGAAGCTTTGTAAGAAGCACAGGAATACAGAATCTAGCTATTATTTNATACTCTGTTGACCAGCCTGAGAAGGATAGTCTTCCTAGTAGGAAGAAGCTTGTGCAGATTAAATCACTCTTGGCCCTGGCTTTCTGTGCCATGCATTAATGAAATTACATATAGGCAAGTTTTGATTCTTGTGTTCAGATCTGTGTGCTTGAGAGATATAAATAGAATCTAGAGCCTATAAATACAAACTAGCCCTGAAGGGCTTTAGTTTAACCTTCAAATTCTTAAGTCTCTGTTACTGATGACAGAGATGCTAAAAATCTGCACCTAATTCTAGGGGGTTTGTTCAGCTGATGTGAAAGAAAATGCAACTGAGCTGTTGTGGAACTTAACATAATAGAATATGTGATGAGGAAGAACTATTGGAAGTAATGACTATAGCAGTGATTGATTGCCATTAGTAAACTGCAAGGGAGCACTAATGTTGGCACTATTTACTTACTTCAGACTATTCCTATTGCTGTTGATAATTCAAAGTTTGCAAATATGGTTTTATTATAAGGCTGGAGCACACTCACCAAAATAGTGGGTTTTTTCTACTATACCTACTTCAACCACCTACAAGTGGTAAAAGACACCGCTTGTTTCTCCCCCACTCATCCCTCCCTATTACCATCAACATTTCCACACTGTCTGGCAGTTTGCCTTTTCATTCCCAAGCGGATCAAAACAAGCAACCATGTATCAGAGTATTGATGCAAGGTTTAAGATGGGTAGGTTTTCCAAAGCTAGATAGAAGCTAGATATAACAGCAGGGTGTAGCAGGCCTGTTACAATTTGTTGTAGTGACACAGCAGTTCCTGGCAGTGGTTGAGCTCTGAACTTTGTTCTGGTTGGTCCTGAAGATAGAGTGCAGGGGAGACAGGTCACTGCTGAGGGCATTTTTCCTTGAATGAGGAAAAACCTGGTCTAGAACCTGGCTTGTAGGAAATCCTGTGTCCCACCTACATATATTTATCAGCACTTCCACCTGTCTCTGTGAGATCATGTTTGGGGTGGGTTATTATTTTGGCAGTCTTTTTATGAGTTTTGGAGATGCCTATTTAGACATAAAGGTGCTTTTGTTACATCAGATTGTGCAAACACCAATTGTACTTTAGGAACAAGTACCACAACTATACAGTATGCTCCTATTGATGTGAAGCAGTTTTCCCGTCTCAGAGCATTTGAAAATCAGGATAATTTGAATTTATTCAACAGCTTTATTTTGACCCAAGGGTAAGGCCTTTTTAAATTATTGTTTCAAGTGGATTAAAAAGAAGGAGCCAAAACTGTACAACTGGCAGAGGATTCTGAAAGGATTTCAATTCAGATCTGGATCAAGGACAAACAACTCTTTGCTTGTGGAGTTCAGAAAATGTGTTCCTATGTCCTTGTTTTCTTTGCTTTCATAGTTGTTCTTGCAAGCATATTTAGTGGACAGGAGAGCCTCTGTCAAAGCAGGAAATGGTGTGGATGAAATACAGACATGTGGGTGCTGATACCATCTCTAGACTACTAGTGCTGGCAAAACTTTGAGTTGGAGCTCTGGTTCAGGCCCAGATGTGTAGTTTCAAAAAGTCCTGCTGAAATGAGAGGATGCATTTGAGGATATTTGTGCCTTTTTCCACAGATGTGCAAGCTCCGTGGCCTTTGCTTCAATGCTGAGAATGAGCCCGTGTGCCATATGGTGGACAACTGGCGCCCATGTCAGCCTTTGAAGAGCAGAGAAGTCAGAGCCTCCTTCCAGTAACCTCAGTGCTGAGAGTGTTAGGAATTGCTGTGTTTGTGAGGCGCCCCTTTTGCTAAGCCCAAATCAAACTTTGCCATGTGTGCCCAGGCAGCATCTTGTCTCCCAGATCCATTCTTTCTTTCGCTCTGCAGCTGAAATGCCAGCTAATGAAATGTGAAAGGCTCTTGGCCAAATGGGNAGCCATTTTAAGAAACCTCATCCACTGGTGTGATAGTACACGTAACTAACGATAACTTGAAGCTTTGTAAGAAGCACAGGAATACAGAATCTAGCTATTATTTAGGAAAAAACAGTATTTTGAGAAAGTTAAGCAAAATGAATATTTAGAATTAGACTTCTTAGATTTTAAGAAACTGACATGTAAATATTTTTGAGACTGTTTTGCATTTTTACCCATGCTGTCAACAACCTTAGTTATGTCTTAATGGTAGTGTTGGGTTTTTTAAATAAAAATGTTCTAAATTAAATGTTATCTTTAAAAGTTGTTATTACCATAGAAATAATACAAAATATCTTTTCATTGAAATAATATATGTTCTAATTTAAAAAGGAAAATAATATTGTATTTTAGATAATTTCTCTAATAAATCTATACTTCTATTTTTGCTTCCCTGCTGTTATTTTAATTCCAGTAAGGAGTCACTAATCTGTTCACGTGGTTGCATATTAAAGATAATTACTAAACATATACATTTGGAATTGGCTTCAGTGACCCTGAACATGAATGCAAGACTATATGGATATGTTAAGAAATTTTCTCTAAGTAAGTATCTTCTCTCTGATAGCAGAAGGGAGTGTTAATATTGAGCAATCAGTACAAATTATCATCAAAGTTGAATGTATAATAAAAGATGCCCTCACAAAACTTGAACAAAATCATACTGAAGAATGGGTTCATTAGATTCTGGTCCTAGTTTTTAAATTAGTTTATTATGAGTTTGCTACCCCATCAAGAATCACTTTGTAATTTATAAGATATTAGTTGGGCAGGCTATGTTCTGAAGCACCTGGATCTTGAAATGTGTGAGATGGAAATGAAGCCATCTCAAAATCCATACAAAGATCTTCAGAAAACTCTTGTCGAATCTCAACCTTTGAAAAGCTTCCACATTTAAAATGCCCACCATCCTACTCCACACTTAAAAAAAACCCAAAACCAAAAAATCAGAAAAACCGAATGTTATTTTGACACAGTTTGGTTGTTCTAAGTTATTTTTTTCTTTTTCATGGAGCTACAAAGGTACTTTTCTCTTGCTACAGAAACTGTGCTGTCAAATTCAAGTTCATGTTGAGTGGTTTCAGAACCTTTCTGACTCTAAGCATCACCCCCAGCCCTGAGTGCTATGCATTCTTCCTAAGCAATTCAAGAGAGGTTACACCTCTATAATGGGAATTATAGATCCAATTCATTGTGGCTTAAAGCTGCTGAAGCAAGCTAAAAGGAAATACAGAATCACAGGATCGCTGAGGTTGGATGAGATCTCTGGTGGTTACCTGGTCTACTGCTTCTGTTGATGCTGGGCCACCAAGAGCATGTTGCCCAGGACCATGCCAAAATAGCATCTGAATATCTCTAAGGATGATTAAAAAAATTACTCCTAAACCTAAAAAAATATAAGAGCCCTGGATTTTAAAACTCTAAACCCATACCTTGACAACTGTGATACCCTGACTACTAGGGTATCCTCCTTTCTGAGGAGTAGTAATCTCATTGATACCTGAACAGCTGAAAAATTATCCAGGCTCCTACATGACAGAGAATGTGAACTAATGTCTGGGGTAAAAACCTGGAAATGCCCTTGAGGTTCTAGTCACTGCAATAAAGACTTTCATATTTCATATTCCATCACACTTCAAGGTTGCTCGATAAATCATAACTAACAGCAAAGACAACCAACATCAGCCATATATTTATCATCTTGTTTGTGTGAGTCTGTTTACCTGGAATGTTGCCAGTGCCATGTGTTTGCCTTTGCTGAGGATGAAGTACTTCTGTATTCAGCCAGACAGTGCAAGCTGGTGTTCCTAGGCCACATATATGTCCAGGAAGAGCCTGTGGTGTGTCTTACCTGTGTGGTCTACCAGGGAACACCGGTCATTTTCTTCCTTTTTCTTTTCTGTAAGTAAGCCAAATTACAGAACCACACCTCAAAATCCTCACCAAAAATCCTTTTCCAGCCCCTCTCCAGCAAGAAATGATACATGAACTTACCACAAATTCACATTTTGCAGGTAGACTGTAGTGTAATGGATAACCTTTTCCAAGGGAGACATATATTAAGTCCAGCCCGGAAATATAGAAAATTATTTCCCTGGCATTCATGATTCATTTCCTGAATGGTGAGTCTAATTAAGATAATGGTGAATAGAAGCATCCACTTCTTCCTTCTGACCTTTGTTCTTATTTACTACTTGCTCATATGAAGAGTTTGTAATTAGGTCTTGCAGTTGTTGCACAGCAGACTTAGCACCCATTCTAACATCATCCTGTTTTAACTGGAAAACTGTTGCTGAATTCATAATGGAAATTAAGAGACCACTTTGGTCATGGAACCAAAGATGTTCCACTGCACATAATTGGATTACTGTCAAGTAGGCAGCTCTGATTAAAGGGAAATTCATGTAGAAGGAAAAAAAAAGAAAAAGCTAGTGCATTAATTTGAAGTCATCATAGGACACTCAGCCAGAACTTGGATGGGGGAAAGAGGGAAGCACATTCACTTGCAAACTGTTCATTTTGCACAGTTTGTGATCTTGTCTGGCACTTGTCTGCCAACTCCATGTGTTAGAACATTTTATGATTTTTCCAGTGCTATTTCTAAGGCTTGGATGTGTCCTAGATTGACTTGGGCGGGCAGACTGTGATTAGAGATGTTCCCTGGAAGATAAGATAATGATGCCCTGCATGGAGTCAACAATATTTATAGAAGTCCAGATAGTTTATAGAAGAGTATCACTCACTAAATGACAGCTTTAGGATTTTCTGACTCTTCAAAGAAAAGCCATGCAAGCAACAGCTGTGTCAAATCTAGTACCATAGAAACAAGGAGTGATGAAAGTACAAGCAGTAGCTTTATTGAAAAACTCCCATGGACCCTCCAACATCCATCACTTCCTCTTCCAAACCACAGCACCCCATACATTCATGTAGCACCTGGTGACAGTTGCTTACACTGAGTGTTTTGTGTTTTTTAAGTCTATTTGGGAACTGGACATTTCACTGCTGTGCACTTCCTCTTTCTGTATGATGGTAAACAGTGTGCTGCTTTAATACCACCCCTGGTTCTCTCAGGCTATCAGGCTCCCCAGCCACCAACTTCCTAAAAGCAGATGCACAAAAGTTTTCAGGGATCCCTAACGAATTTTAGACCACATTTTGCTCTTGTTTTTATCCAAGCTACAAACCAAAGCCATTTCGGGTACGTCCCCAGCCCAGCGTGGATCACAGTGCAGTGATTCTCACATTCACCCTAAGAAGGAGCTCTTGGGAATGCTCACTTTGTTTGGAGCTCAAAGCAGCAGAGCTCTGTTGCCTGAGCTGATGGACCCAGATGCTCAGCAGGCTCGGTGCTAACATGGAGTAGCTGTGTTGCTCCTAATCCCCCATCAGTCCGTTTTGTCCAGTGAGGATGTCAATGCACTCCAGCATATTAAACAGCAAAAAGATACCCTCAGGACGTTTGGAGAAAGGCAATAGATGAGCCTTGTCTTTGTAATCTTGCATGGTCTGAGGTACTCTATGGATGTATAGAGGCAGTCACTGCTCTTTTGACCTCACACCCTGAAAGAGCAAAGAAATGGATTGACACAATGTACAATAAACACGTAATAGGTGGATATTAACTACATTTTTTTCCTAAGGAGTAGGGTTTAATGAGGCTTGTAGTATTACTCAGTGGTCAAAGACCTGGAAAATTCCCTGCAAAGTATTGATGTCCTTCTGTCTTGGGAAGCCCAAAGTCCAAGGACCCTCATTCCAGTGAGGTGGGAGGGCTCCACCTGCAAGGTTCATCAGTGTAAAAAGGAGCCTGTGACCATTGAAGGATCCTCTTTCCTCATCCTGTGCCACCCTACCAACAGAGGAAAAAGCAGGCTGGTGTAATGACTTCTTCTCTCCCTCTCTGCTCCACAGCTGGGCCTTCAGGAATCCAGTGCACCTAGGCAGGGAAATGGAGCACCCTTTCCAAAGCAAAGGGGGAAGTATACAACATGATCCTGGGTTTGTAAAACTGTGTAGCATCAGAATACTTTGTTGGAATTACTCAAAAGTCAGAGAAGAGCTTCCTGTTTGCTCAAATCCCTCTTCAGTCAGCTGACTTGAGCTTGATTCAAGAAGAGGAGCATGAGCCTATTTATTAGGCTGATGCATCAGGTGATGCAGGATATTGTAATTTGGATGGTGCATCTCTTCACCACTTTATTAGCCGTATAAAAGGTATATCAAAGGTTCCTATAAATAGTCTAATTGCGTTATTCTCAAATGACAGTCTTTAATAATATATTCCTTGAATCAAAACCAATACTTAAATACCTCTAGATGCTTGCACTCAGCATGTGTTTTGGTTGTTTTAGTGATTAATAATCATGCTCCAAGAAGGAAAGTAGTAGTAAAGAAAACAAAAGCAGCCATTTGCTGGAGCAAAAGAGAAAAACAAGGCTTGAAAATATACCGTCCTCACTCAGAATCTGTTCTTGGGAGACATTTAAAAGGACAACATTTTGCAGATCGGCTTAAAAGAGGGTGGTAAACATAATTTCCTCCTACTCTCCATAGAAGTGCATCAGGCTCTCCTAAATACTTTCTGACTAGTAATAGAAGTCATGCCCAGACTGCATTTCGAAACTGAAGTATTATAAATTATATTTAGAGACATAAACAAGTGTTCAATTAATGATAATGCCTACATATACAAAATGCAGTAGTCCCAGAATGAGTAAAATGTCCCTGCTGTGAGTTCTTAAATGCCACCTTCTGCTCTGCATTTCCTGTTTCTCTCTCCCTGGAGGAGAACTCATCAAATCCTCAAGGGTATGGGGGAAGAAACACCAGAAGTGAAGGCCTGATCATGAAAACTCTGATGTGACTAATCACTTACATGAGCAATCCTATCCGTTAATTGAAGTTTAATTGGTTTCCCACACTCGTTGCGCAGGAAAGGCCGTTCTCCTTCTGTGAGTAGTAGAGGTAGGAGGCTGAATACTTGAAAGGTCGGGTTTCCTGTTCCTTTAGATTTCAGTTTAGGGATTTATCCTGAGGAATAGTGGACAGGGAATAGGATGGAGGAACTGGGGTGAGCTGGGCTGTTGGGACTGTTCATGTGAAGAAAGCTGAGAATGCTCATAACTGACTTGCAGGATCCAGCTCCTAATTTCTGTTGAGTAAAATTCTATTCCCATCTAGTTATCTAATCCTTGTAAACTCTCCAGGTAAATGGAAGTGTCAGATCATTCCCCTATGAAAATCTGTTACTGTTTCTCAGAGGATATTGCAACTGAGCAGCTACCTAGGTTAAAGAGAGGGGACTGTGAGAGGATCTCTGCCTTTCAGAAAGAAAAATAGCACACAGGAAAAAAATCTAAACTTGTGGAGTATTGAGGTTATTTTCATTTTGAGGAATGATGTCAGAGCAATTGACCTGGTCTGTCATCAATCAGCATACTGCGTTTAATAAAGTTATATGATAAAAACAAAGTATATGAATAATGTTTTGCTAGACCTTAGGCCTCATATCCAACTACTGCAATATATCTGCCTGCATGATAAATGTCAATCCCAGTTCATGAGAAGGAAAAGTCTGCCCTCCTTCAGCATGTTATGTTCTCAGCAATATAAACCTTTGAAAAAGTGCTTATTTTTGTCATTTAGAGACCATTTGTCTTAGAGTGGATATGAAATAGAAAAGCAATATATCAATTATCACCCAAAACAAACAATCCTCATCATGCCAATCCAATATTTTGTACTTAGGAAGCAGTCACTTTGTCTTCAACCCTTAGCACTTTGATCAGAACTGAACCTTTTGAAGTGTTCACTACTGATAATAGGGAAAAACTGGGTCATATGTCTGCTCCAGTAAAACATACTGTGTATTTCAGACACCACAGATTTGCTTATGGTTGCTTAAAGAAACTAGAGATTCCCACTAGGGTTGAAAAAAAGCTTTATTAAAAGATGTTTCAAGGACTCAAATGAAACTAATTGCCCAAGAGGGATAGGAGACAAGAAAAAAGTAGGTCTGGCATAGGCAGCCATCACTCCTAGTCACTGCATTCCCAGTGACTGGAGAGCTAATGACACCAGACTCTTAGGAAATTCAGCGCCTGCAAGCTTGATTAGGTAAGACAGCAAGTCTAATCTGCATTTAATGAATGATTCAGGAATAACTTTTAAAGCCTAACTGTTATGGTAGCAATGTGTTGACAGAATGAGGTACATGCTCTGTGCTTATCTTGTGACCTAGCTAATTATGGATTTCTAAAAAAGTTATTACACTTCTTCCATCCCGTTTCAGAATTTGTTGTCTGTTTATTCTGCCAGATAAGATCTAGCATTTTGTTAAAACTTATGCTACTGTGGAAGCAGAAGCTAGAAAATAATGAATAAAAAAAGGAAAACTGACTAAACCTGTTATTTCTGCAGCGCAGTGTGGGCAGACAGATATTTATGCCTCCATGGAGCCCCCCAGAATTATTAGTGTGTATTCACATAGATCAGTAAGAGGATTTTGACCTATATTGGTCTGAGTGCTGAAAACATAAAAGTAAATGTGAAGAAAGAAAACTGATCAAATATATAAGAAGATTAGGACATCATTCTTTTTAATCCTAGTAATATTTTCTTTAAGATAGGGAAGAATGACAGGAGGTGGTTCTTAGATGTATTATTTTTCAATAAGAAATTATTTATGAATGTTGGCAGCATTGCAAAATGTCACGAAGGGAAAACTATACTGACATGCACAACCTGCAGTGACACCATCAAGGTATCAGTCCTTCCTGAACTCTGAAAACCCTTCAGCATGTTCCCTTTGCCTTAGCAGGGGAAACTTGCTCAGGCATATCTAAAGCTGACCATGTATGCCAAGGCTCCAGTAGGGAGGTGGTGTGTTCAGGAGACAGATAATCATCACATTTTTCAGGCCTTTCTGAATGCCTTGGTCCTTCAGTCACTGAAATGTAGTGCAGAATTCATTCAGCACGTACCACTGATTGCCTCCCTGCACCTTACTTCGGGTGTCATATACAACCCTCACTTTCTCAACTCCACAGCATCCATCACTTACCTGCTTCCTCAGCTAGGATCACACTACAGTGGTCTAGACTATCACATACTCTCAGTGTAGATTCCCATTTCATGTTCCGTGTCTTGCAAATACAGAGCCTGGGGATAACCAGGGCGTTGTGAAACAGGAGTCACTCTGACAAGAAAAAAGTTGCTACTAAAATAATATAGTGATAACCTATTGAGTGGCTGAGTTATGGCAACTGGCTCCTTTTTGTGGTTAGCAGATTAGGATTCTCCTGTCTGCTTGCCTGTGGTTTTCTGGTTTTGTGTACAACTGAATTTCTTTAGTGCTTTGGACAGCAGTGTGGATAAAAGCAAAGCATTTGGAACTATTACCTGCATTTTACAATGGAGAAAATAAAAGCAAACACAGAAATAAAAGTGATCTCCAAAGTCATCCTCTGTACCATCAGAAAAAAGCCCAAGGCTCATACATTAACTAACAAGACTATTTTTACTTCCCAGCAGTAAGAAATGAGCCACTGATTGGAAGAGCAATAGAGATGTGCTTGAGAGAATGAGGGCTCTCAGCCCTTTGAAGCAGTCAAGGGAATCTGGGTTAGACAGTAGCACCACCAGTCATGCAGCCTGTGCTTAAACAGCTTTGCACCAGAGAGCTTTCCTCCTGCAGGCTGCTGCACATACCACCAGCCTCATGAAGACTGTGACGCAAGATCTCCGCAGAGTTATAAAGTTGAAAATATCCTCAACAGCTTCAGCTCTTGCAAGGCATTTTAAGATGTACGCAAAACCTTCTGCAACAAGCCCAGTCTGGATATGCAGAGCTGAAAAAAGTGGCACACTGTGCAGTATTTCTGTAATAAATCCTCTGTTCCAGGGGACTGAAATGCAACTGTAATTAATCACTGCAGGATGGAGCTAGGCAAGAAAGCGTTCCAGATAAGCACATACTATTTTTCTTTCAGCAAAACTGAAAATACTGCACGTGTATGTGAAACGCTGGGCAGGTTACTCCAGAGCCTTGAGATTATTTCATTTTCCATGTTAATAAAAATAGATTTAACAGCAAAAATTGGCATACCACGAGGCTTTGTAGCAATGGAATTTCACCAGATAAAAATGCTAGGACCAAATTAGAGCCTGTCTACCTCTGTTCCCATGTCTCAATCAAAGGTCCTTTTTTTAGCCCTTCCCTCAGTTCTGCAGGGGTTTTTTGCACACAAAAGCCAGGCTTTTTCTCATGACCATAAACTAAACCAGTGCCACAGGGTTTCTTCACAGAGAGCTATTAGTGGCCTTCTGTGAGTCTGAGCTTTAAAATGTGGTCCTGGAAATTCATACACCTTCAAATCCATTTTATGGCTGTGACTCTGTGACTACTCGGAATCCTTCCGGTGTTCTCATACAAGCTGTGCTGTCAACAATGTCTGACAATATTTTTTTCTGTGCTTTTTTCCACCTGCCTTCGTGGTCATCTGTGAGTCTTACATCCAGACAACTTAGTTAAATCTCCTCCTGCAACCACAGCATCAAGGAAAAAAAAAGAAAAGGTATTCTGCAGGTACTTCAAACCCAAGGGGATGGCAGGCAGGAGTATATTTACCTGACATTTTGTTCTTAGTTGTTCTGGATAGAGAATATATGCGGAAAGTTCACTGATGGCAAAATAACCACGAGAGAAACATCACCCAGATGGTGTAAGCACAAGAATCACTTCCTGTTTTATGGCACATAATCAGGCTCTGTGTAAGAAGATGATGCTTGACTTTGTGATTACTTGTAGCAAGTAAAGACAGACCCTGGAACTGAAGCAACCTCGGCCTCTGGTAAGTGCTGCACATTGTGGACACCAGCAGCTGTAACTGTGCACCAGCAAGTCTTCTGTCACTGTTTATATGCTCTTTGTTTCATTTCACAGAAATGAAATGTCACAAGTCATGTTCCTTATCACTCTATTTGGATAAAACTCAAGCTTTTTTCAACAAATTTGCAACACCCAATGAAAATGCAGTCGTTCATATTTTATCTATTCAGACTGAATGGCCTGTTCTAATTGGGACTCTATTACAGTGTCAATCAATGTCTTATGCCAAAAATATTTTAAGTGTTCATCTTTAAACACATGTTGAAGAAAGCTAGGGATTTAGAAACTTTAAAGGGATAATATACATCTTATGTCTTTTTTCTTTTCAGTTAATGTTCCTCACCTGAATTTATTATGGGCTAGGCCATGGTTTCGTCATCACCACACAGAAAGCAATAAAAAAGCAACATAGATTAGAGAGAGAAATTTAGAAATGTCTAAATATGTCAGTAATACCATGAAAGCTCTTGAATACAGCAAACCATGCACAGAGGAGCAAACTCGAGAAAAAGAGATGACAGTAACAGCATTACTTTCTCAAGGTAACTGACAGAAAGTTTTCTACACCGAGATGATTTCTTTTTGGCCATAAACACTTATCAGTACACTAACTTTCAACAGTTTCCCACTACTTGAAGGTATTTGTCCCAGAAATCCAAAATAAAAATACAGATGAAGTTAATATGCTATCAATTTTTAAGAGGTAGCCATTGACTCGAGTAGGAAATCTCTTCTGAAACCAGACAGCAGTACATTGCCCAATGTGTTGAGCTGGTAACAAAATAGGTAATTCAGTATTGAAAGTAAGTTCTTTTTTTTCTGTGGTTCTTGGTCTTATCTTTGGGAAATCACATGAGCTGGAGTAACTGCTGCCCTGGAGTTTGGTCAAGAGCAGTGGAGTCTTGTCGCCTGTGCTGAAATTTGCTAACTTAAATCCAACAAAATTATAAAAAGAGTAAGGTGAGAAAAAATATTATTTCATGCCCAAACAGACAGTAAAAACCCTTTTTTCTCACCTTACTGTCTTGCAGTCTCTTTTTTATCACTGTAGACCAATACCTATAATAGCAGTCACTGTTAACTCAGGTTTTCGGTGGCGACTCCTGAGGCGGGATGGGGCCTGAGATTCTAATCAGGAATTCATTAGAGTAAGTAGGCTCATGACCTCACCCCGCATGAACATGGAGAGCAGATTAGCTCCTGCTCTCTTGCAATGGACATAAAATCAATTTCTTACATTACCCTTTACCCCCAGAATCCCACTCAGACCCCACAGAGAGCGAAGCTCTCTGAGATGAGTTCTAGTACCTTCCACTAGTACTACACTGACTTAATACCAGTTTCCAGGTTTTCATTTGAATGTAGCAAAATGTTGTGGTGGGAGTAAATTACTCTCTGTAAAATTGAACATGATGAGGCATGTGAGGGCTTTTAAAAGGGCTTTGAATCATCTCAGTCATCTTCACACTTTCCCCACTGTTTGGCAAATGGTACAAGACGTCTCGTTTCTAAAGGTCTGTTGCAGGCTGCCTGGTACTACTTGTGATTCAGCCTCCTTTTTGCAGACAGGTTTTCTTCCAACCTACTCACCAGGGAGGCGGTGAAACAACTTCAATTCACTCAGTCTCTGAGATACGAAGTCTGGTGGCAATTTTCAAGAATGTATTACTGCAGAAATCATAGAAAATCTCAGGTGTATCACCAAGGATTTGCTTCATTTTGCTATAGAAAAAAACCCAACAAACCAAAACCAGCCCCCAACCAAGTAATACAAAATCAACCAGCCTGAATTTGCGTGTATTATTCTCTATTTATCTTTCACATGCAGCAGGGGTGAGAATGATGGTTAGAACTAGTTACTCCAGAAACCACAACTGTGAGGATGAGCCCTGACTATCTCAAGGTACAGCAGCTTTACGCACAGTAGCAAAGTGTAGCTGCAAATGAAACTTAAATTTTCTTTTTCTCTGTCAAAATTTTTGCAAGTAAAATTCCAAAACAGAAGCCATTACATAGGGTCTAAATATGTGGGACATTTTATCAGTCCCGGCAATCAGCTCTGTAATGATCATAATGCTTTCACTTGTTTTAAGAACAAGAAAAAAAATATCTTCTCTGGATGCTTCAAACAAAGAAGATTGTCTGATTTTGAGCAAAATGAATTAATAGAAAACACTTGGAGCCATTTTGGTCTGGTTATAAACAAAAGTATCACTCATTGGATTACTGTGAATTTACTGGGATACATTTATCCATAACATTCTGGAAGTACCTATTTGTTTGATTGAGCTAATATTTCATTTTGGTTTTGCCAGATGGAGGTACAGACATGCAATATTTTCAGAAGCTTGTATGGCATATGCCAGAGTGGGGACTGAGACCCTGACTCCATGGTTTGCTGGAATAAAAAGCTTCAGCTAGTCACAGGAGGGAGAGAGAGCTGCAGTGTTTTAATGACAGGGATTGTATTCAGCTTCAGAATGAAACAGAACTGCTATTGCAATTTTCAAGAGAATAACACTCATAGTATTATATTCTTTTATCAAAACTGACAATTACTGCATACCTACATTTCGTGATACTGTCAATGCAACTTTTCTTCTTTGACTTGGCACATAAAAGAAGATATACATGCCCAACTTAAGAAGATATACATGCCTAACTACAGTTGCTCACCATATAATTGTAAACCTTATGTAAATCAGCACGAAATTCTACTATTCTGCTTCTAGAGGTGGAATAATCCGGGAAAGAAATGAACAGTCCTACAGATTTCAGCTCAAACAAAGAGAAAGGGCATTAAATAAGTTCAAGTTTTTCTAGTGTCGCTCATCACATTTGCTTTGTGAAATCCTGATGTAATGGGCATTCATAAAAAGTATGCCTCAGATATTTTGAAATTTTGCCATGTGTATTAGATCATGAGTTATGCTTTTGGGGTCCTAGTCCTGAGTTTTAATTATTCTTTTTATTTGCCTCGGGGAAGCCTATTATCTCCCTCAGGCAGTCTCTACAAAGTTCAGCCTCACAATCAAGTTAACTTCTTTTGTCCAGAATATTTACATCCCAAAGACAGCTATCCTGAGCTAATCTGCCAGTGAACAGACCCTCTACAGCCATTATCTTTGGGGGTTGTGAAGGGTGGAAAGGAAGTTATTTGCTTGCCAGAGACTTATTCTACCTGAGCCCCTCATACACCCAAGTATGAGCCACAGCTTGCCACCGGCTGTCAAGCAAAACAGAAGCAGATGTCTGACAGCTTTGTTGCACATCTGATCACACAATTTTTCACTGATGTAATCAGTTCAGCTCTCTGTGATGATGCATTTGATGGCAAGGCCTTTTCCCTGGTTACCTAGCTCGTGGTTGTCACTATGCTAAACTAATCTCTGATCCAGATCCTGCACCAGGGCCATGTTTTGACATGGTCAAAAACCACTGATCTCTGAGATCTGATCTCTGAGACTGCACAAAGCATTTTGGGAAAGAATGGAGGAACACTCCCCTAAAAATTCCAGGTCACTGTATTACTGACAATTCACTCCCTTGACACATGGTTTATTCAACACCTACATCCAGACAGTCCCAAATAGCTCCAGGTTTTTGTCACCCAACAGTTAATCCTTCTGGGAAATAGAACAACAAGAAACCTTAATATATGACAAAACTCTGGCCAGAATCACTCCTCAGGCATGGTCACAGCGGCTTCTGCTCAGAGAAAAATGTGTCACTGGGTGCAAAGAGAGGACTTTGCCATGTCTCTGATATCTGACAACTCCCTCAAGGGATTTCACAAATAACTGATTGGTCCTCTTGGGACCATAGAGGACAGAAAGGGAATGTCATAACCATGAAAATGTCTTTGCAGGATTTTAGTTGGAGAGGTCTGCTGCTCTTTGCAGGTATTACTCAGATACAAGCTCTAACAGGATGTCTAAGATACTTAGACACAAGCTCTAACAGGAACTGATGCTCAGCCATGCCAGCTGAATTCATGCATCAGGCACTATAAATCATGAGCAAAGACGTTATCCCTATGTGAAGGTCTGCCAATATTGTAGCTTCAGGATCCAAGACAATTGCCTTTCAACATACATTACAGGCTGGCTGTTCCCTTAAAAATCGCTACTAGCCAAGGACCTTCTCTAAGAACAAAGCAAGCTACTTCTCATCTCTCAGAAGACATCAAATATTTATTGAAATCTTCATTTATTTAGCCACCCACAGAGAGCCACATACAGGAGATCTTAGTTGCTGGATTGACCTTGACTATTTAATGAGATGTATAATGATTCCATTGCAGCAAGTAAGAGCCTGGCAGGACAAATGCAAGCAGCCTCTGCACTAAGATCTCTCATCTCCTACAAAACCAGCTGTGGGGAAAATGGTAATATTGATGAAGGAAACAAATCTCAGCATGCAGTATCAACATATGGTGGCACCAAGTATCAGATGCCAAAGAGAGAACTAATACTATTTGCTGGCCTATTTCATGCCATAAATTTTTCTGTGTAAGACACAGGAAACAGGAGTGTTTTATGGTGGCTGGTTTCAACAAATCAACAAATTTGATATTGCTAAAAATAATAGGTATTTAAGTAGCATCTTCTATTGTATATTTGCTGCTATTTATATCTATGCAAAGCAAGTGTATTTCACTCACAAAACAGACATTTTGAGATTTTTTTTTAGAAGTAGAGTTTGTTATATGACCTTGAAGGAATAAAGCTCTTTCCAAAAGTCGTTCCAAAAGCAGTAGGGAGTATTAGAGGTTCCATTAAGCTTGACATGACATAAAACTGCAAGATGTGCCTCCTGCTCAGAAAACAGGTTTGCTCTGTGTCCATAGCTCTCCATCTGGAGACACTGTAAGGAAATTAAATTATAGTCTCTTGGGCTTCCTTATTGTACCAAGGGACAAATCTTAGAGAATACAAGTACAGAGGATGCTTTGCCTACTTTCTGGTTTTTTAAGTTAGCTTCTTTAGGAGGAATATTTGTCACAATTCTGCACATCTTCACTCCAAAGCTTTCACATATCCGTAGATGAGAATGGCTGTCCCAGGCCCCCCTTAAGCCTCATCGTTAAGAGAGCCAGAGGTGCTCTGCAATGTCATATATTACACTAGATATAATGATACTTTTCAGACGTTGAGGGCTTTTAAAACATAGGCACTGTTGTTAGGTAGTTAAGTCTGACTGCTCTTTATATTTGCCCATAAAGATGGCCTGTGTCATGTAGATATCTTGGAAGAAATGCATATGAATGAGGGAGGTGGAGGTGGGAAGGTCAACTGCTTTACAGCTCAGGTCAAAGAGACATTCTAGTGAATGGGAAGGCCTGGGTTAAAGAAAGTTCACAGTCTGATCTGGGGAAGGGGACCAGTATCCCTGAGAAAGGCACGTATTTTTAGAATAAGCAATTAATAGGGATTTCCAAGACAAAAACAGTGTTATGTTTCAGAAAAAGACCAAATAAACTCTTTTTTTCCCCAAAAATTGACTTTGATTATCAGTTTCATTGAGGAACACCTCTAATACACAGGTAAGTCAATGAGAATTAATGGAGAAGTGAATTCTCAAGTGGGCTATCTCCTTTAAGTGCTCTCCCACTGTTTGAACAACCTCAAGGCATACTGTCTAACACAGATGAGCTTCCTGCCTCTATCTGATCTTACACTCTACTGAAAACATGTTTTTGATGGCCAGAAAGTTCACCTTCAAAGCAGAGTAGTAAACCAATCTGTAGGTCATCCCTAACCCATCGGAAGTTGGTGGACTTTCCAACAGGAGGAGCATCAGATGCACACTGAGAATATCCCCACTGGAGGACATTCACTCTCCAGCCTCTCAGTGCAGACCAGCCTTCGCTCTTCCCTGTTGAGCCACTGGCCCAGGACCAGGCCCCTGCTCTATCACTTGCACAGCCCCTTCCAAACCTGTTACTCCTGAACCCACTGTACTCACCTCTGGGAGCACCATGTCGATTATGGACATGCTTACAGACAAGAGTTTACCAGATCCCAGTATTAATGAGCCATCTGAGGGGAGTTTTTTCCCAGGCCAGCTCCTGCCACTGCATAATAGTCACTTCAGCTTGGCCATGGGATAACAGGGATGATTGCAGTTGAGGGTCAACGACATTCTTCCTCCTTTTATACATGACTTCTAAGAAGCCTCTTTCACGTTGGGCTGTCATCTCGTAGAGGCACAGGCAATACAGAGCGTAAAAGTGTGCCTGGTACATTCTTTTGCCTTGCATGGCTCTGTAAACCAAGCCACAGAGATTTTTATTTGCTTCTAGGCCTGCAGTTTCATGGTAACAACTTTTTGACAAACATTGCTGGGGATATATTTCTCCTGCAGTAGAAATTGAAAAATATTTGCATTGTAAAAGAGACTTTTACAATTACTTTTAAACAGATTTTTCCCCTGAAAGCCACTTAGAGCCACAAGTCAATTCTTTCAGCAGAATAACACAATTTTGGCCTTGCTGTACTGTTACATTCACTGTGCATCTCTCCATGGACATTTTACAAACAAACAAAAAGATACTCTGATCATATCTGTCTGTATTCAGTGGAACTTAGAAGTGCAGTTAAGAAGCAGGATTAGAAACCCCTTTTCAAACACATTTCTATGAGTTCTTGTGGGGTGTTTTCCCCTCACGAAAAAGAATTCTTAGAAGACAGGTGGTGTGAAATAAGAGAAATATATACCGGAATACTACCACTAACTTCATGAAGCAGTTAATAAGAGGGTTTATAAAGAGTCCTGTTATCATGGAACTGTCAGGAACTAGTGGTGCAAACCCAACAAAATTAGTTTTCTTAGTTAAGGTGTTCTCTGTGCAGCCTGGATAATAATTCTTAGCTCAACATGGGCATATCCTTCTGGATTGATAGTCCTTCATGAGATATCTGTGTAACATTTGATTGGAAAAGTTTTCTTGTTGAAATTTCTTGGTTGTCAGTCCTGTGGCAGAAATCCTCTTGAGCTTAGTGATAATCAATGTGATCAGTTGCATTCTGGGTTATCTATTGCTCAAACCAGAAGACTCAAATCAGAGACCAAAGCATGGAATATTTCTTGAAGAAATGTTAAGATTAAACCACCTACATGTTACTAAATCCTCAGTTTATATGCTCTTGACATTGAATAATGTATTTTGAAAAAAAAAATATAGATTCAGTGGCCACTTTTTTAAGCAGTAAAAGGGAGAAAAGAATAAAATATATCATTGGTAAAGCATGGTTGCAAGTCTGGTTTCCCTCCTTGAGGAATACAGAATGACAAGCCAAGACTTTCTGTCTCGGCCATTCTCCTCACACTCGTACAGCACAAAGAGATAAAGCAAGCAATTACACTGATAGTACAATGGATAATGTCAATTATCTTCCCACCTGGATCTTGTGGGGCAGAATATTTCTAAGGTTTGAAATTTGGGGAAGAATGACATGAGGGATTCCTGTTAGTAACACATATGAGGCAGAATTTCTTCTGATTTTGCAGATAAAGGTGTCAGAAAGTTTTTACATCCATGCATTTCCAGGAACAGGAAGATCTTGGTGCATGCTTTTCACAGAAGAGATGAGGGATATATACACACACATACAGCTGACCTCTAGGAGCTTCTTCTCCCTCCTGCTCTCACATAAAGACAAAAGGTTTCAGGGATTCTGAAAACTTGTTCCTTTCAAGGGCCTGACCAGCTGGCGATGCTGTGCCTGATGCCCCCCCAGGACACGCTTGGCCCTCCCGGCTGCCAGGGCACTGCTGACTCATGTTCAACTTTCCATCAACCAGGACCCCCAGGTCCCTTTCCCCAGCACTGCTTTCCATCATCTCTTTCCCCAGTCTGTCTGTACCCAGGGTTGCCCCATCCCAGGTGCAGAATCCGGCACTTTTCCTTGTTCAACTTCATATGGTTGGTGGTTGCCCAGCCCTCTGATTCGTCCAGGTCTCTCTACAGGGCCTCCCTGCCTTCGGGGGAGTCAACAGCTCCTCCCAGTTTTGTATCTGCAAACTTGCTCAGTGTCCCTTCCTGCCCCACATCCAGGTCATTCATGAGGATATTAAAGAGCACAGGGCCTAAGATGGAGTACTGTGGAGCCTCAGTAGTGACAGGTCCCCAGTCTGATGTCACCCCATTCACTGTAACCCTTTGTGCCTGACCCATGAGCCAGTTGCTCACCCATCACATGATGTGTTTATCTAACTGCAGGCTGAATATCTTATCCAGAAGGATTCTGTGAGAGACAGCATTGAAAGCTTTACTGAAATTCAAAAAGATCAACTGGCTTCCCTTGATCACCTAGGTGGGTTACCTTGTCATAAAAGGAAATCCGGTTTGACAAGCAGGACATTTCCTCTCATGAAGTCGTGCTGGCTGTGATTAATGGCTGCGTTCTCTTTCAGGTATTTTTCAATACCCCCCAGAATAATCTTCTCCATGACTTTACCAGGCACTGAAGGGAGACTGACAGGCCTGTAGTGTCCAGGGTCCTCCTTCTTGCTGTTCTCAAAAACTTGGGCAAGGTTAGTCAGCTTCCAGTCAACTCAGACCTCTCTGGATTCCCAAGGTCACTCAAAAATCACCAAGAGAGGTTTTGTAATGACATCAGCCAGCTCTTTGAGGATTCTCAAATAAATGCCATCAGGCCTGATAGATTTGTAGGGATCCTGCCGCAGCAGCAGCTTCAGGGTAGACAGGGAGTTGATCATTCTTGCAGTCGTGGTCCTCCAGGTCAGGGCACTGAGACCCCCTTGGTCTGTCAGATCTGTGTTGAAGACAGAGATAAAGAATGAGTTAAACACCTCTGCTTTGTCTATGTTCCTGTTTTTGAGGTGACCATTCTCACCATGTGATGGGCTGATGCTATTTTTATGCTGCCTTTTGCTATTAATATATTTGAAAAAATTATTTTTATTGTTCCCCACATTTCTGGCCAGTTTTAACTCCAGTTGAGCTCTGGCCACATGAATTCTCTCTCTACAATGGCAAGCAACATCTCTGTATTCCTCCCATGTCCACGTGGGAAAATACCTTTCTTTTTTTGCCTTATTTTCAAGAGAAGATTCTTGTTTTGCCTCTCTTGCTTCACTTCTGACATTTGGGAATTGCCTGCTCCCATGCCCTTAGGAGGTGATGTTTAAAAAGTGACCAGCAGTGATGAAAAAAGTCTCTGCTTTGTCATGGAGCTTACAGAAACAGCAGCAATATACCCCTCTTCTCAGGTAGAGCCATCCACCTCACCCACACAGATTTCACAGAATGTTCTGAGTTGAAGGGATCCACAAGGATCCTCGAGTCCAGCCATTAAGTGAATGGCCCATATGGGGGTCAAACCCACAACTGTGTTGTTATTACCCTACTCTAACCAACTGAGCTAACATTAGACCCAGACCACTCCTTGGAATCTCCCACGAAACAGGGAAAGGGAAGACTGTAGGCTGACTTTTCCACAGGAGAACAGAGTATCATATGATTAGTGAGCTCTAAGAACATGTGAGGACATATCAGATAATAATTGCATATTTAAATATTTCCGTGAGAACATCTCTTCCCAGCTGATCCAGAATCCTTCCTTTGGGGAATGAAATGTCTGAGCCCTCTGCAGAATGAAAGAAAAGGAGCACTAAGGCAAAGCAGTGAATAAGTAAGCACATTTTTGTCTGCCTACAACAAACTGAAAAAAATGGCTTTATTTTCCGCAGTGAATTTCATTTGGATAAGAAATTAAGGAAAAACAGAGGCCTCTTTAAAAAAATAAACTTGACAAAAGTGAAACCTTTGTCTTTTAAGTGCTTCCGTTGATTATTTTTAAAAGTTCCATAAATTGTGAGATTTTTCATAGCTGTTAATTCCCTGCATCCTGCTGCTCTTTACTTCCTGATCTAGTTCTAATACTGGGTGAAACAGAAAGATATCTTAGAAGCAACACTGCTTTGCACAGTGAGTCACAAGCTGGAATAGCTAAAAAGAGCTCTACAATTTATTCTTGATCTTAAATGGGATCTGACTTGGATTCTTTTGATGAAACTGCTGCTGGAAACCTCCATCATTAACACTTTTCATCTCCTTGTGTGTTTTCCTTGATGTTATTACAAGCAATAATCACTGAACTAGGGAATCAAATGCACATTTGAGGGAGTCAAGGACATTCACAACATTTAAAGGTGACTTTCGCTTAGTGAATGAACTGATTCCATGTAAAAGCAAAAATACCATGTGATTTTAGATAGCATTGGCAGTTCAAAGTGCAGTGTCTTCACTCATAGGGGGTATAGAAAGCAACATGTCGAGAAGGGAATAGAGTGATTCAGTGAGACACCCTTGGAAGCAACAGAATTAATATCATTCTATCTCTCTGGATCACAGAATCATAGAATCCTTTGGGTTGGAAGAGACCTTAAAATCATCTAGTTCCAACCCTCCTGTCATAGGCACAGGCACCTTCCACTAGATCAGCTTGCTCAGGACCCCATTCAACTTGGTGTTGAACATTTCCAGGGAGGGGGCTCCCACACATTCTCTGGGCAACCTGTTCCAGTTCCTCACCACTCCATAGTAAAGAATTTCTTCTTAATATCTAATCTAAACCTACTCTCTTTCAGTTTGAAGTCATGCCCCCCTTTCCTATCACCACATACCCTTCAGGTATAGGGAGGCTGATAATCTCAGTCACAGAAGAGTGATTAGAAATGGGCGTGCATTGATTATCCATTTCTTAGGACTTTTAAAGGGAAAAAGTCCCTCAAAATTACCTGCCTAACAGCACAATTAGAATAATTCTGGGTTTTAGGATTGATGAAGCAGAGCTTTTTTGGTTATAAATGTTGCAAAAAACACCCAATACACTTACTAGAGTAGCTCTGAATACACAGCAAAGTATCAAGATGCATTACAAACATCATCCTTTCAGGCTATGTGTTTCCTTATGTCACTAATTTCTTAATCTATTTTAAATCTACCCACTCACTGTCAGACTGCAATACTTCTTCAGACAGCTTCCCATTTATAAGACGATGTCCTGAGAGCTGACATCAATGGAAAATGCAAGCATTCAGTTCTCTGCCAGATTTAGCCACACAGTGCTCCACAGCCTCTTAGAAAACATATTTTTTTCCACTACAGTTACCTCACTTAGTAGCTGGCATATTTTATTCTACAAAACTCCTACAATGTCAGCTTCTAGTCCTGGGATAAATCCTATATCCTTAAGAAAGAAACACTGAAAAGTTAGTGACTCTGCAAACAACTGAATAATAAAAAATGAAGTGTGGATAAACTTTCTTATTTGACTTACATGAGAACTGAGTAAACTACCCAGATTAGAAGTGACGAATAAACACTGCTAGAGTGGGTTCACCTTTAACATAACCTTTGACTCCAAATATATAAACTCTTTTGTGTTTCCTGCAAGGAGTCCAACAAGTTTCCAAGTAAACTCCTCTGCTGACCACACTTTTACCTCATCCTCTTTACCAGCCTTCAGAAGGTTTTAAAGATTCTTCAGATATCCCCATTCACCAAACATCCTGCCTTCCACCTCACAAAGATTATTTTATGTCTGTCTACACTTATTTTGCCAGGAAGCAGAATAAATGCACATTGCAGATGTGGTGTTCCTTATTTTAGCTAGGGCCTCCAGTGGGGATAAACGTGCGAATTGGAGCAGAGTCCCAGGAGATGAATGCTTGCAGTTTGCCAAGCAGGGCTGTGTGCAGCACGGATGATTCACCCTGCTGATGCCGACTGTTTCTCAAACTCGGGAGAGGAGTCAGAAATGTCATGGTGGAGGAGCAGTTAAAGATAATATTCTCCTCTTTGATACAATATTTTCATACGGAACTGAATCACTCACAGTTGTGAAGAGCTGAAATGTTTTGTTCAAGCTCATTTTCTAAAGAGTCTTTTTTTAAAAAAATATGCTTTTTCTTTCAATGTTTTTTTTTTTAGTTTTTATAAGGACCTGTTTCTGTCTTCTCCTGAAAAGCTGAATAAACAGTGAAATTGTCTAGCTCTCTGTCTAAATACTCAAAGACTCACGGCGAGGAAAGAGTTCCTTTCATGTGCGTGACTGCAGACAGTCGCCTCCAATGTGGATTTGTGGTCCATTTGTGGCCACACCATTTTGCAACTGTTGAGAAAAGTCTTCTATATATAACCCTGAAGTCAACATCTTGAATGGTTAACCATTCAATTGCATATAACATCCACTGAGAGGGCTCACCTGGAACTTCTTTGGTGCCTAAGCTTTATTTCACCAGGTTCTAAATACCAGCTCCCATTGAAGATTGCAGGCCCCTGGATTCACGTTACCTGAACGGCAGTGCGAGTCTGGCCATAATCTCTCATCCATTGAAACAGCGACACTGTGAATCACAGGAGTAAAACCTGCATGTGCAAGGAGCAGAGTTTTCTTGGCAACTGACCCACTGAGCTAACACTCACCTCTGGAAAACGTCCAGAAAACTTGACTTCTTAGCAACAGTATGAAATAGCAACGATTATTCTGTCTTTCCTTCCTGAAATACAGCCAGTTGCAGTGCAGACTGAAAATGCAAAATCCAGATCTAGGTTTACAAGGAAGTTTTAACAGACTATTTAAAGACCCAATTGTTAGGATACCTCAGCCCTGAGTTATGGAGATAACTCCATGCATTGCTTCACATGCAATACATGGAAAAATGTAGGCTCTAGACATATGAGATCCCCAAATCCAGCAAGCTGGGCAGGTGGCACATGTTAGCCCACAGAAACTGGTGAGATTTAGATCACATCTATAGCCTGTGTGGAGTCCCCTACTCCTGTATTGGTTTCAAGCCAGATTTCCCCTTGATGCGGGTCCCTTCTCTCATTCCTTCTCACCAAGTTTGGCCTAAACAGTGGCTCTGTTTCAATGGTGGACTTAGCTGGGTATTTATGCAGAAAAGTACAACTTGAATAGATTCATTCCTGTGCTATAAGGAGGTTTAACCTATGTTTTCCATACCCAAATTACTTTGCCAGTGGTACTCAGGTGGAAAATGTTCTTTTCAGTCACTCTTGTGGAAGCTATTTCCATCCTCGTAGATGCATTAAATATTCACTGTGCCCTAGAAAAAAAGACATGAGTAAACATGTCACTATAGCTCACTGTTTTCCTGTGGTTCTCATCTGGGAGAAGAGAAGAATCTCATTTTCTGCACTCTCTTCCAATTCAAAATTTAAATATTTGAAAAGAAGTACTCCGTTCCACTAGAAGCCTAAGGCTTAGCCCCTTAGAGTTCTCATATTACTCTTCTTTCCTTCCTCTGGCCTAATAAATATTTAATTATTCCCTGGAAAGTGGAATTTAAGAGAATTCCACTCCAGCCTACTATCAGGTACTGTCTTAGAAAACATACTGTGGGCCTTGTTCCCCCTTCTGTGTCATTAAAGGGCATTATGTCATAGATCTGAGGTATTGTAACTACCAGCAGCCTCTATATCTTATGAGGGCCTTTTCTAATAGATGTGGTCATAACTGCTCTTCATTTGAGTGAGAGAGATAGAAAGAACCTCATCTGCAAATCTTGAGTGAGCTATGCATCATCTGGCTCCTTAGAATGGGATATTGTTAAAACTGAGGAATTTCAAACAAAAGTAAAACTTTAGAGATTTTGCTAATGAGCACATAGGTGACTGCAGACTTGGACAAGCCTAAAATAAGGCAAACCAAAATGTTGCACTTTGAATATTTAGCAAAGACTGCTAAAGCCAAAGTCCCAGTTAATTTCTTCTGTGCTTTTCGGAGTGAGGGTCCAAAGTCCTTAAGCTTTCTTATTCTCAGCATTGCAGTGACCTGCCAGGGATTGTGTGCAGACAGCAAGGGAGAGCATCTCTGGTGTCACCTCTCCATGGAACTACCACAGGTTGCTCTGAGCTGCCAATGCCTGCGCCTCCAGTGAAAGGCACGTGTTAGGGGACAGGGCAGATGCGTGGGGCTGTCCCTCCCTTGCCGTGTGAGGCAGCCTGGTAGGAGGCCCTGCAGGCACCCCTCCGACCGGACCGTGGCAAACTGGACCAGGAGGAGCCACTGTAGCCCAGTAACATCTAAAGAAACACTGATTCTTCCAAGAATCTTTCCCCACATGACTTGAGGAGTTTAACTAGCAGCTTCATACCCTGTCATGAATCTGTTAGAGAGAAATTCTGAAAATAGCACAGATTTTTTTGATCCTGCTGCCAAAAGAAGAGATGGGATATGTGGCAGCAGAAAGTTGCTGGTTTTGTCAATAGGAGCACAGCCAGAAGAAAGGGAAGAGTCAGCACTTGCACTGGACATTAGGGCTCTAAGTTGCTGCTTACTTTGGCTTTAACTCTCTTCAGAGTTGTTGCATGCAATTACAGAGCGACACTGAAAATCTGTCCCCAGAAATGCAACAGTGAGAAGATTGCTCAAATAACAGGAAGTTCACTGAATCCCTGTACACTCACAGTATAACAAACATGAAGTTTGTACAGCAAGAAAGAAATTGATGCAATGGGAAGCACAACAAGAAGAGATCCAGCTGGTGGTAAACTCAGTCAGATTCATAGAGGAGCCAAAATACAGAACCTTGGAAAACCATGTGCTCCAGTCCTTCAGAATTAAGCTGGTCAGTGATCTATACTAAGATGATTCTGAGAGCTTTTTGTCTAACCCATCCTAAAAACCTCAGGTGAAGGATACTTCATAACTTCCATAGGAGAACAATTTCAGTGCTTTAACAGCCAAAAAGAAATCTTCTCTTATACCCAGTGAGATAATTTTGGTATAATTTAAGCTAATTTATGTTTGTTCTTATCCCATTTGCCCTGAAGAATTACTTATCATCATCCTCTTTGCAATAACATTTTTTAGGAACGGAAGGGAGAAAAATGTTTTTCATCTTACCGGGATCAAGTAGAAGGAATAATTACCTCCCACATTTTTGTCAGCTCCTGTATGAATGCAACCCAGAGTAAAATTTGCCTACTTGGGTACACTGTGAGATTTTTTTTACTCATCCTCAGTCTGTATGCATACTAACTTTTTTTAATAGTCTTTTTGTGGTATCCTGTAACTAAAATCTTGCCTTTCTCTGAATAACATCTTGGTACTGGTGGTATCATTTCATTGATTAGCCTGTAAATAAAAGTGTTAATAATTTAACTTTTTAGTCTAAGGAAAAGTAGAAACTACTGTGAAGTATGCAGGGATGTCCATGTGCTTAATCTTTCTTTCTAGAACAGAACTGCTTTTCTCTCATAAGAGTGTAAGTTTCCAATATGCTGGAAATTACTCAGCATAAAGTGTTATAAAAATCAAGGGGTAACTGTTATTGCTGCAAAACTTTTATTTAAGGCTGAATGACTATTAGGATGCTTCCAGCTTATTTATTTAAAAAGGAAGTTTATTCATTAATACCAGAGGTCTCAGACAGCTTCTGTCCCCCTACTTTGAGCAAGCTTCAGAAAATTATTCTAATATATAGTCCCACAGGAGATCGTTAGCCATCTTCACAAATGGAAACTTCTTAAAGAAAAAAAATTTAGACCTTCATTGACTCAAGAGATTTCAGATTTCAGGAAGAAGCCATTTCTGCATCCAGAATCTGCAGTGGTACGGAATAAGTCACCATGAGCACGTAGCCACTGTTATTTCAGTTGGAGGGAACCTGTAGCTTCAATACTTCAGTTTCAATATTTTATAGAATTTGTTGCATCTTCTTTAGTCTCTTATTTTTCTCACTTGCTGGACAGTATTATAAAAAACATAGCAGAAAAGGGAAAATAAATCCAAGAATTAAAATTATAAAGTAAGATTCTATTCTTATGCAAAAGCATTTTGGTTTTTGATTTTTTTTTTAAGTTACAAAGTTAGAAAAGTCTCTCTCTTAATCTAGAAAAGCTAGGCAATCAAGAAAAGGAATGAAAGTGGATAGTCTGAAAATTGCCTGAATTACCAGTGTTTTCAGGCAAAAACAAAGAGAAACAGAGAGAAAGATAACGAAACTCTTATGAAAAAACCTCGTGTGTTCTATATGCTCAAGTATGTTTTTACACCTCCTTAATCATTTTGCTCTCAACTCAATAAATAATGGCTATCTAGAAATAGGAGGACCCCATGGCAATTAAAAGCATAGTACGCAGAAATCATATTGTTATTTTTTTACTTATTGTTAAGACCCAGGCTCTAGGGTTCCTGAGACCACCTTACTGCTAACCAATGAATGTGATGTATTCTAAAATCAAACCCATTATTCAGTTAAAAATCAACCATTAAAATTTCTCCCTGAAAGTAGAAGGGATGTTTTGTAATCAGTTTTTCTGCAAGATATTTTAACATGGTTTGGTAGATTTTCCCTAGCTCATGTGTACTGCAAGTCTAAAATGTACTGTAGACTTTAAAAATGGAATTTAACTTCTGGCAGAATCTTGTTTTGTGTGTGTATACATCATTCTGATTTAGTAAAAATCTCCGTGATATACCCCTGCAGCACTCCTCGCCACAATATAGTCTTGTTGTAACAGAAATATTGAAACTAAAGCTTAGGAAGGCCTGAAAAATGTGTTGCTGTTGTGTGAAAAATGGTCTGGCCGCTGTGGCAGCCTGGTATAACACATGGAGCTGAGTGGTATCTCACTCTTTACTTTCACAGACTAAAATCAATCAAGGAAAAAAAACCAAAAACTTGTCATAAACATGACCCAGGATGTGAATGAACAGATCATTTAAAGAAAAACAAGGGAAAGGTTTGTTAACTGTTCTCTTCACAAGAATTTGGTTCTTTGCATGTTGTTCCCCCCACTGGCCTGCACTGCTCTTACCACCCCTGCTCCAAACAAATCTCAGCAGAAGATGGGAGAAAGAAATATTGAATCTAGTCCATAAACTTGAGTTCAGTGGCTGTGCCAGACAGGCATTTGTCTATATCCAGGTGAGCATTTATACCCATGTCCAGATGACAACATTTATGATACACGGGAAAACAGGGGGGTAGAAATGCAAGCACGGATGGCAGACTGAAACTCAAAATATGAAATGGATCATATTTTGATCTCAGGCTCAAAACAGGAAGGGTTGACTGCTCTGGAACTAGAAACAAACCCAGTGAAAAGATACTGAGCTGTGCTGTAAAAGCTCTAGATTACATGACAACAGCCACATGCAATATCTGATAGATAAAATGTTTTATGGAAGCCCATTATATGTTATGATTTATATAGCAATAGTGTTTTATCTTTATGTAACTTCTTTATTCCTCAACTGCTAAAGAAGAGAGAAAGGCTACCCATATGAGTGAAAATGTTATGAATCCTGAGTATCATTAAACAGGGTATTCCACGCGCAGAACACTGAGCTTTAAGAAATTCTAGTAAACAACAGTATCTTCAGTGAAACTCCTGGGATCAGTACCTAATGATCTGACCTAGCTCAGCAGCTGATATGCTGCTGATGGGCTGAGCAGCTGACTCATGTCTAGCCTCAATCAGATCACTCTGTAGCCCAAAGAGAGAATATTAAAATAAAAGTCCCAGTTTGTGCCCATGGGATGTTTTTGATAGGCTGCATTTCTTTCAGTTCTGCTCAGCTAATGGGGAAACTTTGAAATATAGTAATATTTAATACATTCACTTCTCAGTAAGAAATCTACCTTTCACTCATTTTCAGTATATTATCTTAGAATTCCATTGCTACTTTGAAAAACCAAATGTGGCAAGGAGAAAGGGGGAAGGTTTAAAGATCAAAGCTTAGAATTGCCTATAGAAACCTTACTATTGCTGTTAAGAACATCATTCCCATAGGAAATTTTCATTTTCACCAGAATCTGATTTTCCAAAATCTTTTTAGTCAAAAACTTTAACCAGCCAGGAAATGCACTGCCATGCTGCTGCCTAAACAGCATTAACAGATTCAGAAATTAACAGATTTAGCTTCTTTTCAAGCGGTCATTCTCAGTGACACTGGTATAGTATATGGTTTTCATTTAATACTTGGCCTGAGCATTCTGTATTCCTGTGGCACATTTCAAGTCATGACAGAGGCAGACAGTACAGAATGCAAGAAAGGTTGCATAGGCCTAGTAAGGAAAATACATGGGTAACTCTTATTTGGCTCTGACACTAATGAAACCTCAAGCTTTGCCAACTATTGCTTCATAGAATTCTTGATCTGACACAAACACGTGGATGGGCATGTGTTCAAAATCCAGAAGTCTGCTTCTACAGAGAAGAAAGTTTTACAAGATACATTTTAAATAAATTTTTAAAGAGCTGGTAAGAGAGTGTGAGCTAATCTGCTTAATGTGAGGATACACTATTTGTAATGTTGGACTCCTATAAAAGATTGACCAGAGGTGAAGTGATAAACAGAGAGTGGAATAGCTTTCTAGATAAATCCTCTTGGCTTTTCACAACACTAGTTCTGATTTCATATAGTTCCATTTTCCAGAAAAAAATTTCCATTTCCTTCTGAAAGTCCTTTCTTTTCCAGTGTGCATAGAAGTAATAAAGTCATTCCTTACTATAAACACAGAGGCATCTTTCCATTGTAATTCAGCCCATATCTGTGTGTAGCTATCAGAGCAGCTACTGACTGCATGCATAATTCATTGATGGACAGAATGCCTTAATGCAATAATGCCATTACACACCAATGTAATATGGCTGAGGATGCAAACAAAAGGGGTTTGAGATACATATCCTCCTGGAATCATAAGTAGTCATCAGTATAAATAATCAGACGGCATGTACTAAGAAGCAAATGTATTGCTCTGTCACGGTTCCTGGAGCATTTCCTGTAGCCTCTCTGGTACAGGTGAGCAGTTAGCAGATACTGTGCACCAGAGGACAGGTTAGATGGAAACTGCCTTGGAGGATTGGATTCAGAAGGTCAAGGTTTAATGTCCAGATCTGCCATAGACTAGCTGATACACAGAGGATAATTCAGATGGATATTTTATGTTCCATTTTCTTCACATGCAAACTTAGGACAGTATCGCTGTGGGTAAAACACGCTGTTGGGTCACATAGGCACAATGATTCATGACTCTGTGCATGCTCAGAGCACCAGAGAAAAAGCAGGGAGTTGGAAGGTCTGTTACATCCATTTTACTTTACTCTTTAACCTGGGACTGTGTGTTTGCACCATACATCTGAGGAAAGACCTAAAAGCAAAGTAGACTGCATTGCAGTCTTCAAATTAATTTTTCTGCCCTCCCAGTACAGAGCAGATGCAGTAAATTATATTTCCCTTTCCATTCCCAACGCACAGCAGAAGTTATAATGCCATGTTCGTATTTACAGTACGAATATCCTTTTAAGCCTCTAACTACTGCAAAAGGGTGCATCAGTAGTGATGGAAATCTTGAAAAAAAATCCTACAGAAGTTTACATTTGTAAATGTGAAAATGTCGCAAATTTCCAAATATTCTAATTTCTATCGTGAGTTATAAGAAAGAAAACAACTCTCCCACGCACTGATGCTGACTCATGCACTGCAGGATTACTGAGGCACTGCATCCCTGGAGGAGTACTCAGTTACTCAGGGGAAACTGTAGGATAATTGTCCCTCCCTTTTCATGACCATTCATGAAAACACCTACAGAATATTTTGCTGCTGCTGCAGGCAAGCTCTCTGAGCTGTGTTCTGGCAGGAAGATACTCCTCCTCTTCTGCTTTAACGTTCTGATCTCCAGAAATATAAATGGTCTGAGAAACCTACTGAGCTTTGTGTCTGTCCAAAATCTAAGAAAAGACCATGTCTATCGCTTTTGGCTGCTTCAGACAGAATACCACAGTTTGCTTTTAATTTACTGCAGACACATGCTGACTGTTGAGTTTCCAGTGTGCAAGTTTGAGCAATAGGAAGACAACAGTGAGAACTTGCCTGTTGCAGATGTATGTCAGATATTAAACAGATATAATTATGCTATTAATTACCAGGGAATGAGTTTGCAATAAGTGTTTGTTTTTATTAAGGTTTTGCTTAGTCAACACGAAGAATTCAGACTTTCATGAATTGCAAAGATGGTGATTTCTGAGGCTAATGATAATTAGAGTGTTGAAAGAGAAGGGTAGCCCCTTTCATTTAAGAAAAATAGAAAGGAACAAAAGGGTTGACTCCAGGAAACTGCTTCAAAAGCCAGTCTTCGAAACACACTATGGAATGCTCACCACCCTTGTAGAATTAGATCTGAACCTCCCCTAAACCTAGTTTTCTGTTTGGTATATGTTAAGTGCCCAACACCACAAGCATTTGTACACATTATTATCTTTACATATGCAAATAAATATTTACCAATCGTGTTGATAATCTGTAAAAAATTTTTTTCCTTTCTCTGAATCCTGAAGGATAAGGAACTGTCTCTATAGCATAAAACTAACATTTAACTCCCCGGGTAAAATAGATTTTCATTGGTGCTTAGTGGCATTTAATAAGTACTTTAAGATAGTGCTGTCAATTTTACAGAAAAGATTTAAAAAATACTATTTCTTATGGCAAAACTGTATTTTCTTAGGGCAAATGTTTCTTTAAACACACCAAGCTCAGGGTGATTTCGAAACCCACGCACCTTAGACCCGAAGGTTAATTCCAACGCTTTGAAGAAATGTCTTTGCTGTTTCTTGCCCCTGCGTTATGTACAAATCCATCTAATTCCCACTCCCTGCCCCCAGTCCCTTGCTCTCAGGTAAGTGCTGTGGGCATGGTTTTCCTTTTTCCCTCTGTGCTGGAATGCAGCCGGCATCTTCCTTCCAGCCCAAAGACCTTGTCTGACATTCAGGCACCTCGGCTGTAAGCCGGGCTGCCGCCTCCTCCGCTCCTCACCGGTGCTGGCTGCTCTAAGAACATTTCAAACACCGTGCTGATGATCCAGTTTGCCTCAGGCCTTTGTTCCACCAAGCAGGGAGGCAAAGGTTTGATTTTAACTGAGATTGCGGTGAAATTTGTTATGTGCTTGCAGTTAATAGGTGTATTATTAAGTCACGAGGATCAGGCCTCAGAGAACATGCCCTCACTGGCCTGTGATGTTACACTTACTGGGAACTGAAAATAGTTTTGAAACTGCAGTATTATTTCTATTCTTCTCAATTCCAAATAAACCAATTTTCACTATTTTTTTGTGATATATCTATAGAAAAACTATCAGCTTCTCTCATGGAATCATTTTTTACATGTTTTATTTTAAATCTCAGTATTCTTTTGGAAAGGTATAAGTAGTAATTTTGCCATGAAATTAAGGGTATAAATAAAAAATTAACCAAAGCCTCATTTTTGCACAAAACTTCTTTTCATTGGGAAGCCATTTTTAATTTAGAAAGTAATCTTCTGCATAGTTTTTATCAATATCTGGACAGCTTTCTCCTTTTCATTACCAGAATGCTCAAAAAAGTCAGTGTTCTCCAGAGGAGAAAATGAGGGGCTGCTATTCCAGATGCCATCAGATCTCCTCCAGAGGACATTCAAATACTTATTCAAGATTGCAGACCACTATACTGAAGTCAATGGACCTTTGTCATTTATACCAGCTAGAACTATAAAGTATGTGCTGCTCTTAAGGATTTGCATCCTTCCCTATTCTTTAGGCTCCATAGTATTCCCAGGCCACTTTCCATCAAAAGAATTCATTATTTCTTCTTTAATCTATGGTTTTAGAAGGCATATAGGACACCTATTTTTTCTGTTTTTTCTGTCACATTAAAAACATTAACCTTAAGAACTGTAGCATTATGGAGGAAAACACATTAGGATTCTCTAGGATTGTCCAAAGTGAACTCTGGTCTTCCTTGCCTCATATTGCCTGGATATGCACACTGTTATTGCCCTGTTCTGTCACTTTTCTCCCATTCCTATTGTTGCTATCATTATGGCATGGTAAGTGTTCCAGAAGATTGCAGCTGACCAGACTAGAAGGTCACCCTTAAACTTTTATAGCCTGTGAAAATTATAGAGAAGTTTTTTTTGTGCACCAAATTAAAGAGAAAGACTGGCATTTTCATTTAAAAAGAGGCTACATTTGACTGTTCTTCACACCACACTTAAAATTCTGTCACATCTATAATTTTCCTCTGCTGAATAAACCATGTGCTGGATGTCAGCTCAGAGTTCACATGAATCTAAACTTGACTGTATCTTGAATATTGAGTTTTCTATCTTTTGTCCTCCTCTAAAAGTTGTGCAGCATCAGCTGTGTTCATTCTGTGATTGAAAGGGGAAGTCTTGGCTCTATGAAGCCAATGGGATTTTGCCACAGTCTTGAGTGGGGTTAAGGTTTCACCCAGTCTATTTCATACATATCCCTTCTGTTTTGTTCTATCCTAAATGCACTCACTGAAGCTTTTAGATTTAGCTCTCAGATGAAATGCTTTACCTTCTTTGTCAGATAAAACTAAATAGGTGTATTTTGAGCTATACAGTGTGATGCCTTTTAACTACTTGAAGCACAGCAAAGGACAAAGCAGGGGAAAAATCTGGGTTTTCTTATCTATTAAACTTTAATGCTGGGTATCAGGTTTATTTTCCAGACAAAATTGTGTTATCACTGTAAAAGTAAACAGGATACTTTTAGAACTGTATAAAGTATAGGTATTGATTCTCTGAAGAATTGCATTATGCAGCTCTTGCCTGAAAAACTTTCTGGGTATATCATTGTGCAATGGTCTAGCCTTTGTTCAAAGCTTTGTTAATTTTTCTAATGAAAGCATCAAATTTAGCACAAAACCAGATCAGTTTCTCTATAAGTTACTTTGGTCTGCCCTGTGTTTGGAAATGAAATGAAATTGTCTTGCTTTGAGGCTTAAAGCAAAGCTGCTGTCTCCTTCTGAGACTGAAGAAGGAAAGAAAAAAAATCAGCCCATTCTTCCTAAAGCAGAAGGCCTACCATGCCTTGTAACAAGCAAAGCAAGTGCTCGGAATTGTGTTTTTCAGGAAGGCTGCTCAAAAGTGTACAAGAATTGATGAAAATACAAAGAAAAGAATAGTGTGTCGTCTCCACTCAGGTTGTTTTGGGGAGGGGCACAGAAAAGACACATTCCAATTATCTCAGCTGGAGAGCTGGATGTTAGTTCAATATCTCTTGGAAAACTTGCTTGAAAAACAAGAACACATCACCCGTAGGTGCAGAGGAAAGGAGGGACCCACCACCCATGCTGTGGCTGGGGAGCAATGTGAACCTTTCCTGGTGCAGTGTGGGCTTTGCTGATGATATCCCCTGTGGGAAAGGGGTCCTTACTGCGGCCTCTGCGTCTGTAGCTCATCCCTCTCAGACAAGGCTGGATGGTACCTGAACTGACTCTTGACTGCCTGGGGAAAAAGGAACTTTACTCACCTTCTGTTCTTTAAAGCAGAGCCTGTAGAGTGCAGAAATAGCTGGTGACAGAGGAGTAAAGATGTCATTCAAGAAGCAAAAAGCAGCAGGTGAATGTGCCCTGGACATCTGTACACGTCTTTGCCACTCAGCATTGTCATGAGATACATGCAGCACTGTGGGAAGGGAATGAGTCTTCCTCAGTTGTAAACTAACCTATTTGTGTGACTTTGCTGTTTTTTCTTACCATTAGGCCTTATTTTAGCAAGCAAGCTTCTAGTGTACTTTTCCCCCTATAAGCAGGATCTTTTTCACCAGTCTTCCCTTGGTTTCACATTTCAGATGGATAATACAGTGGCATTAGCATGTTATCCGATGACAGAAGAGATGTACTAACACACCGACCCGACAAAAATGATTGGTGTACAGGCAGACACAAGTCAAAAATATTAAAGTTGTAAGAAGACAGAAAAAAAATAGAGAGTAGAAGAATTTACAGCATCCTCCATGCTACCATGCCTTTAGAAAAGCCGTAAAAAACTTTCTTACGCTGTACAAACAATTCGGGTTTATTTTATTAGCTGTGCATATAGTGCTCTTATGGAAGAGATGGTGTGATAGCAACTCATGCATAATGTAAATGAAGTGTAGGTGTCCAGTGTCTCTCATTGCATTCTTTTACTCAGTATTTTTTAAACATTAACTTTGCATTTCATTTAATTTCATTTAATTTTCTACAAATTGAAGAATCTTACATTTTACAGGATTTATACACGCAGAGTGAGGAGAGACATACAAATATAACATCAAAACTACACTTGCAAATACTTACCTGCTTTCTCAGTTTGTGCACTCAGTGTCTGAATTTGACACCTATGGGTATCAACTCTGGGTTGTTAGGCTCTATTTTTAGCTATTAAAAAAGGTAGAAAGAGCTTAGTGGCATAAGAAATGACCATTGAACTCCCATCAGAAAAAAATATTCTGTGAAACAGGCATTTTTCATACAACCTCAAAAAAAGCTGTCATTTTGTTCTTCTTACTTATGCTGCAGTCTTCAACCTCTCTGCCAGCACTTTGAATGAATCTCACAGCTGCAGGAGGCTGTGGGGTTCAGGTCCATTCGTCATTGCTGGGTTTTCATATTGGCCACGGGAGCACTCAGAAACACACGTGAGACTCATGCTCACCTTTTGCAGCAGTTGTGGCCCTCTTCCTCCAGTCCTCCCTTTCTCTGCCAACACTATCGATTCCCTACCTCCCCTCAAACATTTCCTGAATGAATTTATCATTCTTTTCTTCTTGTGGCTGTGTATGCAAACGACGGTAAAAATGTAGTTGACATTTTGGCCTCAGAGTGGACAGGTTTGTGGGCATTTCCTTTTCCCTCTGCTGAACAGATGTGAGGAGGTAGCTGAGAAAATTCTGTTTTATACTTTCACATGTTATATGCTTAAGGTCAGCGGGTTTGGCATTTCTAGGGAGTAGAACTGTTACAAATAAACCTCACAGAGACAGGGGAGAGGTGCTCTTTATGAAGTTGAGATTGAGTTAATGAAGGCCTTTGAAGATTAAGATGAAGGCCCTGAGTACAAAGAACCAGCAACAAAAAAAGCTTAATTTCCTCTGGCTATGTGTTGGAAGGCTCATCCAAGTCACTGGGAGGTGCCGCAGAGTTCTGTAGTGATAACAATCCTATTTGCATGAACCCTACATGTTTCTATAGCAAAAACAATTCTAGCCCTGTTCTAGTAGTTATGGATGCTTTCTAGGAAATCAAGCTAAAAATACTAGCAGATAGTATTACATCACTGCAAGATAGAGTCTACAACAAAAACAAGTTATACCAAAGCTATAGATTTTCATCAGCCTTGGTGAATATTTGGGGTTAATTGTATATCACTGAGATGATTTTGCTGACTTAGCTATGGAGGGGCAAGAGTCACCGACAGCCCAAGAAGAGAAACATACACACACCTGTAGAACAAGTTAGTGGTCTCTACCAAGACATTTGTACACTATCTACTTACAGCTGTGCAGACAGAGAGTTAACTGTGGCATGGAAGTCCTACGTGTGGTATGCTCTATTTGCAAGGAGTCAGGACTTGCTGACTGAATAAATGCAAAGAGTGTTTTAATGGGTTGGGCTAAATTAAAATTAGAGTGTAATTAATGTGCATAGTTCACTGAACCCTAGACATAGAGGTCTGAAAAGAGGCTCAGAAACAACTTAAATTCAGTTGAAACTAATGTCGCAAGTATTTCACCACCAAGTGATTAACAGTTTCATGGCTATAAAAGAATAATTTCATAGGTATCTTTAGCAATCTGACAATAATAGGATTTGGTATTACAGCTTTATGAAAACTTCTCTTTGCTTGTCAGTACTATAGCACAACATTTCTCATGTTAGTATGATCGCAACAGAGATTATTTCCCAGGAAAATGGTTTCTTTGATTGTTGTTCCAGTCTGTACTGTTTGTTCCATCCAATAATCTGACTCTATTCAGTAATAATTTGTTTCATTTTTGTGGAATCCCTGTGAACAAATTTCATCTTAACTTCATTACTGGAATTCAGTAAGCAACAAAGAAAAGCCTTTTCTGTTTCTTTCTTAGTGATACTCTGAACTGTACCATTTGGTGTACTGGGTACAGTAGAAAAATCCAGAAAAAGGGATCCAGTCACAATAACACCTTGCCAGGAGCCAGATATGTGTTTTCTGATGAACTCACAGCAAGCTGCTTCACTGAAGACTGTTCCCTGTGGGCTTCAGCTGATTAGCTTTAGAGAATTCTTAGCTTGAACAAATACTATATACCCTTGAACTGGTACTGCTGAAAGCTCATCCAAATGCACAAGTACCTTCCCCATCCCATGCTGGGGCAAGTCTGATAGCCTGCAGTTCTTTCTGGGCTCTTTCTGATCTCAAATGCTGTCTTGGGGAAAAATGAAACAGCACCTGCTATCTACTCTAGGTAATTAGTTTATGGCATATACTTTATAACCATCTGGAAATTCACTGTCTATTTCATTGTTGCTGATGATAAATAGTGTTTTGTAAAATTCTGTAAAATTGCTCAGCTGAAGATTTTAATTTTCTTCCTGATTCTGCAGAACCGTAGAATTTCACTAATCTACAAGTGTTTAGTATCTTCCTTTTTCTTTTTTTTTTCCTTCCCAGTGCACAGGCGAGCAACAATCACAGATTCTTGGATCCAGATGAAAGGAAACTCTTCCTTTAATTTCCTCCACTGCAGCTGTCCTGTGCTGAACTCATCAGCCATACCTAGTGATGAGTTCTTGCTGTGGGAGCGCTATCAGCTTTGTGCAAACCTCATGGAAGATTCTGCTAAACATTGCAGAGATCACACCTACTGTTCCTTAAAGTTAGACAGCCTCTCCCTTTCTGCTCCACTTCATCTTTGCTTCATCTTTTGCAGAAAACCCATGAGATTCATAGGGTTTGTGAAACTAGGGGAGAGTTCACCAGAGTTGCTGACAGATGCACTTTGAGGTACAGATACAGTATATTAAAATAAAGCATTCCCTTCCTGCACAGTGTTACTCTACCAAGCAGGGAAACAGCCCAGTGGCTATGGATAAATCAGAATAGAAACTCATTTTGCACAGACCATCAAGGGTCATCTGTTCTTGGACTGAGCTGAAAGGGAGGGTTTTTTCCCCACTGAATACTGGCTGAGTGTAGTATTAGTCCCTCTGTTAAACTGGAAACAGACTGTGCTGTCTGGCATGCAAAATGCTGGTAGAAGGCAGGAGAAAGATTTTCTCAGCAGTGAGCTGAGGCTGTTCACCTGTACTGGGTGGACTGAGGTGGCTCAGGAACCTCTGTGACACTTTTGTGTGCCTGCAGTTGGGGAGTGAGTTTTGTTTCTTGGCCCTCATGCCATTCCAACAAAAGATAATGTTATAATGGCACATTCATATTTCAGAGCATTAGCTTGAAAGTAACATAATCTAAATGTGTACTGGGGGCCTCAGTGCTTTATTTGCTGTGACTGTTGTTACTCTACATTTCATTGCAGGCTGCCACTAGAAAACAATAATTACAATTTGATTTTTTTTTTTAAATCTAGGCAAGAAGTTGTGAATATGCAGCAAATGTGCTGTAAGCAAACTTAAGACATGCCAGTAAAAATAAAAAATCCAGTGGTTCAAAACATGAGTGCAGGGAAAAATGTAACAAGTCAGACATTACTTGGAAAACCTTGGTAGGAATGTTTTTCCTGGAGATCCCATTCTCTATACCCAGGAAAATGGCAGGCAAGATACCAGAGACCAGTAGGTCCCTAAAAATAATTTTAATTTTTAAGAGACTTGAATGCCTACCATGCTACATAGACCATGCCAAAAGAAAGGCATCAGGCTTCCTTGTGGGTCAGACACACTTCTAGCTGTAAAATGGGGGAGAATTGCATAGCCTCCTCGAAAACTGTCATTTCACAACCACTCTGGGGTTTTAAATTCATAAAAGCAGCAGGGCTAATAACAAAATTAATGAGGCTTAGGATTCATACTGTTTACAATGTAAAAATGCCCAAAGTGCAGTCAGTGATGGGAAACTGAAATGAGTTCACCATACGGCCAAATTACACATTTTTCATAGGGAGAGAGATGTAATTAAACTCACATGCAGGACACCATTATTCATAGGCTAGAGGTCTACATGTTCTGCTACCAACCGAAATGCCCACATTCAGCTTGTGTTACATGTAGACAATTCCTGCTAAGGTTAATTTTTACTGCCTGAAGACTATGATGTGTATTTATAACACTCTAAAATCTCAGAAAAGGTGATTTTCCAGGAATGTGGTGAAAGGGAATTATTTAGGTGTAAAAGAAGGAATTCAGCTTGCCATTTCCTGATAGTCTGCAAATCCTAACATCACAGGAATCTACTCTCAGACTGTATTTCTTTCTGTGTAATTCTACATGTGTATACCTTTTGTATGAACTGATATATGTATGCCCATATATACAGGAATATATGCATGTATGAATGGATGTAAGCAATACGTGCATGTATGTACATGTGTGTGCTTAAGGTAAGGCTGAGACATGTTTCCTGAGCCACAGCAAAGTTGTACAAACTGTTTAATGCAAACTAGTGGTTAAAGCATTCACTACCTGAGTCATATTTTGCACAGCTACTACTCAGAAAACCACCACTGTTTTGGCTTCTTTGCTTGTTCGGGGGCTGGATCAGATTCCTACTTGTCGTTACACTTCTGTTGTTGGGGGTGTTTGACAGTGGTACAGCATGAGCAATTCAGCTGCTATCTGATGGAAGAGAGCTTGGAGGTGTGTAGACCCTATTTTGAAAGGTTTTTGCCTAGGCTGGAGTAAAGAAGGACACTCATCATACACTGCCCTAATGCCTGATCATTATAGACAAGACTTGAAGGATATTGAAAGTCTCATGAAGCATTTGTGGGAAGCTGACAGTGTAAGAAGCAAGCGTTTTACCCATGCATCTATTAGAATTACAGATCTAAGCCAACCTCCTGCTCAAAGCACAACTAAATCTGAAGTCAGATTGTGCTGTTCAGGGCCATGACCAGTCATGACTTGGAAATTTCCAAGAGTGGAAGTTCCACAGCCTCTTTGAACAAGCCTATTCCTATTGCTGCTTCACGGCATGCAAGGATTTTTTTCTTTTTATTTAGCCAGAGTTTCTCTTGCTGCAGGCTGTAATTGTTTTGCCTCTTCCTTTCCCTGAGCACCTCTGAGGAGTCTGTTTTTTCTTTCTTTTGGGTAACTTCCCACTAGTCATTAAAGACAACTAGATCCCCCCTTTGACTTCTCCACATTGAACAAGTCCAGGTCTACTAATTTCTCCTTTTATGCATTTATGTCAGTCACCTCATCTTAGTGGATCTGTGCCGTTTGCAGTTTATTCATTTCTCTCTTGTACTGGCAAGCCCAAAACTTAACATGGTTTTCACTAGAGTTGAAACACTGAAATTTCATTAACCTCCCAGATTATATAAAGGCAGAATTAATTGCCATGTAAATCAAATATCAGGTTGAAGGTGTAACAGGGGTTAGCAGTTTCCAGTAGTGAGTCAGCATAGGTTTCTGAGAATCTAGTTCAGTAAGAAGTCTGAGATTGCACGAGAGGTCAACATCCAAATAATAAAAAAGAGAAATTTTTAAAACAGAAATTCCTCTTTCTCTGTTGGTGGTTTGCGCTATTTTTGTTCCTTGTAAGATGACTGTTTCATACCTTGGTGATTTCAAACAAAGCGCTATTTAAAATTGAAATGTCAGCTTGGAAAAAAGTGATCCAGAAACCACTAAAAGGAAAAGCCTGTGACAGTTTTTTTTTTCCCAGCCTTGCCCAGAATGCTCATTCTCTTTCTAAATTCTGTATAGCTTGGTGGTATATGCAAAAGGCACCCGGGGGCATGTAGACGATTTCAAGAAAGGAACTAAAATTTGACACAGCAGCATCTGTATTTTAGTGTAGCTGCCTTGACAATTATTAAGATATGAAGAATTTCATGCTGTAAACTTCCCTGGTGTTCTTCTTGTCTTTCAGCTGCTGGCATAATATGCACTACACTGATGTGGAAACACAGCAGTGCACTCACCCTTGATAAGCACATGGATAGTTGACTTAAAATACAGTCCCTAACTGGAGCAAAGATTTACCTTTTCAAGTAGTAAACCTTGTCTCAAATACAGCCAGAACGTCAATACAATCTTTACAAAAATAGCTGTCCCCCATAACTTCAAAAGGATAAGTCAACCACTCAAAAATAAATTTTTAAAATGTTATTCTGACACCTACTCAGCATTCCACTCTTACCCAATTCTGACAAAGACAAATGCTGATGTTGATTTTGGTTTGACTGTTAGATAGGACATTGGTGCCACTAAGCCACACATGCACACATGCACCTTCTGCAAAGTTGCTTTGGAATATTTCACATTGTGATATTGACAGAAAACTCATCTCCTCACGTGTGAAATTGTATTTGTGAGGTTCTGTGCCTGAGGCCAGACTGACTGGGTAATAACCAACATAGTTGATAGGGGCAAGGACTGTCCTTCTCCTTTACTCAGGAACACAGTTGCAATTTCCTTGGTCTCTGGAGAGAGTAAGTCAATCAAAGGGAGAAAGATAAGTGATAGGACTGCAACACATCTGTAAGGTTTGTTTTTTCCTGCTTTGTTCCAGGAGATTATTGTCACAGGAAATGGAGCAGTCTCTGCAGACAGAAAGATATGGACACACCATTATGACTGGCTTGCTATGGGAAGAACTCCTGATACACAGAGGTCAGTCACGGCTGGACCCTTCTAAACTCCTCATTTTTGTAGGAGCCCTAAACAGAAGAGCATGTCAGTCAGTGATACTGACCCTCTGTGTCACAATATAAAAAGAAGTAAACATGAGAAAGAAATTATCTTTGGTGTTTTTGCAATATATTTTGAAAGGTCCTATAAGGTTATGAGCATTATCTGGAAAGCCAGCTGGCCCTTCACTCCTCCCTGTTCTCGATAAGTCCCTTACCCAAATGGAGGACAGGTTGAGCGTCGTTTACTGACGTTTTGAACGTTATCTGCTGCTTCTTATCTCCTCTGCCACGCAAAATATGTACATGAGAACCTTAATTTCCGCACGTTAGCAGCAAAAAGAGTAAAAAGAAGAAACAAGTCTTTCATTCAGCTGTCCTCAGACCTGAATGCTAATGAGTGATTACAGTCCAGAATATCAGAGAAGAACATCAGTGTCGAGCACACACCCCTTCCTTCAACAGAATTAAAGATCTGTTTGGTGCTGCATTTTTCTCAGTGGATGTGGTGCAGGATGTCTCCTGTGCCAGTTAATGCTACACATCCACTACCAGGCTGCTGCTGTTATTGCTGCTGATGTAGCAGCAACCCAAGTGATGAGTGAGGCTGTATCACGGTAGGCACTTCACACAGACAGGGAACTGTCAGCTTCGGAAAAGTTATGCTCAGGACCAACAAAGCAGGTTAAAGGTGAGGGGGGTAAAAAATACACAAGGAATAGAAGAACCATGAAGCTAGCTCTCCTTGCAGGGTCATGACCCTGCTGGAAAAACTCCCTCTCTCCTGCTTCAACCTACACATTGTGACCATATGGTGAATCCAGGCAGGGGCCTGTTATGTCCAAAGGGCACCTGGAGCTAACAGTGGACAAGAACTCAGATCCATCAGTTCACTAGGTGTGCTGCCCTGGCCCTTCCCTCACAGCCATGGCTGTTAACCAGTTCATGTGCTCTTTGCTGTTTGTTGCGCTCAGCTTTGCTACAAGAGCAAAAAGGAGACATAATGTTTGTGACACCCGTCTCACTTGTACCCATGTGTCTGACTATCTTATCAGATATATAATAAAATTAATACATGGTTTTTTCTTAATAATGAATGCAAGTAAGATAAACATATGGTCATGTTTTTACTGAATGTTAATTTTTGAGTATTTAGGATTTGCTTTCTCAACACAGCAGCATAGTTTTCTGCTCTTACATGAAATAATCTAGACCCATGGAAAAACAGAACTGTTATTCAGAACACATACACTGGGATCAGTGACACTTGCAGCTGAATAGGAAATGTAATGTCGCATTTTTAGTGCCTAACATGAGGCATAACATATGTTAAGGACTGTAACAATCCATCACAGTGTTACATCACAATCCATTGTCAGTGCATGACAGAACTTTTAATGTTACGCTTTAAGCAAGAAAGCCACAGTTTCCAAAACTTTTGGAATGTTCCACAGCTTAAAATTATCTTAGGTACCAGAAGCACAGCATTTTATGTAATATTGTTGGGAGAAGACATTTTCAGTTTTGCAACAGCATTGATGAAGCCACTGACAGATGAAAGCATTACTATTATTTGAAATAATACTCTACATAACATCATATAGACTACAAAATACTCAATCATTTGTTAAAAAAATGCCTTCTTATGCTGAAAAATCTACAGTTGAAAGAGCCACATGAGATAAGTTCAGTATTTTGCCACTGAGAGAAATGGTGGTATATATAGCATTATTGACAGCTGCAATATTCTCAAAAAGATTTGACTTTACAAAGCTTGAAAAGAGCATATTGTATTTAGTGGAAGCGAATCTTTTATGCTAATAGATATTGTGTTTCTTTTGGAGACAGACAAATATTTAGACTGTCCATTATTTGGAGGGAGGATATCCTCTTAACCAGATATCCTGTTGTTTATAAACAAAAACATTAAGAAAATGTCGTTTCTGTGGGAAATGTTGGTATTCCAATGTCAATATCAAACTGACATTGCCCTTTATTGTTAAAAGGGCAGTCAGATACAGGGGTTTGGTTGCAGCTTATTGCAAAGGTCTGGTTGCATAAATTGCCTGCAGCTTTTGTTACTAATGTCACCATCATTAAAATCTGATTCAGTCCTACTTCTTTTAAAATGTCCATTTTAAAACATCCAATTAATGTTACCAACATTATTTTACCCTGTAACATTTGCAGCCAGGTCTTTTGTTACAGTATCAAAATTTCTTCTGGTAGTTAAGAAATTTTGTTAGTAATTTAGAGGCACAGTGAAAGGGATGGGACTCATGTTAATGAAATTCAGGTTTAATTATTAAATCCTAGTAACTGGAGGGGAAGGTATACTTTAGAAACATTCCTTCAAGGCCTATGGTTCTGTAATTGCTGTGCGGTTTAAACCCATTAAAAATTCTCTGAAGTTGGCCATTTGAAGGTTTTACTCTACATTGCATAACAACTCATGAGCTGTGGTGTCTACCACTATGAACATGGTAGTGGTAGCACTGAAAATACCAGCGTTCAGTGAGGCTTCTACGTGGTTCTCAGGCCACTGCAACAAGTTACTGCTGCCTTACGCTGAAACCTCTGCTTTGGCAGGCTCCACTTAATGGCAAATTGCCTGGGTAGAGACAGCTGTGAGATGGCATTTCTTTACATTTCAAGTCAAGTAGCACTTATCTGTGCACAAAGGGCAGTGCTAGTAGTATTGAAGAGAGGAAAAAGAAATAAGATGCCATTTGTTAATTCTAAGAGCTTTTTCTATAACCAAATAAATTATTCTATGTGAAAGAGTTCATAGCTCTGAGCACAGGATGTGCTGCATTAGATAACTGTATATTATCCATTCTGCTGGATCAATAGCACTGAACACTGGGTCATGCATTATGTGGTTTATACCTTCTTTCAGTCAAGGTCAGGTCAGTTAATTTGGCAAGCATTTGAATGATATTTAATCAAAGCCAATTCAACAACAATCAATTTCCTCATAACTTTTATCATTACCAAATGTATTTTGCTAAAAAAGGTTCTTGGTTGGTAAAAAGCTGATATTCTTTAACTTAATTTCTACCCTGAGGAGATCCCTTTTGTAGAAACTCCAGCTCAGTAGTTTTGAGTTTTTGCCTTAGGGAATGTTGTGTAATTATAGAGGATCATCAATACCTTTAGCTGCATTATTATAGTTGCTCATATTTTAGGTAGTTTTCAGTTTCAGACCCTGGTGTAGAGGACTAGAGCTTATGGAAAGGATTCTTAAAAATCTTATGTTATGTATAATGTATAAATGGAGATGTGTCCTTCTCCTCCACTCTGCTCTACATGAGAGTTCAGTGCAAAGTAGCAAAAGCTCCACCCTTGCTTAGGTGCAAGCTCAGGGAAAAATACATAAAAAGCATTTTAAATTTGCAAGTTTTCTCACATCAGTGGGAGAATTAAGTAAAGAAGTGAGTGTTCTTGAAAATGCCAGGAGAAAGTAAAATTATAGAGGTATTTAAAATACTGAATTTAATAATTCTGTTAGAAGGAATGACATACTTTGAACCTCAGGACGTTATGTTTACATGCATCCATGTGTATGCACATGCTGAATCTAGTGTGGACCATAGAGATATAAGGCATATTTAACATCTTATTGTGGAAACTTTACTTTTTTTTTTGCAACACTATGGCTCACTTGTTCCTTCTGACAAGTTATTTCTGTGCTACTGCACACCTATGATAATGCAGTCTTCTGGGGCTAGTCTCTACAATTTTATCATACTGAGGCCAAAAGGCCTATCCTGCCCTAACACACAAATATTTTATTTATAGGCCAGTAGGACAGAAGCCTTCCCATTCTTTATCTTTTGTAACACTCCACATAATGTGATATCAGGTAGGCAAGAACTTGAAGTTAATTTCAGCTCCATGGATAACCTTTGGCATGAGCACTTAAATATAAAGGCAAAGCAAAAACAAACAGTGGGATGCTGTAAGAGGGGAACAAACTCTCCTGCCAGCATCTCTGAAGCAGCTGCCTCTCCTGAGTCAGAATAAGTTAGAACTCATTAAGTTGGTTACTGCTATTACCTTAGGGAGCCTTCAGTATAAATGAACCAAAACATGCAGGGTGTCACACATCCCTACAAAAGTCCAGGGTGTCCTTACAGTCAGGCAAAGAACAAGTATGAGGGTCATGATTTCCACATTTCTATGTGGCTTTTAGTGACTCCATGTAAGGAATTAGTGCAGCTGAGCCAAATAACCAGAAATTCATTTTTATTTTACGCTGTGCTATACTAACCTCCTGGTTATGGTACCAAAATGAACAGGCTCATTTCCACTTTTGTGTAGTAGCACTGAGTGCTGCAGACAGTGGGTACTGGGGGGAGGGCACTTGTACATTTGGTGGTCCTGCCCCTGCCTCACAGAGAAACCCCAGGATTGCCCCAATATTGTTCCCAAACTGGGCCGCTGCTAAGGAAAGAAGGTCAAGAAGATCCCCTAATAACTGGTCTGAACCTTGCTGAAGACAAATAAAAAGTCCTATTGGCCTAATTTGATTTTTGACTTGGGTCCTCCTGCAGACAGTCCATAGCAAAAGTCTTGAATTTTTTAGTTGTTTTTGCCAGTTGAACCACTCTGATGTTTCTTGTATAGCACCAGTACGTGCACCTGCATGAAAAGGGGTGGTCTGAAACTCCCAGATATAGCACTTTATATTTCCTCTCTCTGTCCCAGAGGCAACAACCTAATCTTGGGGAAGCAGAGACCTCACACAAGTTGTGCTTTCCTGGACTAGACATGGAATTAAATCCTAGAAATATAAAAACCAAACCAACCAAACCAAAATGCCAGAAGCAAGTAAAAGCATAATTAAGAACTGACACATTAATTTTTGCTATGTTTCAACATGAAATAGATTAGGTTTTGGTTGAGATAAGGCATCTGTGCTAAATCATGCCCTGGCTTGCTTAAATGCAGGGGGGAAAAAAAAATCTTTTTTAAGCTTTTTGACCTTGCTTTTTTAGAAGATGGTATTAATATTGCCTGAATCAATGTTCTTTCTCCATGAATAGCTATTTCACACACTTTACACAGATTCAGCATTTATATTTCTAGAAGCTATAACAGCCTATCTCAGAACTTTAGAAGTGACAGGTAAAAGGAAAGTTTTCAAGGTTTCTTACTGTTCTTCAGGACTCAATTCTTTTACAGCATGCATTTTTTATTTATCAAAAACATAGTTGACACTGCCACAGAAAAGAGTGATGACAGAACTATATTTTTGCACACATGTTTAGTCCATTTTCTAAGTCATCTCTGTGAGTTCAGCTGCAGATTTTCTCTCCTGCAACTTTACAGTACCAATATTTTACTGGGGATCTTGGTGAAAATCCTCAGGCTCAGAAGTAGCATCACATTCCTGGAGAATCTTTTTCCTATAGTCTCAAATTATAAAGTCATCTCAGGCTTTAGGTTCACACACTGGTTGTGCAGATCACACTGTACCAGCAGCAGCAGCCACTTCTGTAGTGGAAAAAGTGTATTCCAGCAAAATAAAAATGCCAGTCACTGGGGAGCGTGATTAGCAACAACGCACATGAAAATGGAGAGAGCAGATAAAGGACCCAGAGGACATCCCTGAAGAACCACCAGGCAATGAGCATGTGCAGGAAGAAAGGAAGTGTTCTTTAATATATCTGCCACTAATGGTATGCACTTCATATAATAAAACACCCAGGGAAGTGACAGAACCACAGTCTAATGTTGTTGTGGGAACTAACAATTTACTCTGAAAAATGTGTGTTTCTCATTCAGAGTTTAAAAATTTCTCTTTTAAATAGATTAATGTTTTAAATAATGAACAAACAAGGCTGGTTTTCTGAGCTGTTACATAATGCTACAGTACCTTAAGTTGCAATTTTTCTGCCTTTACACTATCAAAGATGCCATCCACTTTGGCTTGTATTTATTCTTCAGTAGTTTATTACATAACACTACAAAGTAGCAATTTCTTTTCAGAGCACATCATATAAAAAGTGAGGAAAATAAAAGGGTAAAATCTCCATGAGAAGGGACTAAGAGAGGGTGTTTTGCACAGCAAAGAACCTCCTGTTTCTGCATCTAAAAATCTCCCTGGCAGGAACAGGCAGCAATGAGGCATGCACAGAAAGTGAGGTGACTGGACTGAGACCACTTTCCTACAGGAATACAAAGTGGACCTGTATGTTTTTCTGTCACACACTTCGAACTAAGTCCTACAGCAGCTCCTGCTTGTGTGGTGTGAAGAATTGCAGTGTGTAGTCCAAAAAATCATGGAGTCAAATATTCTTACAGGTATGTAACTGTGAGGTGTGTACAGCTCAGTAAGTCTAAGTCCTAAAAGCAAGCCTAGACAGCAGAATCTTGCTGGGCCTTCAAGCTCAGCACAGAAGCAGTATCCTTAGAATGGACAAACCTTGCTGAAAGCCTGATGCTCTGCTATCCCAAGCAGTCACAGCTATATGTGAGCTCAAAGCAGCCCAGACAGCAGCAGTTTGCATTCCTTGAATACAAGACAAAGCTCAATGTAATGATAAACTGGGCTCGCTGCCTCAGAAATTCAACAGCGTAGCACATGCAGCATAAAACACCACAGCTCCAAAATCATGTATAACAAGGTACAGTGTTTGATTCCTAACAGATTAGCAGCTCCTACTGCTTGTTATTCACTGGCTGTAGGAGTCTGTCGTCTGATCTAGCTGGCTTTTGCAATAGCAACAACAGAGTGAGAGTCTGAACTCCAGGGATCTGTGTTAATAAAACAGGATTATGATCTTCAGGAATCTTGGTCAAAAGCTGAGCATTACTACTTCAGATATAAACAGCATGTGCAGATGAACTGTTCTAAAGCAAAATTTCTTTTGGTAATTGCTTCTAGTAATGAAAGAAAAGGAGAAGAAAATTATGTGACATAGATGTCAAGGTGCCCACAAGCAGAAAGTTTCTCTCTGGTGTTACCATCCACAGTTGTGTAGGTACTTCATCCTAGAAAGACCAATATAAATAATTTGTGTATGAGACCACAGCTAATACTGAAGAGTTTAACTGTTATTTCCCAGCTCACTGTTAGTGGTAAGCAGCTAGACTTTCACCTCTCGGATGAGGCCTTCAGTAGGGTCCCCAGCCCCCTGCTTAGTGCAGGCGTTCTCTGAGGCAGAGCAGGCAGGACAGGACTCACTCCTCTCCCGATGCCATGCTACAGTAGTATCCTTTCTGAGGTATTTTAGCTAAATTTTAGAAAGAACTCATGCCAGGTTCAGAAGCATCAAACCCACCAGAAAGCTGTGGGAGTTCAGGGGCTGGGAATTTAGCCAGAATTTTGTGCCTAAGGGGTGAAAGGAGGTTCAGATAGATTCTCTACAACTCTCAACCTGCCTAAACTCATCAGCCTCTTGGCCTGCACGCTCCTCGCACAGTCAGCTCTCCTTGCTGACTGCTTCAAGGGCAAACAGGGCAGGTTCTGCTGACACCCTGCAACACCTCGGGAGGGCCAGAGGTTTAGAGTTTCCCTTGGGATCATGTCCTGTGTAATTTGACTTTGGTAACGCAGATAAAGTGGGGTATTGTATCCAGAAAAGCAGAAGCTAGCGATTTGGGGATTCTCCAATTCAAGACTTGAAAGTCAGTAATCAGTGGTCACAAGGTGAGCATTTATCCTGAAGAACTGCTTTTGAAAATTTGTCTCACTCTTTTTTTTTCCTTCTTTATGACTCATTTTCCATCATGCCTTCTTTTCTTAATATTTAAAGAAAAAAAGAGTAACCCACAGATTACTATTAAAATGTCTGAAGTTATCCTAGAGGACATTCTTTTTATAATTTCACACTCTTGCCATACATTGTAGCAGATAAATTATAACAAACTTTCACTTACCAGCATACTCCTAACTAAGTAAACAAAAAATGTCCTGTCTTGATATTAATTTATTTATTTGCTGACTAAAACCAAGACAAGACAGAGATGGGTTTCTCTGATGCTCTCTGCCCAGAAGGACAGTGGAAATTTATCTGAACAGAGACTTTGTGTCTGAACAGTGCAATGGGTCAGATGAAGGCAGAAAGTAGCTATTCTAAAAATATATGTTCATAATAAAAACCACAAACAAGATGGACTCTTCTATCAGGATTGTAAAAATCCATGGGAAAGAACAAATTTTTCCCTTGATCCTCATCAAATGCCATTAGTGATTGCTGCACTTAACAGAAGTAGGTTTCCTCTCTGTATAAGGAGAAGCTGTGTGTGGGAAGCAGTGCAAAACCCTGAGGTACTTCTTTCTGAGTGGTTTCGCAAGTAGCTCAGTCAAGCTCACAAATATCCTTTTAAACTCTTTTAGCTTTGAAAAATCAACAGGAGAATCTTAATACCACAAAACACAGTATTTAGAGCTACTGAACCAAATTTTTTTGAATGAAGGATTGGAAGCACATGACCACATGGAATTTCAAATTGTATTAAAAATGTTTTATATAACTATGCTTCCTGTCATGTTTTCAGACCTCAAATATTGTTTCAGAGAAATAATCCTGAACAGTGAGTAATAATACATCACAGGACCCTGTTCCCATAGATCAGAAATTTCTTAGCTTAATCTTCACCTAAACAAATATTCCCTTAAAAAAATAGAATAATATTCTTAGTGTCATGTGCTGAGTCTTTTGAGTCACTTGGAAGAGTAAACAGAGCCCCCCTGCCTGTTCCTGCTTCCTTTGACTCCTGCTTCCTTTCCCACGTGCTTTATTTCTCTGACTGTTTGACCCATGCCTGGGTCTTACAGGTTCCATTGTCCTGCCTTGGCTCCAACAGCTGATGAGCCACCAAAATGAGTTCTGCCACTGGGAAACCATAGCTGAAACTTTTCTATTTTGTGGGAAATATTTCCATGTGGGTGTCAGAGGCACTGGATCCTTTCCCCAGAAAAGCACAGTCCTCTCTTATCTTGACCCTTCTGCCTCTTCTTTTATTCCCTATACTTTTTCTTTTTTTGAGCTACTGGGTTCTTAGCTAGCTTTGCTGTTTGCTGCAGATTATGCATGTCTTAAGATTTATTTTTTTTAACTGAAGTATTCTGAGGAAAGAAATGTTTATTTCAGTCAAGATAAGAGCTAGAGTAAAAGAAAAACACTCCTTTTTATCACATCCCTCCAATGCCTAAATCCAGATTTTGTTCCTAAAAGAGGTTTTTCAAGAGGAAGTGAGTTAAAAATATGATAGCTCATAAAACACTTCTCAATTTGATTGCTGCTTAAACAACATGTAAAATAAGTATGTGGCAAGACAACAACGCCACATGTAGAGGAAGTTTTCTACTTTGAAGTTACATGTGGCTGGTCCCTGTTTGAATGTCACTTATTAATATTAATTAAATTAATATTACATATTGAATGGTGAGTGTTAAACAATAGCTCAAGAATGATGCAGGAAGAAATGCCTCGTTGGTAATAACTGATCATAACAATACAGCAAAAATCACAAACAGTGATGACATTTATGCACCTTAGTACACATTATTAAACAGGTCTTCAGAAATTACAAAGCCCTTGTGTGATATTTTGTGATTTTATACATACATGGGCCATGATACCAACTACATCATGCAACAAGGCTGTTTTGTGAGAACACAGCGATTTTTGCTCTGAGCTTTTTGCTGGGGCAGAAAACCTGTTGATTGGATCCCAGTAGTAGCCATATTTTAGCAGCCTCTCTTATGACATTTTGCAAATTCTTTTGATCTGTGAACTCCCACATATTTGTGGTAGAGGTGTGGATTAATAAAGGTATGTTCCTCCCAGAAGCGTTTGCATACCTGCCACAGCATATAGGAATTTTTTTTTTCTCGCCTTTTAAAGGCCTCCTATGAAATAATCCACAGGTCTCAAGGATATCCAGAGAGTATGATGAAAAACCCTATTCTAAGATATAACCTTTGGGGTATTCCCTTCTGAATTATATGCATTTCACAAAGCAGGGTATGATTATTTCAAGCCTGAAATAGAAATTAACACCTAGAATGGAGATGACCAAAAAGGCAGAAATGGCAATGAAAGCCCACCCAGCTGATCAGAAACTAAGAGGTTACAGTCCTCTATGTAGGGAATTAATATCTAGCTCTGCTAAGTTGCAGGATTCACAGCAAAATTTGAATCTATCTAACCTAATACTTTCAAGGATAAGAACAAATTTCTGTGGAGAGAGATATCTAAGCTTCACAGAAACCTAGGGAAATATGTATTTGATCGGGAAATCTCTATTTGAAACTTGAATTGCACTTTTTCATCTTTATGTGTGGGATGATGACTCACATTTATAGATTAACCAGGGTCAGCATGAGACACCATGTTAACATTAACAATGGATAGTTAATATGTGATTGGAAAATCTTTTTTTATAGCCACTTTATGAAACTCCCTGAGTTGGTGTCTGTCTAAGCAAATTCCATGGCAGAAGAGAGTCCTACACTAAATTTTGTAGCTACATTTGGATTAGACCTTGTCAGCAGAAGAACAAAAATAAAACACAGTTTCTTTGAAAATTGCAGTTGGCCAGAAGCATCACCAGACATGATTACCTGCTCATCTCTTGTTATGTCAGCTGAATAATTGGTGCAACTAAGATCAGGATAAGAAAAAAAGTGCTCAGTTTTTGCAGTACTGGTGTACTGCTAAGAATTTCACAGGTGGGTATTGGACAAAGAAGGAAGGGACCCCATCGTGTGCTTCTTTTAAGACCTCACTGAATTAGAAAGAGTGTTTGTCCCTCTCAACAAATAGCTTCTAGTTTTGGTGGTCAGAGAGGAGTAGGTGAAGAGCAATTTAAAACATACTTGATGATGCCATAATTCTTGTTTAATCTTATGCAAGTACCCATTCAGAGGCAGAGAGTAACAGAAATGTTTAACTAAGCACATGAAACCAAGCAATGTTTCTGAAAAGAAATGTCAGCATGAAATTATTTTGTCACATTTCTGGGTAACAATCCATGTCTGCACACACCTGTTATTAACCATTGCAGTTTCATAAAAGGTGTTGATCTTGATTCACAACACTGCAAAGAAGTGGATGCGCTAGGTGGAATAAATGCTAGCAGTTCATCAGCCATCACTGAGAAATACGGTGGTGAGTGAGCATCAGCAGCAAAGATGAAGCAGAGATGAAGGCCTCTGCACTATGGAGAGGAAGCAAAAGCCCCCGTAGACAGCTGATAGCATCAGCTAGGTAGACAAGTCACTTCCTGAGTGGAAGCTGAAATCAGATATAATTCTAACAATGTCCACCAGGAAATCACAAAAATGTGTAGGATTCATTGGTTTCTAAAAAAATTTGGATGTTTCTCTAAATCTCAAAAGTTAATGCACATAATGTTTGTTTTCAGCAAGTTCAACAAGGAGTATGACAAAGATCCTGCTGCCTCCAAACTTAATCATGTTTCTTTATAAATTGCTACCTGATGAGCCATTTATATAACTGTGTCCCAAATTATTTCCTCTGTTGTCTCTCCACCAACAATGTCTAATCTGACTTTGCTTCCTATGATTCTTATCCAGTGCTGCATTGAATATCAACATCCAGTCCAAAAATCAAAGTGAACAAAACCCCCCAAATGTTGCCCAATATTTTTATTAATTGTTATAATGTCCATAGTTTCAAACATAAATCTTGCTCTGGTAGCTCTGTTTCTGAGACATTTTATTCTCATTCACTACATCAAATTTTTTGTCATTATTATAGCTATGGCTCCTCCTTATTAGCCAGATTTTCCACCCTTTTTGTCCCTCCCATTTAGACTATGAAGTAATTCTTTCTCTTGATCCCCTCTACGCCTTGTTATCTACTTGCATGTCATCCAGTGAATACTGTGCTACTAAAGAAATCATTTGGAGATCTTGAATGAATGTCTATATCACCTCAAGTATCTCAAAGTTTCCACTGTACTCAGACTGATCACACCCTTACAAGATCAGGTAGAAACTGTAAGGAGACAATATCTGGTGCTTTTAGTACCACTGATTTTCATATAATCCTAACTTGCCCAATAGCTAAATTAATTTCTTGTCCATTTCATGCAATGCTGTTATATCAGTAAATTGTTGGTACAATCATTATAGCTACTCCCAGTCTTGCACTCTGGGGAAATAATAGGCACAGTGGTAGCTATGGTCCCATTCCCAGATATTATTTCTATTTACTTAATCATTGATAAGTGAAAAGTAAATGTGGGAGGGGAGACACTCACTTAGGAGGCTTACTTACCGTAATGAGTCACTCTGATAATCAGTACAGGTAGGACTAGCTACTTGGAAACACTGCTTTCCACCATGTATCCATTGTGGGGCAAGGGCATACTATGCTAAGGATCATATTAGCAATCTGCACCCTGACTTGGGAGCTGCATTTAATTCTCACAGTAAGGAAAAGGGTGCAGGAGTGCCTGCCTCAAGAAGAAGATGAGGCTGAAGTGAAAAGGAGACTGAATTTATTTGGCTAAGTTAACCCATTAGTCTCTTTCAACAATCATTGTAAGCAATGGAGAGTTTCTTTAATGCCTCCTCCCCTGTTATGCCAGTAGCTGCCACTGACAGTTTTGCTTTTGATAGATTTGGAAATTCAAATAATTCAAATAATTTCCAGATCAAAAGACAGATCTTTTTTGAGACCACAAGTCATAGAAACTCTTCTGAGGTGTTCAGCTGAATTTCTATTTTCTAATACCAGTCTTCTTCTGGAACAATATGGTCCATACTTTCTCACAGAAACATTTGTACTTCCAGTAAAATTTTTATTTCCTCTAATACAAAGTTCTTTTGTTTATATGTTGTCATAAAACTTAGTGTTCTCATCACATTTCGGTGATAGCATATGCAGCAGTCACAGAGTTCAGTGATCCATAAGTGACCATAGGTGTAATGACCCCAAATGCCTGCACATCAATGGGCTCAAACACACAAAGACCGGATTTGCATCCAAATGAGTGTTTGGAAAAATACTTTATAGGCCATAATGAAGCTATATTGTTGTGTAACCACTGTTAATGTGCTTTAGTAATTAGTTTTGAAGCTGTATTTGAGCATTTCAGAATCAATTACCTGAAAGAATTCAAAACTTTTAGAAAGGTGCAACCCACATTTAATGTCTAATTTAAGGTCTCCAGAGAATAGGTGAAGGACTTGACAGTCCCTTTTAACACATCTTTGCACAAGGTGCTGTTTTTTAGGTTTTGGAGAAACTTATATATACCTCTTTTTATGTGCAAGCTCACTTTTTGATATAAATCTGAGGTTATAATTTTCATAAGATAATTTCATTTTTGTTTTAAATTTGGTATTTGAAAGGCATTACAAAGTGTTTTTTTTCCTGGATTTAGTAGGGTAATAATTCTGAATGTCTGTTCTGAAGCTCTGCCCTCTGAAAGCCTTTCCACATGGTAATTTTCCTGAAATTAAATATTTTTGCAAGGCTTCAGTTGTGGCAGTAGAAATATCAATCACATAGGCATATACTGTTTTTATGTATCTGAGTTTCTCCTTTGCTCTCGGTAGAGCTGCTTTTGTAGCTGAAATTGCACCTGTGTGTACTATGGAGGAGAGTAAATATCAGTGAATGATAGACACATCTTACACTTGAAAACTAAAAATCTGAGCTGTAAAGAGTTTCTTGTGTGTTGTCTTCTGTGTATCTATGGAATGTCTGACAAGTAGAAATGGAAACTTCCTAGAGAAAGGGTCTTCTGCTTCACGGAAAGTAGAATTCAAAAGAGTTAAGTTCTGGATCTGTTAAATTTAATGCTGCTCAACTGCAACAACTAATTCCAATAAAAAAAGCTACTCAGGTCTATCCCTTCATTTTTTACTTAAAGTTGCCTTATGGGATCTACTGTAATAAATTTAAACAAACCGGGTTTGGATTTGTACTATCCTATGTTCAACAGTGAAATTTATTTCTACATAAAACCTTTTGTGACCTTTAAAAGTTTGCTGTTAACTAATTGTACTTTTGTAACAAAATTTGTCATAAAATGTATTAGATTATCACCAGTTTTCATAGAAATATTAGGGAAATTAATGAGTAACTGGCTTGTGACACTAAAGGAGATCACAGAGGGATTAAGGAAAACAGCAATTACGGTTGATTTCTGTCAGCACTTCCGCAACGGAAAAATGTCATTATCATCAACAGAGTTGTGGGTATTGGTAAAGAAAGCAATAAATATACACACTCACATAGATCATAGTCTAAGATCTTATTCCTGTATGCTGGACATAAGGATTGCGTGTGGAATGTACTAATATGAGTGGTAAGACTGACTGAAGGCTGCAAGGCTAACTACAAGCCAAGTATGGTCTGCCCTCTATCCTGTTTTAAAGGTGATCCTCTGTCTCCAGCATCGGCACTGGCTGTTTGTACCCAGAGTGTTGCTCAGTTGTGTTGCTTCCTGCAACTGCCTGAGCTCTCTCTATAGACTCTCTCTATGTGTGTGCATATAAGCTTGTATTTATATCACACTGGGCTGTGTTAACTCATCCAGCTTTAAGCAAAAAGCTATTCCATTCTTTGGTGGAGTCTAAAACGAAATTAATTCAGCTCCTGGAATAGCACTTAAAAGGTGCTTTTCTGTGGGCTTGTTTAATGAACAGCTGCTTCCTATTAAGGGAAGGGTAGATCCCCTTTTTACATTTTACAAAGGAAACTTAGGATTAATTAAATGAATTATTCTACACAGTAATTAGTGGCCCTTGGAATTTTCCACATCCCTACAAGTTTGCAAGTCAGTTATCATGCTCAACAAACATAAGCTCTCTCTGCTTTCCTTGTCATCCGTTTCAAAGCTAAAGCTGAATGCATTTTTATCGCTCACTCTGCAAACAGAAGGATACACAAAAGAGTAAGTGAAAAAATCACATTAACATGTATAGTCTTGCATAAAATGAGAATATCTTACTCTCAGAGTCATACTTTACTCAGACTGGGGATTTAAAGTTATGAAAGAAGTAGTGGACTAGTGCCTGTAGAGCTGAACTGATGCTTCCTTACTGTGTAATGCCTCAGCAAAGTTTTTGTGAGAAGCAAAGCTTTGTTGACTTTTGAGCTGACTAAGCAGGCCTTAATGTTTGCATCTACTTTATCTTTAGCCGTCCTTCAGAAATAAGATAATTTTTAATAAATTGTCTCCAGTAATTATGAAAGACTAATACATTTGGTTGGGTTTTTTTGTTTTTTTTTTTTCTTTTTTTAAAACTGCTCCAATACAGCTAATTGGAACAGTTGTTGCTGTGATTCTTATATTTTCTTCCTATGTATTTATACTACATTTGCTCTCTTACATTTTGTCACTCTTAACCCCTACTGACAGTTTGGTTAGAACGCTTCCTGTGTGTCCATTTTAAAAGGACTATATCAAATGCAGAGGATTACCTCTAGAAAAGCTGGGAAAGAAACACCCTCTTCCTCAGAGGAAGACCTGTCCAGCAGGTCAAGTTTTAATCTAGTAGAAGTTGAGCTCAGCCTGGTGCCTGCTGAGTAAAAAGCTGTGGATGGTATTATAATATTATATCTAATAGTCCTTTCCAGCTTAAAAAAGCCATACAANATACTATATAAATATAAAATACTATATATATATATATAAATATAAATATATATATATATATATATATAAAGATACTATATAAATATAAATACCAGCTTAAAAATGCCATACATCCAGGTAATGCTCCTTCCCTTGAAGCAAGTGTGAATTTTAAGTGCTGTTCTCATGAACAGAAGATGCAATCTTCATCAAAATCTGAATAAGACCCTGTGTTTAAAGACCCGAAAGCCTTGTGAAAATTCATTCTTCAGTATCAGCTGCATAATCTCCTTAGATATTTTAAACAGTAAACGTGATAATCCACATTAACATTTTTGAGACTGAAATTAAATACCTTTGGGTTTCAAAACAGGTGCCATTTGGACAGCTTTAACTTAGTGGAGTGGGGACTTAGGAGACAGAAGACCTCATGAGGTCCTATTCAAGCTTCAGGCCATAGTGTGGCAAAAGGTATTATCAAAACCAAACTTCAGGCCTAGAGGGACAATATGTATTACTATGTGCATAACAACAAAACATGTAAGTAATAAATAATAAAATTAAATATAATAACATAATAATAAAAAAGAGAATAATAGAATAAAATATTTATTATTATAACTCCTCCAATGCATCTTTGTACTCTTCCTCTTTCACAGGTATGAGTGGGAAGAGGGGAATTGCACAGTGTTCATATTATTTGACCCCTTGCTCAAAGGCATCGCAACTCAGTGTTTAATCAGAAAAATTGTAGCTTCTCAGTCTCCCTGGAAAATGTTATTTGCAAACCCTGTAAGACTATGAGTTTGAGCAGTGGGATTGGCTCCATCTCCTGGGCAGGTCTTACAGGCTCTTTTGGAGCTAGAGACTGTCCTGGGGAATACTGAGAAGGCAAGTGCTGCAGGGAGAATAGCTTTAAATCCAACTGTCTTTTACAGGACCTGGCTTGAAAATGAGAATTTTTTTGAAGAGATCATTTTGTTTCTGTGGGCTCAGCAGTATCAGTTCTTTCCCTCCCTGCCACCAAAATAAGTGAGACATTATCAAAACTTCAGTTTGACTATAATAGCAAACAGGTTTGATCTGAACTGCATTCAGACTTCAAATTGAATCTGTCCTTGGGCCTTCAAATACACTATTAAGCTTTAGAGATTCATTTAATGATCCACTAATATTGTGGCTTTTTAAGAAAAACGTCCTGTATTTGTTTCCCTTGGAGAAGGTCCCCCATTGGAAGGCAGCAGTCCTCAGCAGACCACTACTTACACATTTCTCTGGACAAACAAAATTTATCTGGAAGGGGGGCAGGGAAGGAGCTCTTTATTTCAAAGGATTTTCTATTATTTTTATCTTCTTTCCTTTCTATTGTTCTGTGTGATTTTCTTTGTTCTCTGTAATGCCATTTCCTTAAGGTCAATCTATTGTTATTCTGGAGTGTGATTGAGATACCAGGCTGAGTCATGCAATGTTTGCCAACTCCACACCTTTCAGCATTCTGACACAGAGAGTGAAGGTAAAATAGTTGCTTGTGATTATTACTGCTTCCTAAATAAAGGCTGCTTTTTTAAAAGAAAATGAGTGAGAAAAGGAGCTGTGAAGAAAATTACTTTTCAATGCATTTTCTTAGCATTTTCATAAGCCTGTAATGAAACTGCTGCTGTCCACGGCCAGCAGCATTCATAAATAATATGACAGTATCACAGGCATGTAAGTTTAAGAGAGAGAACAGGAAGGAAGTCAACAAAGAATCATATATTGAATCCACTGAGGATGCAGAATAAGAACCAATAAGTAAAAAAGGTTTAAAAATTCTGAGAGATTACTGAAAATCTGTCTTTCATTTCAGAAAAAAATTTTACGCTAATAACATGCAAAAAACCCCACACCAACTCCTTACCCAGAGAAGAAAAAGACTACATAAGCCTAGCATGGGAATCATATCTACTGTGAGCCATTATTTGAGACAATAACCCTAATTTTCTTTGCAGCAATCTTGTATCCCAAATTATTTTTCATTTCCTTTAAACAATTTCTAACAACTACATGAAACACCCATATTGCAGCCCAAATGCTCAAAAGGGGCATCCTGAGATAGTTGCACATGTGGTGGGGAGGTACTGGTTGATTCAAAATTTTTCCACTTGAGTGACATTAAGAAACTGTTACAAAGAAAATATATCTTTGATAAGGAAAAGTTCTGCAGATTTAATTCTGAAAGAACTAAAGCTCTGGCTAGATACACAGGCATGTGTTTACTTTTGTTATCTTAGATCTACAAAGCAAATTTTGATAACTGAATCCAAACAGAATACTATTTTTCTTTTTCCTTCCCTTTCAGATTTGCCCTTGTGGTCGTTGCTCAAAATTCCCTCCCCCATTCCCGGATGTATCACAGGTGCCAGAGATACAGCTTTCAGGCTACCCATGCCTTGGTGTTCTAGGTGACGTTTGTAAGCACTCCTTTGCTGGGGAGGGGAACAGCAGGAATAGTTGTACTTAAAAGGGACTGTTTTCAACTTGGGTTAATTCTGGTATCATGAGAGGAAAAACGTTGATCTAACTCTTCGGTCTGCATCTCTGTCATCTTGAGACTTTGGTAAGTCTGAGAAAAATTCTTTCAAAATATGCAGATTCAGACTACCTGCGTTACTGTTTCTATAAAAAGATTGCTATAACTAATGATTTGCCCAAATGGCCACACTGACCCTGCTGTGCCATGTGCAGTTGTCATGGTGACGCTGTTGTGGGTGTTGCCTGATCAGGAAGAGGAAGTGGACAAGGCCTTCTGGAGGTCGCTTGAAGCAGACTGATTCTTCTGGTGGACTTTAACTACCCTGACATCTGCTGGAGAAGCAACACAGCAAAACACAAATAGTCCAGGAGGTTCCTGGCAAGCACTGATGACAAATTCCTGTCCCAGGTAGTCAAGGATCCCAGAAAGAATGGCTTGCTGCTCAACCTCATATCCACAAACAGGACAGGCCTTGTTGGAGATGTGAAGGTTGGGGGCAGCCTTGGCTGAAACGATCATGAGATTGTGGAGTTCAGTATCGGGCAAGCAGGAAGCAGGACAGCACGTAGAGATTGCAACCATGGACTTCAGGCGAGCTAACTCTTCTATCCTCTTCAGGGATCTTCTTGGAAGAATCCCATGGCAACAGGCCCTGCAGGGAACAGGGATCTAAGAGAGTTGGATGATTGTTAAGGATTGCTTCCTCCAGGCTCATAAAAGACGCATCCTGATGAGCAAGAAATAAAGGAGGAAAGAGACCTGTATGGATGAATAAAGATCTTCTGTTGTTATTCATGCGTAAGCAGGAAGAACACAGAGGATGGAAGCAGGGTCAGGCAACTTGGAATGAATATAAAGAGGTTGTCAGAATAAGAAATGAGACAAGGAAGGCCAAGGCCCATCTGGAATTCAGTCTGGCCAAGGATGTTGAGGACAAGAAGGAGGGCTTTCTCAAACACATCAACAGCCAAAGGAAAAGTAAGGATGATGTGGGCCCATTACTAAATGGAGGGGAGAACCCTGGTAACAGAGAATGCAGAGAAGGCAGTTACTAAATGCCTTTTTCGCACTGGTCTTCACTGGCAAGACAAGCCCTCAGGAATCTCTGACCGAAGAGATCAGGGTAAAGGAATGTTGGAAGAAAGACCTTGGTCAAAGAGGATTGGGTTAGAGAGCACCTAGGCAAAATTGAAATCCACAAGTCCGTGGTCCCTGACAGGATCCATCCATGAGTGCTGGTGGACACCCATAGCGAGGTTGCTCACAATCATCTTTGAAAGGCTGTGGCAATCAAGAGAGATGCTTGAGGGCTGGAAGAAAGCATATGTCTTCAAAAGGGGCAAGAAGGAGGCCCCAGGGAAATACTGATCAGTCAGCCTCACCTCAATCCCCAGAAGTGTGGTGGAATGCCTTTCTGGAGGCAATCTCTATCCACATGGATGACAAGATGGTGATCAGGAGTAGTCAGCATGGATTTACTAAGGGTAAATCATGCCTGGCCAACCTGATTGCCTTCTATGATGAAGCAACTCCCAGGACAGATGAGGAGAGAGCAATGGATATTGTCTACCTCAACTTCAAGACTTTTGACACTGTCTTTCACAACATCCTCACAGGCAAACTCAGGAAGTGTGGATTGGGTGAATGGACAGTGAAGTGAACTGAGAACTGGCTGAATGGCAGATCCCAGAGGGTTGTAATTGGTGGCACAGGGTCTAGTTGGGAGCCTGACACTGGTGGTGTCCCCCAAGGTTCTGTACCGTGCCCAGTGCTGTTTAGTCTTTCACCAGTAACTTGGATGAAGGGGCAGAGGCCTCCTCAGCAAGCTCCCCAGCAACACAAAGATGGGAGGAGTGGCTGATACCTCAGAGTGCCATGCAGCCCTTCAGAAGGACCTTGACAGGCTGAAGAAATGGGCAGAGAAGAATCATCTGAAATTCAACAAAGGCAAATGCAGGGTCCTGCACCTGGGGAGGAAAAACCCCAGGCACGAGCACAGGCTGGGCGTGACCTGCTGGAAAACAGCTGCATTGAGAAGGACCTGGGGCTCCTGGTGGACAGCAAACTGTCCATGAGCCAGCAGTGTCCTTGTGGCCAAGAAGGCCAGTGGTATCCTGGGGTGCATTAGGAGGTTAAGGGTGCATTGCCAGCAGGTTAAAGGAGGTGATCCTGCCTCTTTACTCAGCTCTGGTGAGGCCACATCTGGAGTTCTCTGTCCAGGTCTGGGCTCCTCAGTACAAGAGAGACATGGAGCTCCTGGAGCAGGTCCAGTGGAGGGCTACAGAGATGATGAGGGGCGTGGAGCATCTCTCTTACAAGGAAAGGCCTAGGGAGTTGAGTCTGTTCAACCTGGAGAAGAGACAACCAAGAGGTGGCCTCATCCATAAGTATCTGAAGGGTGAGAGTCAAGGGGATGTTTCCAGGCTCTTCTTGGTGGCAACAAGCAGTAGGACAAGAGGCAATGGGCAGAAACTGACGCACAGGAAATTCCACCTGAATATGAGGAAGAACCTCTTTACTGTCCAGGTGAGTGTGCACTGGAACAGATTGCCCAGAGAGGTTGTGGAGTCTCCCTCACTGGAGATATTCAAGAACTGTCAGGGTGGTCATGAGGCAGAGTAATTTACTTCTCTTTGAAAACATGTACTATCTGAATATCCTCAATCTCCCACTATGTGCTTATTTCCTAAATCATAGCCACTTGTGGGTTCTCTCTGAAACATGTGTTACCCCTGAAGCCCACTACAAAAAAATTTCTCAAACAACTCCAGTTTTTTTTCCTACGGGGGGTAAAAAGAAGCACATGTTCTTGCTTTCACTGAGAAACACGATATGACTGACTGGTAATGGGAGATCTCTGTATTTTTCAGAGTTTGAAAGCTGATTCAGAAATGACACTGATTTAGACAAAAGTGTCCATTGAGGTGCCTTCTAGAGTTCCCTCTGATTTCTTTCCTCACATATTAATTGCTTCAGTGACTTCTATCTACCAAACCTGTCTCATTGCTGTTAATGATCTCTGTAGACTACAGGAGTTTGCTCTCAACAACACTAAGTTTGTATGAGGTTATCTTGAAGAAATCTCTTCTGACTACAGAGTGGAATTTCTGTCCTAAACCAGGGAAGATTAATAATAATTTTTTTTCCCAGATAAAATACTCTTTCCACAACAGGAAATTAAATTCAATATTTCAGTTCCTTGTATAGCTCAAAAATAGTGCAATATCTTAAGTTGCATTCCACCAGCTAAGAAATAGCTGGATGGAAAATTTCTCAGGATGTGGTAGGAATTGACCACACAGTGTCATTTTGCTTCAGTCAGCACTAAGAGTATTTGCTTACTTAATATATTATGATGCTCTTAATACGTGAGGATCTTAAAAATCCCATTGTTCTCTACATAAGAATAATCTTTGAAAGAAAAGAATGAAATTTGACCCTGGGACATTAAACTTTCCATGGAATTTCTGCCTGCTGAAAAAATCTCCAATGTCCCATCGTAAACCACTGTGTATTGTTGGATGTTAATGAAAATTTGTCAGGTTCCTTCTCCGTAAGCAGCTACATTTCAGTGGTGATGTACTGTGTGTTTGGGGGTAGGTAAAATATTTGGGAATTCTGTGTTACTTGCTTGTTTTTTGTTGTTGTAGCAGCTGTGAAGCTTCTAGGGTTTGCTAATAAAAAACCACACATACATAAGAATGAAAAGACTTGAAGAGTAAAGTAAAATAAAGGTAGTGCTTGTACAGTGATTGGAGACCAATTATTTTAATTTTTGTTCCTACATTTTTTCCCAGATTTTTTCTTCTCTTTTCTGTGTTCTATTAAAAGATTATATTCCATTACTACCATATAATCTATGTGAAAAGTTTGGTTATCTATTTACATCTACACCTTCACTTACCCCCAGACTCCATATGAATATACCTGTTACCTGAACACAGGTCCTCTAACAATGGTGCTATGTCTGTTCATATCATATGGAATTCTAATTTTGTATCTGCACCATTTTAGGACATAGTGATGTTAAAAAAAAAGAAAAACAATATATGAAATGCCTACTGTGGAACAGATATTGTAAAGAAGATGCTAAGAATATTCATTTTAATTCTGAAGGTTTTTGTTGTCAATTTCTACCACTTTCATATGTTTTTCCAACAAATGAGCTATTAGAAAAAACCAATGGAAGTTGAATTTCATGGGTTCATTCTGGGAAGGTTCACACTGAAGTACATGTATTGTCTATCATTCAGTACTGTACTCTGCAAAAACTTCCAGGGACTGCATTATGAATATTCATGATATGAAATAAAAACCGTCATGGTTGTCAAAATATGTCCCTAATTTCACACAATCAAATAAATAAGGAGAACGAATTATAAATGCCTTGATTTTGCAAGTGTATGATAAATATGATGAAGAACAAGTTTGTGCAAGACCTCATTTTCAGATCAGCATCACATTCTATTCACATCAATAAGTTCTTGTCAGGGAAAGTAAATGTTTCACAAACTGGCTCAAACACTGGTTAATAAGTTATTTGAGAATCAGTCTCTATTTTTACAGGTTAATACACATTATTTCCACATTTAACTCTGCTATATTTATTTGTGGGTTTATCATTTAATATTAAAAAAGTAGAGTGGCAAAATGCTCTCTCTGAAAAAACAAACAGACTGGAAGGAAAAAGAAAAATGCAATAGCTCCGGAAAGCTCATCTGACATTTATGAGTGATTTGAATTTGAATATCTGAATTTGCCAGACCACAAAGGAAGAAAGTAGGAGGCTACAAGTGCAGAAGTTTCCTGTGGTTCTTCTTTTGTAACGAGCCTCAGAGGAAGGAACTCTGTACTACAAAGCTGTTCAGTCCATTCCTGCATCAAGACTGCATGGCGATGCAGCTAGGGAAAGCTTTCTGGGCATTAGCTGTCCTTGCTCTCCTACCTGTTTACACATCCACACCATAAGGACCATGTCCATTTACCTGCAGCTTCAAAAAGCCAGGAAGGTTTTGGTACACTGTATGTTCAAATAAGTTGCAAGATCTTTTCTTGTTGGAGGCAGAGTTTGACAGTCTTTTTCAGTAGCTGCTCTTGGAGGTAGCTATATATAATGCACCCAAGCCAGTTTTGCACAAACCAGGAGTTCTCCATTATCTCAGTGTGGATCACATCCAAACAGAGGGACTCCTTTTCAGTTTCAAGTACTATGGGACAAAAAACAACCCTGCAACAGCATTTTTTTCCCAAGGAGCTTTGATATCTTTTCATTTGAATGATATAAACCCAGGCAATAATACTTAGGGCAAGGCAATCCAGCAGACAGTTTTCTACAGAACACTGCAGTGCTGACTAAAATGTGAATTGTTCATGGTCTGTGGACCATGAATCATTGCATCCTTCATAAAAATAGAACTTGGAAATCTACATATCCTTAATACAATTGGTACATGCAAATAAGGAGTGTGTATAGGGTCAGAAGGCAGAAGGATACAGAATAGCTTTCAGAAAGAATGATTGAGTTTAGGGAAGTTTTGTGACTCAGGGAGTGGGTCTCTTATTCAAGAGCATGTGTATGCTCCTGTGATGATCATAGGAGGGAGAGCATAGCTTTTTGAAAGACATGAAAATATGCTTTTAGCCATTTGGGTGCTAAGAGTTTTCTGGAGGCAGGAAAGTGTGAGAATAAATCCACTTATTAGAGCTGAGGAAGCAACTTTAGGTAGGAGCTAGGCATCTGAAAAGGGCAGATTTGGAGAGGGAGGAGATTATCTCCATGGAATTGTCAAGCTTGAGCTAGATGCTGAAATGAATAAGTATGAAAGGATTAGTTTGCCGCTGAAAACCCTGTTGTGTCTCTGTGGCACTACTCCAGCAAAAAAAGCATAGAAACCTGTCAGAGAAGATGGGTTGCCTCTGTTACATCTTAGTTATAAAGTTAAAAAAACCAGACCTTGCTGGTTCTCAGCCAGCATAAGGAATGGGGATGGAAAGACTTGTGATGGCACAATGCTGCTTCTTGACTGCGCAATGTCAGCTGCTCAGAGGTTCCTCAGGTTAGTTTAACTTTTCCTAACGGATAAACTGACCTAGTAGAGGATGAAAGGAAATTGCTATATTTTATGACTGAGGATGTGGTGGGGGCTTTGGCAGGAAACAAAGAAGTGAGCAGCAGAGTTTTGAGTTTGGAACAAATCCAATTTCAGTGAAGTGATACCTGGGAGGCTGGTGATATTCATGCTTTGTGCAATGTATTAATTCAAAGGAAACCACTAGCAGCCTGAGGCTGGAATAGATGGTTTTAACTTAAGTAAATTAATTAATTTAATTAACAAATGTGAGGCTGAAACAATGGAGCTGAGAGGGAATGAAGACTTGATTATGAGCGTCAGCATAGTGTTGACTAAGATAAAGCCCAACACAGATGGCTTTTTAGGGATTACAGGCTGAACGATTACTGATATGGAAGATATATACAACAAATGAGAAGTGAATTCAGTAGTAGTTGAATTCAAATTAATATTGTTTTTCTACGGCCTTGAACTTTCTTCTCTTAAGAAATCAAAATTTGGCAGAGATTTCTAACAGCATTCATAGGTACCTGTTGTTTCTTTATTACCTTACTAAAAAAGTGCTTCTACTACACCTATTAAAATTCTGCATAATTACATCTCTCCCATCAGAAAAATTTCTACATGACCAGGCACTGTCACAGATAGTGACAGCTATTCTGATCCACTAGTTGTTCACGTGAATGAAGAGTATCTCCAAATCAAAAGGTATCATTGGTATTTTTTGGGATTTTTTTAAAGCTCTGTAAGAAAGGTTGAATTCTTCTGTTAAAGGAGCAATGCAGATGAGAACTGGAAAATGTACTGCTGGTAGTATTGGGGATTTTAAAAGTACTACATTCAAAATGGTAATTTGTTAAAGGAGTTTGCATATCAGGCCACCTTGTTTTCATGGAAGACTTTGAAACAACTTTTCAACAATCTGAGCAGTAAGATCAGCCTCATATCATATGTGGGAGTAGAAAATCATAAGCTTGAAAAAGGAAAATGCAGAGCTGCTGTACAATTAACTATTTCTTCTTTTATATTTTGTGCATTTATCTGATAATGATTGTAAATTCCACTACTTCTCATGGAAAACTAAGCTTAATCTGCATCATGTTTGTTTCTGGATTCCATCGCATTTAGTAATTTTTGATATACCTATCTGTGTCTTAGGAGACCCACTCACCTTTACAGATAAATATATTTTTGAAAATAAGCCTTAACCTTCCAAACTGGGGTACAAAAGAAAGGGAAATCAGAACTAAGACAGGGCAGGTGCCAGAGAGAAGAGGGAGTGCTCTGAGAGACTGTAAATTTCATTTTACCAACATCTAGATTCATGTTGGTAATCCACGTGGCTGATGAATCATAGATTCAGTTTACAAGTAACCTATAGGACTTGCAAATAATTCAGTGGTGTAAAATAATTGTATGGGCATATAAGACCTAAATGAATCACGTGTGCTCCAAATCTTCTGGTCCTGGAGGTGAGTGGTGCAGAATCTGCAGACAAAAGGAGTACCATCCAAAATATCATTTCTTTTGGGTCTGTGGAGACAGTAGTGGGGATGTGATGTACTGGTGATGATTTTCCACATGTCTAGTATTAAACAAGTCCATAAATAAACATGCCAGGAATTATTTTTTTCCCATGTTCCTTTTGGGGGACAGTAAGCGATGCTTCTCTTTGTAACACATGAAATGATTCGTATTTTAGGCATATTCACTATGCCCAAGATCTCACTTGCCTCTTCCCAATACAGCTGGTACTTCAGGGGTTTGAACTGTAAGTCAAAAGCTTATGAAAAGTAGTTAAGATGATTTTGTGATTTATGACAGGTAGCAACAGCTTTTTAAAGGCTCTTCAGAACATAATTGGTCACCTGTGACCAGAGCAGACCTTTCCTAGTGGTTATTTTGTTCCTCCCCATCCTCTCATCTATTTTCGTCCTGTGCCTGCAAACGCTAGAGGCTGTGAAAAGCTGGTGTCTGCTGTCCTTAGAGAAATCTGTGGATTTCATACTTGATTCACAGACATCTGTGCTGCACCACTGATGACATTAATTTACAAAGATGTCTAACACTAAGGGCAATTGGTGTATCTACTGATCATATGCATCTGGGGATTAAGAAAACAGGATGGACAGAAGCAGTTTTCCATTTCCACCAGCATGACTCAGTCCTGGATGTATGGGATTTTTGCTTCATAGCTCACCATCTGTGCTGATTGAAGGATCTGAAGGCAGTAACAAGAGTTAAAAGCCAGCAAGTAATCTCCCAGCAGCTTCAGGAGCAAAAAGAGCAAAAGGTGCGGAACTACCACGTAACAGTCCCCCAATTTGGGGTTAAACAAGAGTCAAAAAGAAGCAACTACCCTTGCCCTTTTCATAGTCTGTGCAGGGAGTTTTGTCTCCTGATCTCTTAACCTAGTTCTTACCAGTATGTCCTTTCACTGAATAAAAACCAAACCACAGACAAACAGATATATCTGATGTGGCAATATACTGAAATGGACAGATGAAAAAAAATGCCATCTCTAGCTGCCCATATATCAGCATCTTTGTCATTCTGAGAAATAGAGGTGGAAAGTTAAAAAAAAAAATCAATGCTTTTAAACTTTTCCATTCCTAGGGTTATTCTTTCTGCCTTGCAGGGTAAATACATAAAGCAATGAACAGACAAGAAGCACTCCCAGCAAAAGAGGATTTACAAATCCTCAGACAATGCTGAGCGTGAGTGGGCAGATCATGACAAAATGTTCGCACTTCATCAGATCTAACTAGTTTGAGACTACATATTCGTTCTATAAACTGTGAACTGGAGTTCCTCTGTGGGAGAATAACCCATATGAAATGACAGGAAGCAAGAGACAATTGCTTTTGCAGGTATGGAATAAGACAGGATTTGCTGGTTCCCAATTCTGTTTATTTACTTGAAAAACAATTCTTTAAGAATCAATTTCTATAATGTAATCCTGTTTTACTCAGAGAATTAGTTGCAGTTATTCTGGACTATTCTGGACTATTTTGCAGCTATTCAGTGAAAAAATGCCTCTTATCTTTGCCATTGTTAAAATGGAATAATTCTGCCTGTCTCAGTTACAGATTGTGAGGCTTAAATTGTAGGTGTATTAAAATGAAAGTATGTGTACTAGTATCCACAGTGGCTGGTACTAGTTCAAGAGTGGTGTATTTTATGATCGTAAGACAGAAGTATCCTCAGAAAAGCTTTTTTTTGTTAGAAGCCGAAGTTGCTTCTTGTGCTGACAATAAACTAATTTACTGTCACAGTAATGCAAAACATTCAAGATTTCCCAGTACAGCAAGTTTACGACTTCGAAGTGGAAAGCATGTACATTTTATTTATAAATCGCTGTTTAATATTTACATAGGCAAAATCTATCAAGACTTTTTCATAGAATTTACTGTTTTGCACTAATCATGCAGAAAAATGCTGACTGTTTAAGAACACAGTTATTGATTGTTGTGATACAATATTGTGTAGACTGTCAGCCTGATACATTTAAGATATTTTTGTAAAGATAAATTTGAAACTCAAGAGGTGATTTTGAATGTGAATTTATCAACATAATGGATCAGACAGAAATTTAATCCTTTACTTATGTTAGTTTCTTAAAAGTCAGCACATGTTGGGCCCCAAGACAGGAAAGGAAGTTGAGCAGATGGTCCCCAAACTCTTTGGGATGGAGCACTTGCCCTTTGAGGAGACCCTGCAAGAGCTGGGCTTATTCAGCCTGGAGTAGAGATGGTTTGGATGGGGCTCACCAACACCAGCAGCCTTCAACACTTGGAGGGAAGAGTCCAAGGAGTTGGAGTCAGGCTCTTCACAGCAGTGTGTGGTGGGAGCAGATGAAACTATGGGTAGAACTTGAAAGAAGAGAGTTTCTGACTGAGGATAAGGAGACCCTTTTTTCCATGGGACAGCTGAGCTGGGCTGTGGGTTGCCCTGGGAGGTCGTGCTGGCTCCATCCTTGAAAGTTTCCAAATCCTGACAGGACACAGCCTTGAGCAGCCTGGTCTGAGCTCAGAGCTGCTCCTGCCTAAATGGGAGGCTGTGCTGGAGGCTCCTGACCTCCCTTGCAACCTGGGTTTTCCTGTGATCCTGTGTTGGCAACTGTCAGAAGCAGACTGCCCACCCATATAGATGTGTAGGGCAGTGAGCCAAACCACACATCCAGATCCTGCTTCCCACTGATACTAGGAGAGCCCAAGGGAAATTCTAACATCACCTAGGTCAGAAGCAAAATTACCAATCATTTTGCCAGGACACCATGCCTTGTATTTTGTCTTTAAATAAGAAGGAATGCTAGAGTTTGGAGAGGTCGTGTCACACCAAGGGTGTCCAGTCCTGCATTGACCAGGAAGTCTGAACCAGCTGGAATCTGCCTTCAGTTCCTAGCTAAGTACCTAAACATAGATGGATGGAGACCAGGCATAAGAGTAAAGCCAACAGTGAATATTTGGGTGGGTTTTCTTTTCTTGTTTTGGTTTGGGTTTTTTTTGTCTTGGTTTTGGGTTTTTTTGTTTTGTTTTGATTTTTTTTTGGTTTGGGTTGGTTTTTTTTTTGGGGGGGTGGTTTTTTTTTTTGAGGTGGTAAGGGCTGAGCTCAGATTTTGTTTGTACCCAGTTTAAGGCTGGGCACAGCCTGAAACCTTGCTTTTCCTAGGAAACAAACAGCTGTGACTGATACTCAATTTCAAGGTTAAGCATAGGCAATATGTGCCCAAAGTGTGTGGCTGCCAGACAGTGAGTACAATTAATACGATTTTTACCTGCTGATTCACAGTTAGGTATGATATTGTGTCCATAAAGTACTCCAGTCAGTGCTCATACAGATTAAGTTCATAGCTTCTTGCATTTCTGTAGGCATGCAATACAGACACACACACACACACACATATATATATGACTTGGATGTGTGTTTGATGTCTTCTCTGCTTCTCACTTAGAGAACATTGAAGTACAGTGCATTTGAGATCCAAGTACTGACATTAATTAAACTATTTATTACTTTAAAACACTAAGTGAAACACTTCTGCATTTGTCATCCAGCTCGTCCCCTGACCTGTGCTGATATATCCCAGTCTCCATCACCTCCTACACTTCTGTGCACAGTCTTTGGGAAGGTTAATTAAAAGGCAAAGGCACTAGATCAATGAAACACAGGGTAAATTGCTGTAAATGTTGAGAATGGTACATCTGTGTATTAAGATTTTAACCTTTGGGGAACTGTTCTGGGTAAAAGCTTCTTTTTTAAGTTTCTCATCCTCAGCTGGATCAGTTTCCTTAGCCCAATTAGAGATGTGTGGATTTTGCTATTCCCTTTTTAGTTACATTATTTGATTTAAACTTTTTTGCACCAGAATGACTGAAATACAAGTTTACTCTTTAAAAAAAATCTGTTGCAGTAATGAAACGTTTATTATATTCATACTATTATGTTTTGAACTACTTATGCAAAAACCTCCAACAAATTTTGCATGGATTAGACAAAAATCTGTGGCCTGATGAGAGCTACAGAAATAGTTAGGGGTACATAGCTAAGAAAACTTTATTTTTAACATCATGCAGTGCAAAAATTACTTTACTCTGGAACTTCAAGAGGATCTCTCTTCTGTATCACCTTAAACACAAAGCTTTATTTAACTTTAGGTGTAATGAGAGGTATCAGTATCAAAACTGTCTTTTAAGGAGGTAAATCCTCTTTTAGGGATTTACCTAAAAAACAAGGATAAACATGAATTCAAAATACACCACATAATTGTTAAAAAAAACCAAAAAACAAAACCCTAACAAAAAATGAAACAGAAACCCAAGCAAACATATCTACTTCTCAAGATGTCTCCATAATTAAAGCTAATTTTATCTTCTGGTCTCTATACTGCTATAACTGGATCTTTAGTCCCACACCCCTGTTTACAGTTCTTTCTTATCCTTTGTTCTGCCAACAGATTTTTGAGCAAAATTACAGGACTGGCATGCTTAAATTTCCTCATGAATAAAGACCAATTCCTGCTTAGAAAAGATATGTCTGGCTAAACAGCTATCAAGTGGTTTGGCTTGCCTCATCTGCGTTGTTGGCTCAGATCTGCTTCTGCTTCTATCCACAGGGCACTCCCATAAAAAAGGCAAGAAGAGGGGAATACATTTGCATTTCTTTCTCTGCTCTCAGAAATGCTATCAGAAGTTAAAAATAATGAAAACATATAGCCTATTGCAAAAGCACACCATGAATATGATTTTAAACTTTACAATGTATGGATTTTCTCAGTGCAGTAGTGCTTCTCCTACACACGCAGGGGCAGGGTAACAGTATCAGGTTCACTCCTATTTCTTTTCAAGGCCTGAAGACATTGCGGATATGGGTGAAAACTGAAGTGTGCTTAGGAGGATCTGAAAGTACTGACTGGTTCCAATATGATTTGAATTTGAGCCGTGCTATCCAGAAAATTTCCAGAGAAAATTGTAATGATTAACCTTTTACCACTGCAGACAGAAAGCTGGCATCTACCTAGCCACAGTGCTTTGATTCCATAAGAAATTACAACGGGATATTCATTCTGAGGGTCTGTGACATCCAGGTATGTAATAATTAAGTCCAAGTCTGTACATGTAGATGCAGCTCAAAATCAATACTTTGCAATTCAGCAGAGTTGGAGGTAGGGCAATGAAAAGGATGAGGAGTCTGGGTGGGATAGATGAAAGAGGTCAGGTCCCAGTCCCAGGTCTATCTAGTGCAGACAGCCCCACCATGGCATGGTGCCAAGGAGGTTACTGTAATTACCTGTCATTGCACAACTTCTGGATGTGTGTAAATTTGGGCCCGAGAAATGTAAACTTCATCATCATAATGACTAACCAAGGAGGAAGCCTCCCCTGGTTAATGTGTGCCTCAGATAAACAGAAAATAACTCACATACATGCAGTGCCTTGGCTGCTGGAATATGGCACCATTGCCAACAAGACATTTTCACAAAATGTTGTAAAATATTTTTATCCCATGTCTCGAAGCAGTAAAGCTTTATTTTGCAATTTTTAAATCTTCTTTAAAATTGCAGTCTGTAGAGGCTCATGCTTGTAGTTTCTTCCTCAGACCATGATTTCACCCTTTTTTTACTGTTAAAGAATCTGCAGTCATCCTTTACGGGTCTCAAGGCATATTTTCAGCTGAAACACATTTTGTTCTGGGAGATAGGACGGGTCAGTCATGGTACTGTCACAGGTCAGCCTGACTGAGGGAGGACACCAAGCTTGTCTGACATTTGTCCACTTCTGTCCCTCTGTGGGCTGTGATAGAGATGTGGCCCGTACAGTGATTTCATACTTTGCCAGGTCAGGAGGGTCAGGTTATTTCTCAAATCTAAAACAATGAAGTAAACAATTCCTACTTTGCTGAAGTTTAATTTGAGTGGGAAGATGACGTGTATACCCAGAGCATGTGTTGCTTGACATGCTCTGGCTTCAGTGCTCAGCCATAAGATCCATGAGTCACAGGCAGTGACAAAAAGTGTCTCAGGGAACAAGTTAACTTTAAATAATTAGTCTCCCTCTTAAGGGCTTTGATCAACTGAAACCAGGAGGATTAGCTGCAGGAGATTAATAGGAAAGAAAGAATATATATAGAAGTATTAGAATAAATATATCTTTTTCTGTGTTACATGACTTCATAAGGCATCTGTCATTAAAGTTAAACAGGTCCCAGGAAGAGGACAGCACCAAATCCTGGCCTTTAAATGCCTTTTATTACCACACTGATGAACGAAAAGGCAAACAACTGAGTTTTTGTAAACTTCATCATCTGGAAAAGATGTTCCATCTTTTCCATCCATCATCATGTTTTTCTTGGTTATTTTTAATGGTACAGAGATCCTGCTTTTTACTGAGAGCCACACAAGTTTTTTAAAAGTACTAACACATGGTACAAAGCCAAGTGATAGCTTTATATCCCTCGAACTTCCATTCACAAAACCCATTGATAAAGTAGTTCAAAAGCCATTTACAGTGAACTTGTAGTTTGTCAGCAAGAAAGGAGCAAAGAGCTGTTCCATGGAAAGACTTTGGGGACTCCTCTAGTTTCAAACAGCCTATTTTCTGCCACAGTTCATAGGAAGGTGCACAATATCGTGCAATGCTCTGGATTCAGCAGTGTCTGTTTTCAGCTGTAAAAGGTGGATTTTAATCTTGATTACCATAGTTCTCTATGAACCAGAGGCATTATCTGTGAATCTCTGCTAAAGAAGCCTGTTCATTATAATGGAAATTGGCTTGAAATGCAGACCTTTATGCCTGCCCATTCAGACTAGATCTGAGTCCAGACTGACATGCCAAAATAGGCAAGTGCTTTGAGAGAACGCAATTTTACTGATCAATATCTAGAACTTGAATTCATGTTTCTCCACTTGGCTTACAATTTGCAGGATACAAGAGAACAAGCAAAGCTTTAATTGTACCAAGTGTTGATCATTCTCCAGGGACATGCATACCTTCTCTTTGGAGGCCAGATACTGAATTTTCATATGTGGTTTTTGGTTGCTTCATTTGGGAGCCTTTAGGACCAGACTGTTAGGAAGAAGTAAAACAAAAGTCTGAGTTTATCACAGATTCAGATAAACTGTGTTGTCTTCTTTATTCCCTTTCAGTGATGCTAACTTTTGTTTATGCCCAGAGTTCAATGAACACAAAACAACACAATATTGGCAGAGAATAAACAGTACAACAAATTGTTTCTATAACTCAGAGTTTTTCTCAAGGGCAACTACTTTGTTTGTACTTGGATAAACACAAAAGTAAACCCTAGCACAACTGAATTTTAACAGAAATGGTGCACTGTAACTGTATTGATACAGATATTTACCCCCAATCCCATTAATAAGTTAAATACCTTATGAAATATAGGAAGAAAACAACATTTTATCACCAAGAGATTAAATTATTCTAACAGATCCAAAGAGATTTTAGTCTTTGCATTGTGGAAAAGAGGAAATGAGATTGGAGAACATTTTATACATCCAAAAGTATCCAGTGTCACAGAAACTGAAGATGGAAATATGTTACAGAGACTGCCTTCTGGTACCATTGCCCCTGGGGGCACCCTGGACATTCAAAATACTGGCCAGGATGTTCATATTGGTTTTCCAGTTGCCATGATTTATGTGTATATTTTTGTTCATTGCTGTTTTCCCTTAGGCTCCAAAGAGACCAAAATTCAGCCAGAAAGGTACTGATCACAGACGCTTGATGCACTGTACAGTAAGAAATGTGATGTTTTTCATGATAAACTTTCAGTCAATCAGAAGGGAGTTATCCTTGTTGGTAGAAATCACCAGAGGAATAGAAAAATACAGGGTCCACCCTGACCAACGGAAAAATGTAGGTTTTGTCACCATCAAACCCACAAGCCAGCACTGAGAGCAGTGCCATGATTACCACTAGCAGAGACTGAAGGAGGAGTTAAAGGAATCTCTGTGTGTATCAATACAGGGCACTTCCTTGCTGCCCCCCAGCAATAAAAAAATCCTTGGCATAGACCCTGGCATACTCAGCACAGCCAGCAAGGGTGACCTTAACAGACAGGTGGTCTCCTTTCATCTCATCTTAGAAGAGGTTGCTTTTTACTTAACAGTCTTCCCTGCAGCCACACTCTGCCCATGCTGTCCCCATTCCTATTTGTATTGTTAAGAATAATGATTATAACCACCACTATATTGCTATTTGCTTTCTACTTTCTGCTGTTCCTCTATTTGCTGCCTACTTTCTAATTTCTACTCTTATTTTTTGTTTCTTCCTCGTTCATATCTGCTGCGGCGGCTGAGCCAGCAGCTGTGATGGCCTAGAGGCCAAAGAGCTCAGGTGCAGGAGAGGCCTGTTGGTGGGCCAGCTCCACAGTTGAAGATCCCCCCTGAGTCAGGGTGAGAAGCCTCCCCCATCAGGCCTCGTGGGTCTATGCAGATTTGGTCTGGTTGGCCCGTTGGCCATACGCCCCTTTTACCCCTTACAAGGTTGTAGTGTTGTATTACCCCACCTTCTCTCTGCCCCTGTACCCTCAGACCATTGGTTACTGGTGCTCTGCCCGCCTCCTTTCTGTACCCCTATATAAGTTTGTCACTGCCTTCATATTACTCTCTTTTTTGTCCATGGATCCCTTCACTGTGGTTTGGCAATAAACCCCTCAGAACTCTACACGAAGAGCCCCTCGTGACTCTTTGCCTCTGGTGACACCTGAGCTATCCAGCTCAGTGTGAGCGTGTGCTTTGTGCCTCCATCGGCGCGGGTGAGAGAGCCGGCCTGCGCGTGTGCTGAACGGCACCGCTGGAGCGATCCCTGGCAAGGGACACTTCTGGGACAACGCGGCAGCCTCTCCACCGACCACCCACGCCGCGTCACATATCGAACCCAAACAGTGCACAGGCGCTGGCAGAGGTGGCAGAATACTGCATTCTTTATGAGCAAAGGAGAGACACTGAAGCTTGTGAGCGGCCACTTTAACCTGCAGCCCTGTACACATCAACTGCTTCATAGGCTTGGCTCGTAGGTGGACTCTGTGACGGAATCATAGGAGATTATATGGTTGTTCTAATGCAATATCCACAAGTGCAGGAATACATCTGTATGTGCACAGGAGGTCTGACACCAGGCTCAGCAGTGAATAATGTGGAGGACAATAAGGAGCAATAAATAACCTGGACTTGCTTTCAGATAGAGTTTTCAGACAGTTTTTCAGACCCCACAGATAGGGTCTGTGGACTTAACTGCCCAGCGCAAACTCTAGCTGCCTTATCACCTAAAAAATAAATTAACCTTTAGTGTGAAACACTGTGTTACCTTTTAATTACAAGAGGAGTTTAGCTGCCTTCTGGTTGTGTGAACAGGAATGTGTAGCTTCTTTAGTCTCTAACTGAAAGCCTTGTTCTCTAGTTCTCTACATGACAGAGGAAATTCAAAACTCCTAAAGCTACAGCACAAAATCCCACAGACATGTGAACAAGATTATTATTGGTTTACCCCTAAACAGGATTACAAATGAGAATTCAGAATAAAGCAAGTAAAATTAGTGACCTTATAAAGAGTATAAAGAGCAAAAGCAAGCTTGTTTACAGTCACTGGCACTGAAGTAGTTCACTAATGCCAGGGTCCAACTGTGCCTGGCTGTTCATTTTATATACACCTACATTGCTCTAAGAAAATTTGCAAACAGTGTGACAGAATGGAGGATTGCCTACTCTTGGAGTGTTCTATTATAAATGAACTTACAGCAGCTCTGTACTGCATCTCAGGATAGGAAGAGAGGAATGCCATGTGCAAGTGAAACTGTAGGCTTGTTTGAATAAGCTGCATGTAATTATCCAGACTGGAAGGTGGCCAGGGCACTAAAGCTGACACTAACACTAACCTTGTGCCATTCAGAACCCAGCATATTTGCAAACTCTTTGCTGCAGTTCATTTTCCAAGGATCATCATTCAACAGGAATGTATTCTCTATTATATTCTGATGGCAGCACATCCTCCTCCCAATTATAGTCCCCCAATCTACTTTTGCTGACTAGCTCTGATACCTTTAATTTTTTTTTCTATTAGGGAAATGGAAGAATACAAACAATAACTTATTCCTTCCTTCCTTTTCAGCAGCGTGGATATGTTTAAGTGGCAGTGGAAAATTACTCCCCAGAGTCTCTTCTTAAGTCCAGACAACATAGATCTTAAAATGGTGAGAGTCTTGCACTCCAGGGTGAAGGTCATGCACGTCAGGATGAGGGTCATGCACATCATGAGCCCTTTACAAACAAAGATACTCTCTACTGAGACCCAGGTCATACAAACCATCTTTGAAATCACAAACATTAGCAAGCCTGCCCAACTTTGCTTATTTTTAATTTATCTGGTAAGCTGCCATCAAAAGCAACATTCTCTCTTTCCTCATTTCTCAGGCAGTATAAAGAAGGAAGCTCAACAAGCCACTACATGGAATAACTGGAAGGGATAGGTCATTCAGTGTCTTCTGGGGTGGGAGCAGGAGCCAGTTCAGTTGTGGGGTTTAGAATCATAGAATCACCAGCGTTGGAAGAGACCTTTAAGATCATCAAGTCCAACTGTATTTGTTTTAGAATGATGAGAAATGGGTAGGAGGTCCAAGAAAGAGGCTATATAGGCCTGTTGGCAGAACTCAGTTTACAGGAAAAGCTTTTATGAAGCACGACTTATGAACTCTGCCACCTGGGATGCCTTTGAAACTGGAACCAAAAAATGGGACTTTTAATAATAAAAATATTTCTTTTGTGAGCTGCTTAGTTACTTGGCTGTGCATTACCCCATCGTGGCAAGGGTTTGGGCCCTGGTGATTATATTTTCAAGAGGAAGAGGACAAATTTACAGTTTTTAATCTTACCTATGTGGGAGGGAAGAGTGAGCCTGTTGTTGGCTGGTTCCAAGTTAGAGTAGCCAGCACCTAAAAAGAAAGCAAAATCCCAAAAAAACAGATTTAACAGCAGAGAGGAACACAGAACCCACTGTTTTCCCAAGCGTGTTTCTAGAGCAGGTAAAACATAGTTATGCCTCACGATTTAAATGTGTGGCATGGGATGACTGCATGTTTTGTTGCTTGCAGTTAGCTAACTTATGGACACCACATGATTTTGTCTCAGGCAAAGCATAAGGCTTTATTTTTATGATAGAACAGCCTCCTCAGAATAGTATTTCCCCCCCCCATTTTTTATTAATTAATTTCCATTTTCCTGGGTATTTTCACAAAGCTGTGCTTTGGACACTTTATTTGTGCAGCATTGAAATTGTTGACATCTTTAATGAGCTCAGCCAAACAATAGAATAATATCATATTTTATAGAACTAGTGAGGAGGCTCACTAGGCAGTGCCAGAACATTTTTGAAGGCTAACTGTCCTTGAGCTGCCTACTGATGTTTATTTAACTAACTACTCCATCCCTGAGATTTGGTCTTGCCTTGTTTAACAATATCAGCATTGAGATAAAGACAAATTATTGGACAACAAAACCTTCTATCGTTATTACTTCTACTGAAGGGTCTTCCAAGCATTCATATTCTAATGCTTCTACTGCCAAAGCATTTTTGTATTATCTCCTTCTTCTGGGGCTGAGGCCTTTGCAAAAAAGGTTGAATTAAATGTTACACTCACATTCTTTGTGACAAAACTGCTCATATTTGCTGCACCTCCACACTTTTTACCTTTCCTCAGTGTGTGCTCTGTTCATCTCAATGTGGCTTCTCTATTAAACTAACAGTTTGGAAAGCTGGAAGACAAAGAAATGTTGGGTGAGCTCCTTTAGCAGTAATTTGACCTAAATGTCTAGAGACTTCCACTCAAAGGCATAATTGTAACAGCATAAAAATGAAAAAATAAGTGGATATAGCTTCTTAGCATTAGCCAATGAAGTAGTAGGTCCTGTTGATCCCAGTACTGTTGAAAATAGAATTTATCAGTTTTTCTTTCTAAGATTCAAACTTGGCCTTTATGAGTTCCTCTATAGGCAGATAAATATGCCCACACTATACTCATGACAAAGTCAGTGTCAGGAACCGGCTTTCGAGATGAAAAGTTTCGGCTTTGTAGAACACCCATGGGGTTAAAAGCTTTTTGTTTTAGGGAAGCACTTTTCTGTCTTTTCCAACACCAAAAAGCACTTAAAAACACTAATGTAACTTCGCAGAAATTAATGACATATTAATTAATTACATGTTAATATAATATTAATATTATAAGTATAATAAAATATTATTATGTGTTTATGTTCTGATCCAAATGAGCACTATACAAATAACATTTGAGACATTACTTTGGCTATGAGACAACCATAAAATAAAACAGATGGCAAGGGCTAGATAAAATGAATGGTAATAGAAATGGTATTAAGTAGTTTGCAAATGGGACAATAGTTTTGATTAACATCAGCAGGAATTGCAGAGATAATGGGAAGGACTACAGAGTTCTGAAATGGATTTCAGTGTTCCAGTCTGCAATAATCTGCTGTGACAGAAACAGATCTCGCACCATTTAGTCAGATCAGCTTTCTACATTGACTTCAGCTAGTGTGTTTTCCTCTATGGAGAGCACAGATCATCATGAAAAATGCAATATGAAAATTCAAAGCTTATTGAAAATTACTTTTCACCATTTCCTTTTTAATGGTTGTGGAAGGGACGTCTAATAACAATAGCCTAATATAGGAGACTTGTACTTATTTAGCAACTGGTAAGTATCTTTGAAAATAGATAAAAGGATTTTTTAGGCTATTGCAGAGAAAAGTAAAGGACAGAACGGGGATAATTTGGTGAAAACACTGAAAATTTCAAAGCACAGAAATGGTGATGCAGTATATAATTTTATTTTATAAAAGGAGTTTTACTTCATGTAGCCTGCCATCTGTTTATTAAAAGTACTCTAATTGAATTTCTAATGGACCCTTTAAGCTTCACATAAAGCGGGGTGACCTCCTTAGTAGTAAGGAACATATGGGCAGCATGGCACAGTTCATCAGATTTCAGAACAGGCTTTACTTACCAGACTGGATCTCAGCTATATCTGGGTATAAAGTTACACGCTGGGAACATATTATAGAGGCAGACTTACTAATTCAGACATCAAAATTATGAACAAAATATTTAAGGTTAAATTAAGGTCAGAAGTGTGAAACAAATGAACCCCTGCTGAATTAATTTTAAAAAGTACAGAGTAGGATACAGTGTTTGAGTTCCCAAGGTCAAAACATGAGCCTTAGATCAGAAATGTTGTGCCTTTCTCTTGTTTACCTCATAACAAAAAGAGAACTATAACCTCTCGCTTTTATGATTCTCCCTCTTTCCCTTCAGACAAGGACAATGGATACTAGAACCCTAAAAAACTATATCAAGAAAATAGCATAGAGTAAACTTTATCCTTTAGCTACAGCTGTTCAACTCATTAGTCCCATGAGACTACAGAGATCCAGCAGAACAAAGAATTTGTCTCAGGGGATTTAACTGAAGGGTCTAAGAATGTCTGATTTAGCTTTCAGAGAAATCAATGTAAACTTTCAGTGATTTTGGAGAAAAATGGATCAGATCCAACAGCAAGAGAATTCTGACTTAAAGCTGAAATTCAACCCATTTAGTGTTATGTGCTATTTATGTGCTCCCTCTCTAGTGAAAAACTGACAGAGTAAGTGAGAAATTACAGAACAATGACTGGCTCAATACTGCTTGATCTGTGTTTTCCCACACCTATTCCTGCATACCCTGTTATTCCAAAATGAAACATATAAAGACATACCATTCACTGTACACACAGTTGCTTCTTATAAAAATAAGCCATTACCTAATGGGAACAGTACAGGTAAGGGGAAATGCACCTGTATTTTAGAATTTTGTTTTAATATTCTAATAATATTATTGAAAATAATCATTATTGTAAGTTGAAAGAAAAATTAATGTGGCTGAAATTAATTTCCCGAGTTTTAGTCATGTTGATTTTAATGAATCTAGTTGGAAACCAGTGGTTTCTAAAGACAAATTGACAAAGACCTTTAGTTCCTTTTCGGTTACCAAATTTCATTTACTCCAAATGAAGAAAGATGATGGTATACAAAAGCTATACCAATAAACTTCACAAATATTCAGCATTAATTCCATACTGTGGGTATACAATTCCTCGCCCTCAACCTTACGCACATTTTTCTTCACGTTTTCTGTTCTAACAGTGCATGCAACCAGTCCTTCAAATATCTTTTAAAAAGAAACATTAGTACTGGCAGCCAGTGTGTTGTAGATGTACCTTGGCAGAAGAGAAGTATCTTGCTTTAAAAGGTACCTGCCCTCGAGCATTTAACAAGAATGTCAAACCCTAAAGTAGGTCAGCCTTGTAATTCTGAGCAGTCTTCTTGTGACAAGAGCAGTGTAAACACCATTCTAAGTGTTTCTATGCAGTTACCACCCTCATGTTTGCCGTATGTCTCTTGGCCTACTTTTATAAATTCTTTGTTCCTATTGTTTGGTACCCAAAGCTTTTATTCATGGACACTGAAAGGTTAGAATGAACTCAGAGCTGGCAGATGTGGGTCAGCTCTGGCCACAAGAGCTGCAGGAAGGCTGTTCTCTGGGTCATAGCCAGCACAGTTTACCCTCTTCCAAGAAGCTGTATCTCTTTCATTCCTAGAAGAACTTCACCCAGAAGTGAAATCCACTCAGGATCCCTCACAGGTTTTCTGCCATCACAAAAAATGTCACTTACTTTAAAACAGCCCAGAGGGAGGTTGATTCTTTGAGAGCTTGAACACAGTCTCAGGTAGTGGAGGTGGCTGGTGGTTGACAGCAGTTGGGAGCCTGGTGAATAGCTGAGCCCCAAGCAAGATGCAAATGTTGGGACAGGAATGAGGACTGATAGATGACATGTTTCCTTCCCTTTGCCTTCATGGGATACTTCCATTCTAGGAAATGGAGCATGTCCATTTTCCTGGGACAAAGTCACTAAGGAACGATTATAAGTGTTCCAATTTTATCATGATATATTCAGTAATCTTGGCCAGGTCTTTAAGCAGGACTCAGGTGTCCTGCTTAATGCAATACTATTGCATTCCTGTGGCAGGGGTAAGCAACCTGGCTGAATGTAAATAAAAAACAGTGAGGTCATAAGCAAGGGAGAATGCTTTCTTTTAAGTAAGAGGATAGGCAAACCATTCCTCTTAGAATAACAAGTATTTTCTTTTCAAGTGTATATATCTCAAATAAACAGCTCAGTGCCATATGCCACAATGTGTTCTTTAAAATGGTTCTTATTACCTGGTGTACTACATTTCAACACATATTTGGGGATCTTAATTTGTTTTTTTTTTATGTGTACAACTGACGTTTATTCAAAATAAATATTCATAAGACAATTAGTACTAAGTAGACTCCTGCAATCTATTTAAGTAGGTTTGCACTGAAAATATTTTAGAGAGAAAAACATTACTATGCTTGGAACACAACTGATTTAAACAAATGTCAACTGAATTAATTTAAGGTGGTGATGTCTGGGTATAACAAATCTTTTGTTGGCCATTGGATTATGGTGCTCTGTAATTCTGCTTTCCAGAGTATGTTTTCATCTGCTATCTGTAATTCCCATTTTGTCTTTGAAAAAGGATACACCATCATAGCACACCTGTTAATGACACGGGTGAGAAAAACAAACTGGCAATAAGCTTGAGAGTAAACATAACTATTATTTAACGAACAACCTCCCATTGCTCCCATTACTAAACTCCTTAGTACTTAGCTTAATTATGTCACTGGAATGCATGCTTAACATTACCCATAACAGTTAATGAGCTGATTCTTCCAGTCATCAGCTTCAATTAACCAGTAATCAAATCAGGCTGACATCTACATTTCAGGGACTGACCAATAAAGCCGGTGGCAGGTAGTCATGAACTCTACAGCACTACTTTGACGCTCATTAATACTGGACTTGTGAACTACCAAACCACCTGCCAGTACAAAGTTAATCTAGGTCAGGAATAAATCCATTATCAAATTTCTGTCAAAGTAACCAGAGCTCACAATATGGTGTTTTGTCACCTTTTTGTTGGCTACATTTATAAATAGTATTAAACAGGCATACACCCTGATAGAAAGAAATTAAGCTTTTACTTTGTTTTTGTATGTAATTACATGGTTTAATTCTTAACCATGTCATTTTTCACCCCAAAGGCCACCAAAGTAACTGTTGCCCCAGAAGGTATGAGATTAAATGGGCTGGGTTTAGCTTGCAAGGACAGGGAAGGAACTGGAAGGGACATTTTGTGCCTCAATGAGCTCATGCTGCTGCACATGTCAAAATGAGCAGACATCAGAATAATTCAAGTGGAAACCCAAGACCAGTGTAGTGAATTCTGTCCAGCAAGCCCAGCCAATGCGTTTCTCTGACATGTGGGTGATGGGAAGGCAGCAGCTAAGCAGTCTGAGAGTGAGATCACTGTGTAGGATGTTTTCATTGCTGTAATAGTGAATTGCAGTGCATCAATTGCAAATGAAGGACTCCATCAGGAAACAGAATGGATGGTTGGGAATGGTCAGCCAAAGTGTGGTGTGGAGTAGCTGGCTGCCCTCTCATGTAAAGGCTTTTGACACAGGCAGACTTCCATCCAGATAAATCCATTTGAATGGTCTCTTATTTCAATGGGGATTTGGCCATTTTACAGGTAGCCTGTGTGTACAATTTCCTATTTAGTTACTGCAGAGATTGGAAAGGCAGATATATTTAAATTTTGAATTTTAATTTCCATTTTAAAAACAGACACAGAATGACCCCAAACCTGAAAGCTGTGCATTGCTACATTTTTTATTAGTCACTGGAATCAGAAGCAAAATTTACAAGACAAAATGAGCTGTCAAACTTGTTCTTAGAAATAGCAGTGTTTCCTCATGTTTGCTTTCTATGTGCAGGTCCCTAGAAAGATGGCTGCAATGGACATACAATACATGGCTCAAACAGCTTTCAGAAATTTAACTTTTAAACAGCTTTCAGGAAGAAATTTCAGTCAGCTACTGTGTAGTACCTTCTCTGTTTACATATGTTGATATAATTCTACCAGTTACGGCATTTCTTCATGAACTCATATCCTGAACAATAACTTTCTTCAAATTTGCTTTCTTCAAATTTCAATTACAGAGAGAGAACTAACTTCTGTACCAATAAACCTCAGACTAATTCTGGATATAGTAATGACACGCCATAATAAGTTATTAATAGTGTAATCATTACTAAATATTTATAATTAATTTCTATTCTTCAAAAAATTGATCAACCTGGAAATAGGTTCCATGCTTTATCTATCAGTGTTAGGACAGTAACCAGTCCTTTCCTGACCGCATAATGAATAACAAAATGCAGGCTCAGAAGGCTATGCTTGTGTTGAAGAGTTCCACACCAATGTGCTGCCTGTCCTATAAATTGTTTGTTCCTTCCCAGACTCCCTTCACATTTCATTAACAAACTCTTCCCAAAAGAGGTCTACTAGAGAAGCTGTTACTTCAAAGAAGGGTAGATTTCACTGCTTGATGCTGTTGGGAGTCAGACATCAGCCCTTCTTCTAGAGCGCTGTAAGGTGGTTGCATTCCTAAAATACCAGGTCAGATATTGGCACAGATAGATTCTTGTTTCGTCTTTAATTTAAAGCTTCATATTTTGGGATTACAATTCCAGTACTTCAAATGTTTGTCATATTTACTTCTCATATTTAATAATTAATATTTAAAATAACTATCTAAACAGCTTACTGGAAATTTCATTTATTTCTTCCTCAACCAGCACTTGGAACTATTGATGCCATCCATTCTATAAAGAGCCCTTTATATATATGAAAGATCCCACTCACTCCATATTTTTTTTCCTAGGCTAAGCAAGTCTCATTTTTCCAACTTTTCTTCACATTTTATGTTTTGATGAATTTTCTCTGAGGTCTTTTCCATTTATTCCCCTCAGACACTTTCAAAGTGTGGTAGATAAAAGCCAGTGTGATTTTTAAGTGAAAAGCTTGGCCTCCACAATGTCAAACAGACTGCAGTAATTTTCCGTCAGATAAAACACACAACACTAACTAATTAACTAAGAGCTAAAATTAGCCTTTGTTGTTGGTTTGTCTTGAAAACCATAGTAGTGCTGGCTCAAGTTCAGCTGAGGAGCACAAAGGATTAGTTTGATAAATTTTGTTCTTGGCATCCATTGTACTTGCTACTTAGCATTACCCTTTCCCCTGAGGGCTTGCAAGTGTGCCATTTAGCAATTTGTTATAGATCTTCCCTGGAATACTTTTTCTCTTCTTTTAAAAAATAGTTGATATGTACTTGTCCTTCATGTACCCTGTGATGTTAGCCTTCATTGTTAGCGGTACAGGCACTGTCGTGACTAGTTCCTGAAACATTTTGCATGAAGTTTGTTAGTTGCTACTGATTTGTGTATATCTTGTTATTAAATAAATGGTTTTTAGTAAGTCATCTGTGGCCAAAACCAAGGTAACATGGCAACCATTATTGAAAACATACTCATTATGACTCCAAAGCAGTAGAAACAGTTTTTGAACATTTTTGTTCTTTTATGAATAACATTGGGCTATATCTTTCATATTTTCAAAAGAATCTGGTGAATTTGAGGGCTCACTGCATAGCAGTCAAGCGAGATCCATCACAGGGAATTTAAACACCATATAAAGTAAGAGGGATAGAGCATACAGTATTTACAAAAATCACAAATAGGGAATTAAGTAATTCAAAACTTTAATCATCTTATGCTCTGTGTGTAAAAGTAAAGCAAACACCGGAGGCAACAATTCTGGGCACTTGATTTTGAATACTTATCTTGCTGTGTTTTAGTCAGTGCAATTTATAGTCTCCCAGAGTCACTCTGGTGACGGTTCAGGAATTAGCATAGGCCAAAAGCATTTTTAACTGGCAACTGACATGAAGCTGCACTGCTTGTTGACTAAGGGTGTGACTTCAGCTGTTCTATGCCAGCACTAAAGACCAATTAATGCATCCTTAGCCTGCAAGTAGTTAAGATGTGAATTCAAACTTCTCCAAGGTTCTGTTCTGGTTTGAGGAGTGTCGCTGCATTCTAATGCAGGACTTGAGGACACAGTGTCCATGCAGTCAGCCAGCCCACAGCAAAGAGCCGCTGTGTCTCCAGAGTTTGTGTACATATGTAAAGTCTACATACACACACACGGACTAAGATGCAGACAGAGAGTACAAATAAAACTTGTTTAACACAAAACATTCAAGGTGTGCTTTGCTAGTGTGTCTGGCGGTATTTTTCACCAAGGATGACTTCTGTTCAAGGAAATTCCTTTAAGCTTGGCTAGGAAAGGAAACATAATGAAACTTTGATGCCACCTGTACCGATATAGCAACAGAAGATCCCTCAAGATTTCTATGGCAGTAGGAGTGAACAAGGACATGAAACATCAAGTAAACTTGACAGATTTTTTTTCTGTTGGTTTTGGTTTGGTTTTTTTTGCACAAAAACATAGCAAATGTTGAGGAAAAATGCAAGAAAAAATGATGTTATGATCAAGCTCTGTTTTAAAATCACTAGAAACACAGAAACTTGTAAATTGTAGGTTTCATATCTGAAGATGAAGTCCTTAGCTTGAAAAAAATCTTACTGTTCTTAGATAGTGAATTCTCCCTGAGGATGCATAAAGGACGTTATGTCCCTGTGATCCCTTTATTACTATTAGAGAAGTTTATTATTTATCAGAGGAATTGCATACACACATAAACATACATAAACACACATGAACACACTCATACAGAGTTTAAGTCTCCAGGATTTCTACAAGGGGAGTTTGAACTCCACTTAAATAAACAATAGAGCATCAAATACGCCCTTCCTCACATACCAAGGACCTGTCACAGACTCTTCTCTGTATGTGCTCAAGTAAAGAGAGGACTCAGAGTGATCTGAAAGGGTCTGCACCTGACCTGGACCAGAGATAAAGCTTGTGTAAACTATGGAATCCCTTCCTCCCTGGCCTCTGTTGTGAGTCCCTCAGGGAGTGATACATGCAGGATATGAAAAGAAGGGAGTCCTCTGAAATAGTAAAATACCAAATATTTTATAGCTGCAGCAATCAGAACTCTTTGGATTCAGTCAAGGAATCTCAGGTTCCCATTACACAACACGAAGGATTGTGAATAAGGAGAAGGTAAGGTGATGAATCTGTGATTACATTCCTAGAGAGGATACATTTGATATCACAGGCTGTTCAATTTACATATGAGTGCAAGTAGTAGCATATGGAAGCTGATGCTGGGCTGTAAATCAAGCAGAAGACCCAAAATGATGGAATTAAATGGGAAAACAAAAAAACACATCAAAAATGTGGTTGTTTCTCCCTCTGTGCAATTTAAAAATCTAATTGAATAGATTTTAAAAGATATGTTCTGGGTCAAATAGGAATAAGCTAACTTAACCATCTGCAAGAAAAACATCCAGTCGTAACTGGAGATTGGGAATCCCTCTATAATCTCCAGAGAGAGACTGGCGTCCTTAGAGGGCAGTTAAGCCTGTCTTTCTCCATAGACATTGTGAAGATGAAACCTGTATTTCATGCTCGTATTATTTGAAATAAAGGTTAGAAACCAGCTTTTTAATCCAGAAATTGAATACTTTTTCCATTTGAAAACCAAGAAACGTTTTGATACAGCAAGCATATTGTAAAGTTAACTCATATGATGTTTGTAAACCTTCTTCCGAAACTCAGAATTTACATCCTTCCAGGTTTCACAGTCCCATGACTTTCTTCTTTTTTTTCAGGCAACTATTTCATATTATAGTGAAAACAAAGAAAAAAAGAAATACCAAAACTCTGAGATGGCTACATTTGCAACACATTGCAATTCAGAATGACCCAGAAGACCTTGCAACAGGATATGTTTCTCACTCAAAAACTTATCAAACCTATTCCAATATGTGTTTGTTAGGCATCCAAGTGACTACACACCGTTTCTAACCATGGGAGTTCACGTTGTTTCCAGTGACAGCTCTTTCTGCTAGTATATTAATCTTAAAAAAAAGAAAAAAAAAACTATGATTTTTTCTTAGTATGGTTAAAAGATGATTACTATTGCAATAATTTTTAAAATATATTTTAATCTTCACCACTTTGCTGTCACCATACAAATCAGAGGTATTTTTGAGCATCACTGGCACCCTAGGATTCTGGGCATGGTGCATAACCTCAGTGAATTGTTCACTTTGAGAGCTGCAGACTCTAGTAGGCAAGCAGACATCAGATAGGCCAGTCAGGCACCCAGACAGCAGGGAGGCCTTGAATACTTGATCTCAAACAATTAGAGGAAAGCAGTAGCTGAAAGCATAGAATTAGGCTCTTTGAATTAAAGGATAACATTTCCAGTGGGAGATACAATTCCACTTTTGGATTGGTTAGAGGTTATTCGTGTATCAGAGCAGTCTACACTCAGAATTTAATTAAAAGATATGGGCCTTCCCACCAGTTTAAGAGTCAGGACATAACCTGATTGCAGGATCAATGGTATAGTTTGCATGAGTCTCTGAAATCCAAGCAGAATTTACTGTAAGTTATTGAATCAGAAAAGCATCAATGTCAAATAAAAACCTCCACTGACTGGAAAAACTAAGTTTTCAAAGTAGTTGCATTATTTGAACAATCCCCAATTTCTCATTCTGCGTTACTATTGACCTAATTTAAGCTTGACGTGGAACAGTACTGAAAGAACTGAATTTTTGGGTTTTACAGTCTTAAGATTTTTTTGTGTGTGTGCCTGTGGACATCTTACTTCAATTATGACTGGGGGGTGTCCACAATTCTTCTTGATTCTGAAGGACAAAGGGAAGTCAGGTCTGAAGGATTTCTAAAAAGACATTTACTATATCATCCTTCAGAGTATCTGAGATCTTTGGAAGAAATATAACTGATATTCCTTGCCATTCATATGATCAGTTCTCTATATCCCTGTTAAAATCACCATGATTTCAGGGAAATCTTCTTAAGAGTTGCACTTACAGGGAGAGAATGCAATGGAAACAGTTTTGTTTGTTCTTTTGTTTTCTGCTTTTTATCAATAGAAATAAAAGAAATACTTATATAAGAATGAGTAATATACTGGTGATTGCTACTCAGAATGGAAAAATACAGGTAGTTCAACTGATGTTCATCGTGTTGCCAGAAAGGAAAGGGTTACTGAGTTCTGCTAAAATACCCTGAAAACTCATAGACTGGCTAAATCCTGAGAATTTCCAAAGGGAAGGCTTAAAAAAAGAAAGCAATATAAAAGTCTGTAAAATTAGGTCTATTTTACCTATATAATAAATACTGTGAAAGCAGGCAGAAAAAGTAAAATATAACGTGGGCACCAAAAGGAGAAGAACGACCTACTAAACTGTAATAATACATGCACTGTTGTGTTATTGTATCTAAAAGTTTCCAGCACATGCAATAGCAGAATAGCATCTTCTTTATGGTTTGTATGTATTCTTGTTAATCTGTGATGAGTTATTAAAAACTAAGACACAATGTAATTAATAGCAGCAATAACAACAGTGCTTAGTTGCAAGGTAGCATTTTTCCCCAAGAGATTTCCTTTCTAATTAAAGTAGCCATGATAGTAAATGGGCTCAGTAGAACTAATCTTATAGTAAAATCTTATTCTCTTGTAGATTACTGTCAAATTAAATCCTGACCATCAGTCCTTAGGAAGCAGACAATAAATTGCATTGATTCTTTCAACCTAATTTTAATTTTTCAAATGCATGAAGCAAGTGGTACGGAAATAGCTTTGCTAGTCAATAAGCTGTGTTTAAAGGGCAGTCCCAAATCCTAATCACTGATTGCCCCAAATTGTACTGCTACTCTTCCTCTGTGAAAAGCAATGCAACTGCTCTAGAGCTACATCCTGTGAGTGAAAAAAAGGATTTGTCCCACTGACTACAATATTAGTTTCATCACAACAAACTGAACATTCTGAGTACCAGCCCCAATCTATAGATTTATGCAGGAATCACAGGATCATAGAGTGCACTGGATCAGAAGGGACCTTCAGAGATCACCTAGTCCCTCCTCTGGCATCCACAGGGATATCCTCCGCTATGTTACTACAATCAAAGCCCCATCCAACCTGACCTTGAACACTGCCTTGAACACAGTCTTTAAATTCAGGGGCTTCTTTAGGGCTACATTTAATTTCTCCGTTAATGCCACTAAAGAAAAAGTTTCTTTTCTTCCTCCTTGTTACTTGAATAGCACAATCATAGATCATTTCCCCACACATCACATTTTACTTTGACAGAAACACAGACAAGAAAGAACAGTACAAAAGGCTAGAAAATTATTATGACTGGGGTAGTTTATGCCAAAGAAGGACTTATTTACACATCTGCCACTGTTTCTAATCTATTTTTAGGCCACATATTCCTTCAGAAAGGAATAAAGGGCAGAATTTGGCCATCTGGTCTTTCTTCAGATGCATTACTCAGCTTATTAACTACACCACTGGGCACGATAATTCCTGAGGAGCAGAGCTAGCATCCAAACAAGCAATGTCACCAAAAAGCCCCTGAGCCTGGAGACCTCAAGACAGGCTATAGTATTTCCATTTAGCTTGTTTTATAATAACATGCAAGTTTCTTAAATTCTATCATGTCTGTAACACTTCATTCTAATATATTAATGTTCTCAAAGCATATTTCTTTGTGTCTTCATTTGTTATACACAAGATTAGAGAGGTGAAACAATGGTCATCCAAAGACTAGCTAGAGACAGACTGCAAAGTCTCCAGAAGATCACCTGTTGCTCTGTCTACTAAGCTGACATTTTTTTCCTGACCCTAGAAATTATGTTTAGCTTATATTTGTGTATAAAATCTGTATTCCTCTTCTGTGGATAAGCAAAAATTAGCTGGAAAAAGTATGGCCTTGCTCTGGAGACCTCATGTCCCAAATAGGACAGCAGCTGCCTCAGTGCTGGCTAGCTAAATTTATCAAACCTACGTTTTGCCTCTGAGTTTTTCCTTGCAAGTAAATGAGGATTAGATTGCCAAAGAATCTCCTGCTGATATTTTACCTGGCCTTAATACTTTCTAGAGACCATTTTGTCTTTTCCACTTGTGTTCAGTTAGATACCCTACAATGTTAAATACACTGCTGAAGATATTTAGGGATGAATACTTTAGAGCCGCCTAGAAAAAGTCCTACAGATGTAAGAGATATAGCAGGACTGGCTATCATTACTGTCAGAGTACACAGAGGGTTTTACTTCTGGGATGTGCTCAAACAACAGGTGCTTCCCAATACAGTCACTAAACAAGTTATGCAGTAGGTAAACCAGAATATGGACATGCAGCAATGTTTGCTCTTTGATATGCATGCTTTTACTGCAGCTAAACCAATTCAGGTTGCACAGCACCTGTTCTCCACGTTACCCAGGGAGCAGCCTTGGAGACCTGCCATGCCAGTAAATGTCATCCTGGAAGGAGCAGCACTCCAGAGCCTGCACAGCCATTCACTTGAGTCTGCTTGAACTCAGTATGATGAAATATTAAAAAGCTGAGGGACATTGGGGCTTACTGTATCCAGAGAAGAACCCAAGCAGAGAGACAACAGCATGTGCTGCATTGTAAATTTGGGATTTTCTTCTCCGCTGTAGCCAAATAAAATGCAGTTCTCTATTTGCAACATAGAGTTTTTGAGATACTATCTTCAGATTTCAACCTCTATTCAGAAATTCCTAACAGATAAGACTTTAAAGTTAATGTTGTACCATCTTCTTTATGCTCTCAAGAATGTCTTTGCATATATAATACCTTCCTGGGGCAAAAATACATGATATTATTAATAATGATACCACTGGGCACAATTCATTTGCTGAAAGATAGTCCTTTATCATTAAAGATCCCTAGGATTTCTCACCTGGTCTTCAGCTGTTCTTCCAGAAGGACACGAGTTTTCTGAAAAACTTGTGGGCCACAGCCAGTACTGTTGATGTCTCAAATGCCCTAAGGCATCTCAGATGACATGGGAATTATCAGTCTTCATTTATTGCTACAAAATCCATTATTGATCATCTGTCAAAATATCAGACACCACAAATCCACCTGTAGGTCGACAGACTTTCATAGGTCATCTAAGGACAAAATATTTTATGAACAGCTGGTCCTTCTGTGAGGATTATGCCAAGCCTTCCTTTTCAGTCTTAAGCTTGTGAGACATCTCCTTCATTTTTCAGCGTTCACCTAAAATAAACCTTGATATCTACTGCTATGCTGAAGACAGTTAAGTGCAGTGCAAAGTTCTGCATAGTAGCATTTCACTCCAAAGCAAGTGACATATGTTGTCTGTGCTACACCATGATCCAGAAATTGTGATTTAGCTTGAAAAAGCTGGAATATTTGCCTGTGGATAAAACTTGCCCCTTTATGGGGTGAAGGGGAAAGTACAGTTTAAAGTAATCTATTGTTACTGACTGAAACTTTCCAGAAATAAGAGAGATGTAAGACAAATTTTCCAGAAATAACAGAGAGGTAAGACACATAACATAATTACTGTAGTAAAAGTGCAGAGAGATGACAATGTAATAAAGGAATCAATGCCCCAAACCAAACAAAAAAACCCCAAGCATTCAGAGTGGGTTTTTATTATGCTCCATTTTCATTACCATGTTGAATTGACATATTTCTAAAATCGATTCTTACCTTACTGCTAAGCCCACAGATTCTTGTTTTAACTGCAATTTTTTTGCAGTGAAATAAAATCCTAAACACTTCACTGCCTAAAGTAGGCATAAACATGGGCATGCTGAAAACTAGGCTTTGATATCCTGTACATTGGTATGTAGTGCTTAACATTTTCAATTTTAAATGATCACATATAAAAAGCTGGCCCTTGACTAAGAACTCGTGTAACACATGGTTTTGATGGGATGACAGAAACATCCAAGAAACAAAGAATATTCCATCAACACCTAGAGTGGTGCCTTTGCAACGAAAACCTGTACTGTCCTACCATCCACCCCAGCACTGGTAACTGCTTCTACAGCAGCTTGCTCTGTCATTGAATGCCGTGGAGTCCCCAGTGCCCTGGCAGGGTGCACTTGGCTATGGTACAGGCAGCCTCCTTCACATCCAGCCACAAGGGTCAGCACTTGCTGGCCTTGCACTAGCTCCTGCAATTGTCAGTCCGGGGCCTGTGGAAAACTCAGCACTCTGTTAATCCTTTTTTGGCCATTTGCAGTTCAAATCATTGATCCAGCATTTCTCTCTGTGTTTTCCCATCCTACTCTGAGCTCTGTCTGCTGTACAGCTCCTCCCCAGAAGCAGCTCTGGGGTTTTGCTCTCTGCAGCAAAGCAAGTGACACACAGCTGTCAGCAACGCTCTCATTCAGCTTTTCTGTGTTTCAGCTCCATAGGACATTCCTAATCCAGACTGAGCTCTCAGGAGACATATTTGGCCTCACTGTCTATCCTTGGCTTTCTGTAGACTTCAGCCATTTCTTCTGTGTGTTCGAATACTTTTCATGGGAGAGTACTCCTTGGCATCTACCAGGTCTATTTTTCTCACAATTTGTTCTTGTATGATTTAGGACTATAATCCCATTCCAAAAAGCTAAAATTGACATTATTTGCTGTTGTCAGTACTGCAGCAGCTGCAGCACAGAGCAGTTCCTGATGGGAATCACCAAGAACCTCCTAGCTAAATGTGACTACTCCCTTACCTGCAGTTTACTTGCTTGCTTGTCAAGAGTCTGAGTTTACAAAGGAGAACAAGGAAAGCTTTCAGATAAGGATCCACAGCAATCCTATGAGCAGCAAACTGACAACTCTTCTACACGTTTTATCTCCATAATTTGGCTCTTTGCAAGACAAATAATCTGTGACAAAGAAGAATTTCCTATATGACCTTGTAAGGAGTCATTCAGATCCACAATATTGTAGAAAACTAGAGTGTTATAACTAACAAGGAAAACTGATTCGAGATGAAAATCATTGTTCTCCAGATTAGAAGGAGCTTGATTGTAATTATACCTTCCTGGTCATGTTGGTATTTAACCTGGATAGGGAGGAGAAGGGGCTCCAAGTACAAAAGAGGCTGAGAACCTCTGTGCCAAACAAAACAACCACATTGCTGCTTTCCTCAGAGCAAGTCAGGTGCAGGTCTAAAGAAAGATTTAGAATCTCCTTTTTCATGATCTCTGCACTTACTTTTTCTGCCTTTCACAGCTCTTTGAAGATCATTGTTGGACTGAAAAATATGTATACATGTAAAAGTCTTTTTTTCCCACTGACCTAAATCTGTCATTTCAAGCACAGCACTGGTGTGTTGGCTTTGGATTCCAGTCTTTGCTCTGGGAGGAATGGCCTAGGGGACATCTGGAAAAAGTTGAATTGACTGTAGGAATCTCAAACCCATAAAAAGGGGCTGTGTTTGAGAAAGGATCACAGGACTTGCCTTCCTTTGCTTCTAGGATTTTGCTTTGATCTTCTTTGGATCACTGGCAATCGAAAGTTACTCACTTCTGATGGCTCCATGAGAGCTCATGAAAGGGAATGTGGCCTATTTATTCCACTTATCAGGGGCTGATAAACATAATGCAAAGCCATAATTAGCAACAATGATTAAAATATCAGCAGCCACAGTAAAGGCTGAAATGGCTGGTGACTGAACTCTCTGTACATTATCCTGATGTGTCAAGGCTAGACCACGTTGTTGTCCCTGTTCCATGGACAGAACTCACCAAGACTGCTAATCAACACATTTCACAGGCCCTGTCCACACACACAATTTGTCTTTAATCCCTTGTTCCAGGACTGACAGACTTAATAGCTGTTTTTAAAATTGGAGAGAACATGAAGAAAGACCTACTTTCTAGCATGCATTACATGTAAAAATATGAGTGTTAGCTGGCAGGCAACCTTTTTTTTTTCAAAAATACAGTTTTGCAAGCTAAAAGCTATCTTGGATGAAAGGCAGTTTTACTCAAAGGCTGTGCTTCTCCAAATGTCATTCTCTCCACTCTCAAAGTAGTTGAGGGCTGCTCACCACTTCATATCAACCTGTCAGGAAGGAAGGAAGGAAGGAAGGAAGGAAGGAAGGAAGGAAGGAAGGAAGGAAGGAAGGAGGGAGGGAAGGAAGGAAGGAAGGAAGGAAGGAAGGAAGGAAGGAAGGAAGGAA